>JARHVA010003238.1:735000-745000 GCA_037957365.1 Torreya grandis
CTATATTACAAATTTCATCAAATCCAATTTAGCATCCACATACCATGGGAACATATGTGGGAAATCAAACTTCCATAAATTTATAAGTAGGTCAAATTTAGGAATTGTATGAATTAGGCCCAATATTAGGAAATATTTTTTATTGTTTTTATATATACTATCATTGTGGAGAGATCTTGTTCAAACTTATGAATCATAAATTGTATAAATGCATCATTTACCCTATTAAAATGATGAGCAATTTATTTTAGACTGATATACATATATAATTCATTAATATTTGTAGTTTTGATGTCACCTATCATATTTATCCCATTATAGAATCTTATTATTGAAGTAACATAGATAAGGTAAGAAATAATGTAAAACGTTTAAGTTGTCTTCACCTTTATCAATTGTTTATGAATGGAGTCAATGATGAGTTTAGCCTAGTTGATATATTTTGCATTCTTGTGAATGAGCCAAATGTACCTATACCTATGAGTTTGAAAATTTATTACATCCAAAATTAACATTAATCTTTGTAGGAGTGTATTCATATCATTGATTAGTTTTTAAATTCAAACTTGGATAGTTTCTTAAGAAGTCTTATTGCATCGCGCTTTGGTTTTTTAACTATTGTTTGTTATCCCATTTTGACCATGAATTAGTATTATCATCCCACATTTTTTTAGAAGAGGTATAGTCAACTCCTATCTAGTAGTTAAACCAAAATGTCAATGTGTTTAGGTGTAAAACATATAACAAACTCTCTACTTGATTTATTAACTTATCTCTTATTATAATCATAGTATTTAACTATTGTAGGAATTAAATTTGGGCATTATACCAAATATGAAATTGTAGATACTTAAGCTAATCTGTTGTGATGTATACTCTTAAAATAGTCTATTTTGTAAACCCCATTTTTTCTATGCCAAAAATCATCCATGTCAATGTGACCTAAGTAAGTGTTTGATATGTTATTGATATTTGAGTCCATACATGATGGAGGAATTACCCCTTGAAATTTATATTTAATTTCTCTCCTTTTTTATCTTTATAGGACCTTTTTAGGGGAATTATTATTTCGAGTACTTTTATTTGGAGTATTCTTGACTAGAGTTATAGCTTTTAACATTTGATGTTGAAACCACTACTCTCATGAAGAATTTTGATCTACATTATTTTTGAAATAAATCATAAACTCAATTTTTTATAATAAGGGGAATATTCTAATGGTTTTATTTACATAGAAGTTAGAGTCCAATAGGATGATTGGAAACACTATTAGAATTTAATGTTAGTGTTTGAAAATAGGTCAGATTCTAATAGTATTAATTGTGAGACTGTTGGAGTCCAATAATAGTGTTTGTAAATAGGTTAGAGTTTATTAGGATTGTGATAAACTTAGTTGATTTATGATTAGCTTATAAACATAGATAGTAGACTATGAGAGGGTTGTAGACAATGCAAGCATGTTTTAAAGGTTTGAAAAATAGGCATACCAAAATTTGTTAAGATTGAAGACAAAAGGAATAGGGTTGGATTTCACTTATGTGTTCTAGTCATGTGGAGTTTTATGAAAAAAATTGTATAATTTGATCAATTTACAATAGAATAAAAAGAAGGAATGAAGAAGATAGGCTACACTTACCTCTATAAAATTCATACACAAACCATAATTCTTGTTGGTTAAATTGATTTGCACTCAACAAACTCCACATATATACTAATGACATAAATAGATACACAATAGATTGAAATCAAGAAGTATGAACTTAATAATGAAGGATAGGTAGAATGAATATGAAATGGGTTTAAATTAAACATGGGAAAAATTCATGCATGTGAGGAGGAAATTATATTAATTTCATGAGAAAAAAAATCTTAAGAAAATGTCAAATTCTATGAGTTTTGTATGTAAAAGAATCAGAGTATGATCAAGACTTTATGGGAGTATAAATAATAATGTTAGGATGTAACTAATTTATGATAAAAGGAACCCAAGTCTAAGTGTGTTATTTACAAGGGTATGATATTATGATAAAATTATTAGTAGGATAGAAAAATTCTAATCAGATTTTTAGAAAAAAGAAGAAAATTAGATGGGTTTGCAAGAATAAGGTGAAAAATCTACCAAAAGGAAGCTTAAGACTTAGAAAAAGTATTTTTTATCATTATGACCAAGTCGACTCAAGACAAATAATGTTTAATAGATAAATACCTTTAACCTATATTGAGATGACTTTGACTAACTTTGTCTTATTTAACCAAATACAAAAAATAATAATTTTTGGCACTTGTTAAAAAAACTAATATAACACTCTGTTAGGGATATGGATGCCTAGATGGAAATAGAGTAATTCTTAGCTTCTCATAAACTTGTTATTAAATTAGTAAATAAATATAAATATATAATGCTAAAAACCCTTACATTTTATCTTATCTTTGTTAAAACTATATCAACCCGGGAAATAATATTCACATAATCACACATGATATAAGAAATGAGAAGGGTTAGTATGTTTTGTGATTATGTTTAAGTCTATTTGATTTCCTTGTTTTTATTTTTTCTTTAATAATATTTATCATTTCTATGATAGTTAAATAAAAAAAATTGGCCTCTAAAATACTCAAGAATGTTTCTTCATTGATTTGCCATTTGTTTTACACAACACACCCCATTTTATAAATTTAAAATAGGGACCCATTTATATCTATATATTCCATATTTGGTCCCCATCAAGACATAAATTGACCTTAGAATGTAAGCATACATAATATTAAATTTTAATAATTGATTTTTATTACATAAAATTTTGCTTAAAATTATGAGGAAAGTTAATTTAAATGATATCTTTATTTTAATTTGATTTATTGATCTAATTGAGATAACACTTTTATTTTAAAAACTATGAGATTTTTGTTTTATAGGTCAAATTTTCATTTAACACATGTCACTTCTTTGTAGGAAGTTTTAAAGACATCCAAATACCTATGATCTCTAAATAGTGTGACATACCATCATGGATTGGATACTTATATCCCTAATCAATGTTTTTAGTAAAAGTTTTAAAGACATCCAAATACCTATGATCTCTATTCATTCTGTAAAATAGTGTGACATACCATCATGGATTGGATAATTATATCCATTTAATCAATGTTTTTAGTAAAAGTAAAGACTTGACTCAAAAATATAAGTTATAAATGTGTGAGACTAGATGAGATTTTAGCATGTTTCATCATTTTGCAACATTACATCCTGAAAATCAAAGTGTAAAAGTATAAAGTATGTGACAATGTGACTAAGAGAGATCACACCACTTGTCTACATTTTGTAGCTTTGTATAATTACATAATGATGAAAATATATACCAAGACGCTAAGATAAAAAAATTATGGTACAGTTAATTACACATGTCCTATTTATCATTGTCACCAATATAAAATAAACATATAAAGGGCTCAACATTACCAAGTTGGTGATATATTACTTGGTAATGTAGCTTAAAAGTTCACATGGACCATTAGGAAGCAATGAATTATCATTAATGTTATTTTAGAGAAACTAATTTGACTGGAAGACTATATATTTTACAAAAATCAAATGCAATATCATGTAAATATATAACAAATATATCTAATTACTCAACCCTAATCAATAAATTCCAATATCAATGATAATTGTAATGGAAACCAAACATTAGGTTCATTTTCCATCCTTGAGGGAATACATAGATTACCTACTCTATATTCTAGTGGTTGGAATGTAAAAAATAGTATTTAATCCCAATTTATTCCCATGTGTTGATGTCTTGTTTAATTTTTTTACTAAGGGCATGTCCACATATGACATATGTCATATATGCAATAACCAATAACAAATATACTATATAATTGCAGTTGTTTTTTATAAATACTAAAGGTTACCCCAAAGAAACACATTATATAACTAAGAGGTAGTCAATGATTGTTTTAAGAACAATGAGTTCAGGGAGAATTTGAGATGTTGGGAATAAGACCTTGACAAAAAAAAATTTAAATAAAAAAGGTCAAAACCATCCCAAATTCACATTTCATACCTGGTGTTAGGATTGCAGTAGCCTTATTTATTATAATCCATAAATCCCCTTTTATTACCCATGCTGATAAAGAATGGGTTCCCTTCCTATCGACAATATTAGATGAAAAAATTATCCTAATACTTGGATGAATAATAAGTTATAATTTAAATATTCAAAGGATTTCACATAATAGGACATACGTAAATTTTTATATGATGTTATATTTATTATATGTTTTTTGTACCAACATGAGCTCTACCAGAACATATCCATGGGATATAAAAGGCAAAAAAATATATGCAATGATTATGACATCTTACATATGAAGAAGGTCAAAAATCACATACAAAAGATTGTAAACATATCTTATTCCATGGTATACAAAGCTATTAATTCAAAACCAATGCCAATTTTGTTAAAGGAAATAAATAGGTTACTATGATCATTGAGAGATTACTGTTATTGCTTAATATTACTACCTATACCACACAGTCATAAGGGTAGAGTCCATAATGGATGCACCCTTTTAATTTCTTGGACTGGTCCCCAGGGATTGGTTGAACATGAGATAACATATAAACTAGCTTTAAGTATTGATGAAAATGAAAAAGGAGTCAAATTAGACATTATACATAAAATTTCAAGTAGAATTGGAAGCCAAAAATTTTATAAATGGAGACAATTAGCTAAATATTTTCATCATATGTCTTCTTTCAACTTAAAACTAACAAAACATAGACCCTGGAATGCTAAGGGTTAAGTGGTACAACATATAGACAACTTATAAGCTAGGCTTATATCACCATAAAAATGTAAAAAATATGAACACGATTATATTTAACTTAATGATGATGTTGACATGAAGGTGTGGATAAATATGGGCAATACATAGATGAGCATGCAAATTGGACAAAAAATATAGTATGATCCTTCTATCAAAAGGTTAGATGAGTCTAAAAGGAAGAAACTTGAGAGGGAGAGGTCTCTAGAGGAGAATGATGAATAAATAAAGATAAGAATAATTAAAATCATCCATCTATATAAGACTACATGGAAATAGAATTATCATATGGATATACCTAGGTCTCTTCTACTTCCTAGGGTTATAGTTACATTCACAGTAATTGATTTAAATTAGTTCATCCCATCACAAGAAATAATACAACCTCCTTATCCTCCTTATTTTCATATTAAAACTTGTCCTCTTGTGAATTTTCATAGTTGGAGGACTTTTCTCATTACCTTTCAAGCTCCAAATTTCACATTAGAAAAAATTCCATCTTAGTACAAAGGAATATCATTGAACCATTCTTATTTAGACACAAAATATGAATCAATAGAGGAGGACGTATAATTATAAACTACATCTAATATCTTTCAAAAGGCACTTTTATACGTAAATTTCAAGCTCTCTAGACCTAAGTCTCCTAGAATATTTATTCTAATAGACAAAATAAAATATGAAGGAGACTAAGATCCTATCTTTAATTAAGAAACACAATAGCATGACATTAATAATTTATCTTCAGCTGAAATTCATGTAGCTCACAATGCTTCCCATGCTATTTCATTTAAATAACAAGTCACTTGATTTATATACACTTCAATTATTTTAGTTTAGGTCCATACTATTTTGACTAATATTCTTTGAATCAATCTTTCTACTACCATTATTATTATTATTATTATTATTATTATTATTATTATTATTATTATTATTATTATTATTATTATTATTATTATTATTATTATTATTGACATATTTGATTCATTGGTTAACATTTCCATAATTATTGGTCCCATTACCACTACTAATACTTTAACTGATAATACCCATATCGATTCTACATTCATTCAAATTAGACAATATCCATATATTTTAAAATGGTTATAATTAAACAACATATTGTTTCTATAGCTATTATGGACATCATACCAACATGCCCATTCAAAGTTTCATCTTTTCTCTTTCAAATCCCATGGTTTCAAGACTTGTTTTCTTAGTCTATTTGTGAAACTTGTCAACTACATAGATATCTTTCCATTGAGTTGGGATTGGCTAGATCTCTAATCACTCTAACCACATCCTTGATAGTCATAATTACCAAGAGTCTTATAAAATATATAACGAATATCCCATTTTGGGGCATGGTGTTTAGAGAGAAGATGGTTAGCTCATAACTTCCCACATCTCCAACCCCACTTCTCTAGGCACACCGACTATACATGATCCATAAATAATTATGCCACCTCTAAAATCCACCTCATCCATTACCAATTATTCTTATAAACCTACTTCACCTACGATACCAATTATGACATTTTCAAAGATAAAACATTTAAAATTAGACAAACTAGCTAGACAGAAATTGGATATTATGGAATAACCCATGTTTACTCTAGGATTTTGTGAAACATCAAACTAGGTAAAAAGGGCAAGGAAAAGGAAAATTATAAGAGGGGATAAATATATTAAATTTAGCAGAGAAGAAGAAAACATCACCCTCTTTAAGAAAGGGAAGATAAGACCTAAGGACTATAATGAATTCCAAAAAGACCCAATTTATGTAGTACATTTTACTATTAGGTTCCTTAATAAAATTCTCTATAAACTTCAACAAGCAAATAAAAGATTGTAATATCAACTTAGAGTAGAGGCACCTGAAGAGATAGTGGATAAAATAAAAAATTAGACTACTCTCTTTATGACCTCATGCTCACTATAAATAAATGTAGGACGTAATCACAATAAAATTTCAAAGAATTGATAAATTTGAATGAATCCTTTAGGATCCTAGATTTGACATTTTATATCATTTCGAAGGCAATCAGAGGTAGGGAACACCTTGAGCTTAATTTACTACCAATTAAATATATTAGTTTGACTTAAAATCATGAAAATAGTAAAAGAGATTATTTAATTAAATGTCATAATTAGATGGAGTTAGATACAAAACTAAAATCCCAAAAAAATAAAGTTGTTGATTTATTGGGATATATTCTTATCTCCACTATATACAGGGCACATGGTTGGCTAATGAGTCAAATATTTTTTGATAACCATCTACAATACTCTATTATTATTTTTAAAAATTGATGACAATGTTCATGTAAGTGGCGACAAATCCATCCATTTTATCCCATTTTATAAGGAGAATATGGACCAAGCATAGGGTCTTAATGAGTCTTCCCAAATTTCATTAGTTTACATTAATTATTCATGGGAAAATTGCCAACATTATTCAAATTACCTATTATTAATTTTGAGGTAATTGATGTAGATTTCACATCATGCTTGGAAATATAAAAGATGAATAAAGAGAACAAAAGTACTTGGATACCCACATAATAGCTCAATCATAATTAGCTAAACCATTCATAACTACATATTTTACTCTAGCACACACATTTGTATACACTTTTGTCATATTTTTATTATCTAAAATTGATTTTTCTTCAATTTGTATACATAAATAATTAGGTCCCAGTGTAGTGGAAACTATATTTGTATCCCTTGCTATAAGTTCAAATGATCAAGTGGCTTTAACTAGTCTAGTCCACTTAAAGTCTAGTTACAACTAGAACTTTACTTAAAAGTCATAAAATGACTTATTGTCTAATTTTGGCATTAATATTTATATATTTTTTTTAATTTATTAGGAAATTATTTGGTGCATGCAAGGATAATGAACTAAATTAAGACTTTTTATATTTTTAATTTTATAAACATGTAAAAAAAATTGAAGATGAGGTAGTGCCCATCCAAATCTATTTATACATCAATCTATTCAAAATTAATGAAAGTAAAATAATTTGAAATTATTCATAAGATTTTGATGGTATGATTTCTCTTCAAAAAAATTATGTTTTGTTTGAATAATTTCCATTAACTTGACATTACTATGTGATGTTTGGCACGTGTTTTTTTTAAATGGTTAGATTTAACATTTTTTAGTCCTATCAACTCTTTAATTATATATCACACTTACATCTTGTTAATGATTTTATTATGCCTATCAATTATATCATAAAAATGTATTTGATTATCATCATTGGGTTATTCTAAAGTTTATTTCCTATGACTCTTCACTGTGTTTTTGAGGTTATGTTCTTACAACTAATTTATAATAGACACTAGTTAGTCACACATTCTCATTTTAGTACAGTCCGTCACCTTAGAAGGATTTATTCTTTAGTCTAAATCATAGAGTATATTATTTTCTACCCTAACCTTCCTTCCTTTTATCCTTTTTTGAACTAATCCACCTTATTTCAGATCATCAATACATTATAGGTTAGCTCTTAGATTCCTTAGGTTAAATGTTATATGTAAGTCATATTCATGCCATCTTAGGTAAAAAACAACTACACTATAACAATATTATACCATGTGGTTATTTTTAAACCAAATACCTGAAACTCATGCCTTGGAGTGATTATCCAATGGTCTTAAAATGAGATAGTCTTACACCTCAAGGATTGTTGGGGTGCATAAAACCCACATCAATATAATAAATTTTAGAGTAGATTAGAACAGTCCATTTTATAGAGATCAACATAATTTTTTGATAGTTAAGGTATTTTTTTGGGTACTTTCCTATTATTTCTTTATGTTGGTCATATATGTAGTCTTATATGTTATTCCATCTATTTTGACCTTTTTGATTCCATGCACATTTTATTTGATTTAAGTGTTCATATATTCAATTCAAAATTAAACAAGTTCATCAACATTAGGAGAGATTGATTATTAAAAAATGTATGCATCTGTGTATCATGTATCTAACATTAGGTCACTCAGCATTGTATCATAGATCATTTAACTTACTGTCTATTCACATAATGTCTTCTTTAAGTGATGAAATTTATAGAGATATGTTCACTAATTCTTCCACCTCATGCATTGAAATAAAAATTGTGGCATATGTGGCTTTTACCTAACATGTAATCAATGATTATTCACACAAAATCTACATAAAATGGATCTAACATTTAATATTTTATATTTAAAGTGTTATTAGTATTATAATATCTAAACATGATTTATGTCTACCAATGTCTGGATTATAGTAAACACATTTTGAGCTAGTGTGGAATTTATCCCAAGAAATAACATGAGGCTCAGGTCTTCATTAGGATATAATAAGAAATTAAGTAAGGACACAACATTCCCAACCAAAAAATGACCTAAAAAATAGGGCACAAAAAATATCCAGCTAGAAATGAGATGGAAAGAGGAAAACCAAATGAAATAAAAGCAACCAACCAATACATCATGAACTAGAAAGGGACATACATAAGAACCTAGAGAGGGATCTTCCTAGCCTTCCCCAAATTCATATTTATAACCTTATTTTCCTATAGGTTTGAGTCCTTTAGCATTATAAATTGAGGGGGTGCTCTTATGGGTTTGATGAGAATATCCAGCTACATCAGAATGCCACCTAGTATAGCTCAAAATATGAAGGTCATCCATGTATACCAATGTTGTTAGAATAGTTCAATGTGTTATTAAGTTCACTTGATTTGATCTACTAGCCATATATTCACTCACATTTAAGTCATCCAATCCATATAAATGTAAGAAAAAATTATGCCCTCCTTGCAAATTTAAAACCCATGTGTCTCTAAAATCCTTTATTATATAAATTGTAAATTTAATTTTTTTAATTATTTGTTTATTTTTTAATCAATAGTATGTTTTAACATTTTGATAAGTCTATAGTGTTAGGTGCTAAAAAATTCATTTATTTAAGTATCTAGTTTTATTGATGTGTTTTTAGTTTTGATTGAGAGTAAACACTTTTGACCATAGCTATTAATAAGAGAAGATGGTTTTGACAAGTCTCCTAACCTATTAAAATTTTAAAAAAGTCATTCAATAGAGCTCATCAATAAGAATGAATGAAAACAAACCTAAACAATAGAACAATAGATAATATATAGTTGAA
>JARHVA010003238.1:750000-795000 GCA_037957365.1 Torreya grandis
CTATCACATCTTGATTACAATCTCTTACTAGTTATTTCCTAGGCATCCCCTAAAGTTCAAAAGGTTCAAAACTCTCTCTAGATTCCAATAGTTCAATAACTATTCTTAAATGGTCTCAACTGGTCTAAACATACCTTTATTTACCTTTTTTAAAGTGTTAACTCACCCTTCATAATCCTTATCAAGCTTTTCAATCTCTTTACAAGACTTGTTTGGGCTAGTAATCTTGTTTTGACCTTTTATCTTTGATCCAACAATATAGACTCTATTATATATATATGATCACTTATACAAATTTATTCTATCACCTTTGAGGTTCTTTTAAAGTTTTTTTTCCTTTACTCCACTTGTATCTACCCTTTCCTTTACAAAAAATTTTCTCTTTTAGGTCATTTTAGCCCTCCTTTGTTTCCACAAAACTAAAATCCATAAATTTCATACCTATTCCAACTCAAAACCATATGGAACACATAAATAAAATTTAGAAGATTCAAAATAGAAAGTTTTATCCTTTTTATACACCAAACCCTAAATTAGGTTTTTCACACCTTGCTTAGTTTGACAGCCTAAAACTTTAATTATCTTATTTTCTACAACATTACAAGAGGCAAAATTGATTCCTTTACATCTATTTTTACATTTTATACCTCTTAAAATCATCAATAACTCTCCATTAATCCATTATATTCTTGAAACCTCAATTAATTAAAAGACTATGTTTACCTTCTTTAACTGTATATAGGGTTTGACTATCTTCTCTATTTAGTTTATAAAATTATAAATATAGTATTATTATTGATGATTCTTGAGATTATTACAAGCCATATTTTACATTCCTTAACCATCATATGCCATCCACCAATCCTTTTCACCTCTATTTTTTGTTGACTATGATAACACGGAAGTAAGCATTACTCAGGCCTAGATTAAGGTTCACTTATAGTGGGTCTTATTCCATGTCATGACCAAATAATATAATTATTAAAAAAGAAATATAATTCTTATCAACACCACATAAATTCAATCATTTATGATATATAACACCTTCCTTCCAAAGATAGCACTTTCAGTCATAAAGCATTAGTGAAAACTTGAAAACATGGGACTATGTGGAACTACCTTTGACCTAGGGGTCTCATGATTAATTCATTGATAAGATATTGATATCTCTATGTTATTGAAAATTATAATATTAAACTTTTATTTATTCAAATTATGTATTCATTCAATCACCTGCCAGAACAAAGGTTTCACTCTTAATATGGTTTTTATTGTGATTGAGAATACTTTCTTTATCTGTCTGAGTAATTTT
The DNA here is from genome assembly GCA_037957365.1 of Torreya grandis. Taxonomy (NCBI): domain Eukaryota; kingdom Viridiplantae; phylum Streptophyta; class Pinopsida; order Cupressales; family Taxaceae; genus Torreya; species Torreya grandis. The sequence continues at coordinate 751,313 of JARHVA010003238.1, forward strand.
ATGACACCAATTGGGGTGTAAGAATTTTAAAACATTTATCCTCAACATATGATTTTAATTATAACATTAACACCACTATGTCGTCCTTTCTATCTCAATAATTAATAGACTAATTTATCAAATTCCCAAGATATGTATGTGCACAAAATCTTGAACAAGGCCTGTGTTAGATGTCTTTAGGTGTTAAGTCTTTGACAACACCAAAGAGGTATAATTTATACCAATAATTATAGGTTTATGATATAGATACATTTATCTCCCATTACTTATGGAAAACCAATTCAAATGTAGTCTATTTTAGTCTATAATCTACAGTCAATGTCACCCATCTTTAACAACAAATACAATCACCTACAAACATTCATTCCACGTGAAAATTTTCATAGTCTATCTTGAATTATGACTTGAAGATTTAATAAACAACAAAATGTAAATCTAAAACCATTAATATATATATTTAAATGATAATGATTCACAAACAACAACCAATACTTCATTCGATTGATCTATCCAATTTACATATAAAACCCAATACCTAGGCTTATCAACTCTTGAGGATTCGTGTGTCTAATTTCATTATAAAATCCTCCATCCTTTTATTTGAGGTCTCTCTTACACCTATTTTTACCACCAAAAACAAAAAAATGAATTCTCTTCTATTTTTTAGTGTAGAACTTAGTTAGTTACAAAGCATAACTATCAAATTGGTAATCCAATGTAGGACTAGTGGGTTTCTATACAAAACATGACATCCATCTTAGAGATTAGACACATATAACTTATAATTCAAATTTACAATACCTATCTATACTTATAAACCCCACTTAGCTCATCGAGACATTTCAAACATGCCAATGGCTCTTCTAAGCATGTTTGAATATTTGAATTTTCAAAACAATGGTTTTGGAGGAAATATCCAAACATATTCAAAATTTAAACGGTGACTTATAGGGACCCGATATGACCTCATACACATTAAATTTAAATTAAAAGGAATATTAACACATAATAACACACAACATTTATGAACTTTAGTCCACTAATGACCAAAACTCAAAAATGGTTTTTCTTGCCTTGATGCTTCTGCATCATACTCGTTAGGAGGAAGAAAAACTTGAAACATAATATTTATTCATTTCTTTCCAATTGAAAATTTGAGTTTAATTCACGCTCATAATTTTTTTTTTCCATTTTTATGGTTCCATTCTTCTATTCAAATGTGTTCTCTTCTTCTTTTTCTTGGCCTTATCTATTATTTGTATCTATTCATCCTCCACTTCCATGAGTTATTCACACTGCTTTAGCTTCTTTTTTTTTTTTTTTAATATTTCACATTTTACAAATAATTTTAAACCTCTTCACACATATCTATGACTAAATTATATAAATTTGTCTTCCTCATGCTTTGTTCATGGCTTATTTTCTCCTCAATCTCACTTGTGGCTTGCTTGTCTAGAGTATCTTGCTTCTTATTCATGCTTTCATATTTGTCATGAAAATCTATTGGCCTCTAATTCATGTAATCCTTTATAATTTGTCTCATTTTACCTTATATTTCTACCTTTACATCACTTTCCTTATCTTTATGGTGCCTTTTCCTATAATATTGCTCAATATGTAAGATCAGTTTCTTATTCCACTCATCCTCTTCATAGTGCATCATGTCTTAGCCAATACTTGGTTTATCATACCCATGTTTATCAAGTAATAACTTATAATTATCTTGAACCATTATTAAAATCACCTTGTTTTCTTTTTCATGCCTCATTTTCTTGCTTACTTGCTTGCCAATTTATACATCTTCTTGTACTTCTATTTGTTGCTCCTTTATTAGTGTTCATTGGAGTTTATACTTGCTATTAAACTATTTTTTCTCACATATTTGCATATAAATTTATGGAATAAAAATTACTCCAACATTATCAACTCTTATTTCAACTTAAATTCATCAATCTCCTCAAAATCCTCATCAAACCTTGGTGTACATTATTCTTCACTATCTTGGGTAGTTTACTCTTTATATCCTCCTTGAACTTCCTCGTCTTTGAGAATAATATCAAAATCCTCTATCTGTACACCATTATTTTTAAGAACTCTTTGGGGTGGTTCTTCCTCATCTTTCCAAACTATATATTCATCTATCAATTCTATGGTTTCTATGTACAAAAATTCTCCACTATTGGAGTCAAAGTCAAATTTTCCATCATATACCATACTTAAAAACACATCTTGAAAATACTTATCTTCTCTTATGCATTATTTTACTTGTTGAAATGGTTTTACCTTCATTTTAATTTCTTGGTTTTCATGCATTATCTCCTTTGCCTGCTTTGTAGGCTTGTCAAATTGCTCAACCTTTGTACTTTATTGGAGCACTCTTATAGCTTGATCCTCTTATGTTATTATCTTACTTTTCTTAACCCACTTTCTACCTTGAATCTTATTTGGATGCCACTTACCTCTCTTTGCATCACTATCATGACTCATGCCTTGGTACACTTTCTTATCAACATTATATTCCTTGTCATTTGCCTTTTATTTCCATATTTTTACATGTTTTCCACCTATACTCTTGCTTTTTTTGACCTCTTGCATGAGGTTCTCCTATTTATTCTCTTTGCCTACTTGTTTAAGCCATTTATTTCATGAATATCCATGCCCTTTTCCACCTTTTTAGGGTTTCAATCTACCATTATTTATTTCAACCTTCATCTCATTATTTTCCTCTTCACTTATGTAATCAAAATCAATATTCAAACATTCATTTACCTCTATGGGTAACTGTTATAAGCTCATCTCTTCCTCCTTGTCTTCATGGGTTACTTCCATGTATTTTTGTTACACCATATTATTTTTTGAGCTAATATGCATGGTAATGCATCATATAAATCCTCTTTCTCTTCATATTATATATGTGATATGCCTTCAATCTCCTTCACTTTATCCTCTTCAACAAGTTCTTTTTCTTTGTCAACTTCTTGCCAATTGATGGGTGTCATTCTTGACCCATTCTTCACCAACTTTAAGGCCTAATTATAAGCCTTCTCCACTTTCTTATTCATACCTACAAACACAAACTTGAAGGCAATGGTATCGTATAAAATGATAGACCACATAGTCTCTTTGAATGCCTTTGTCATAGGCATTGTCCACATTCTCTTATCTTCACCCTCATATGCTCATCTTGGCATTTATCTCTCCTTCTTTTTCTCTTCAATGATAAATCTCTTCACAAATTCTCTTTCTTGTTTTTCACTTGGAAATATATTCTTTCTCATGCCTCTTTAGGATACCTTCTCTTTCTTCAAGACATCTTCCTTATGCCTTCTCCTTCTCACAAGTGACTCTATAGGCCACTTCACCTTTCTTCTCATATTACATCTTATCCATTGGATTTATTGACTCTCCATGAGGTTCACCATGATATCAATCCTCTAAAATATCTATCCTAATTATCTTCTTGTGTCGATTTATTCAATTTTTATATCCATCTTCCTTGTTATTCTTGTTTTCTAGGCCTATTTTAGACCTTCTTAGCAAGTCCTTCAATATTAAATCTTAGACCTCTTTAGGGTCTTTCCTCTTCTTTAATCCTCTATATAGGATCTCTTCTTAACCATCTTGAATCTCTTTTGGAGTTTTATTTCTTTCTTCTTCTCTCTTGGAGATACAATTTTCTCCTTTTCATCTATCTCTTTTAGCCTTCCTTGATTAACTTCTTGTCTTTCTCAAAGGAATTTAGGGTTATCTCTCTTCACTCTATCAATATTATTCTCCACTTTAATAACCTTAAAATATCATATGTTCAACCTCCTCTTCTCCCTCAACACCCTTCAAGTTACTTCTTATAAACAGCTCATAACACTATGCATTATTCTCAGATCAACAAAGTATAAGGAAATTAAAATACAATTCTTACCCAAGCATACCTTACTATATTTGATGCCAAAATGATGAAGAGGTAAATTTAGGAAGTCTCCTTAACATCCATTCATGTCCTTAGTTTCATAATTGATCTCACTATTGTGTTTATCCTTGTTTAGAACTAATTGTCCACTTCTTTGTATCAATGGGCTTGTTGTCCTTCTTGAGTGGAATCTATTATTGAAGTGTTCTTGATTTTAATATATCTTTCACTTCACATTCACAATTTTTTTCTACCTCATATTTTTCATCTATCTCACACCATGATTACAATCTCTTACTAGTTATTTATTAGGCACCCCCTTAAGTTCACAAGGTTCAAAGCTCTCTCTAAATTCAAATAGTTTAATCACTATGCTTGAATGGTCTCGAATGGTATCAACATACCAATATTCACCTTTTTAAAACTATTAAATCACCCTTCTTATTCCTTATCAATCTTCTTAAACTCTTGACAAGACTTGTTTGGGCTACCAGTCCTATTTTGACCTTGTATATTTATTCTAACAATCTAGACACTCTTTTATAGATATGATCACTTATACAAAATTCTTTTGTCACCTTTTAGGTTTTTTTAAAGTTTCTTTCCATTACTCCACTTGTATTTACCATTTACTTTATAAATTCTTACTCTTTTATGTCATTTTAGTCCTCTATCAGAGTTATTGCCAGAATCAATAATGTGAGTGCAATAGAGATGTGATCACACGAGATGAAGCAAGTGCACACCACATAGATGCTAAATCAATTTGAAAATTACACAAGAAGATAAATTGTACAAGAAAAAAATGGAGAAAACCAAAATATGATTAACATTAGATGGCCAAAGTGAGGAATACATATAGGAGAGTACGTAACTCCACAAAAGGTGGACAAGGCACCCCGAGAATAGACTATCACTCCTCCATGAAAGGTGGTGCGAAGGTGCTAATAATAGAGATGTAACTCCCATCAAAGGAGTTATTTATGACATTCTTATGACACCTATGACACATCTATGACATATACCTTCACATAAGCTAGCCTATCCCACAAATGTAGGAAAACTCCATGTATGCACAAGAAATACAATTTCCTTAATTAAAAAATAGGGAAAAATATAGCTTAGGTGGGCAGTGTGAAAATATAAAATGGGTCCTGGCAACTAGGCCTGATGAGGTACCCATGTAAAAATGCAATCTCCCATAAGATAGAGAAAAAGAGAAAACCCATAGGAAAAAACTCCCCCCCAAAAGAGAGACATAAAAGAAAGAAGAGGCTAGTGGGACCCTCCTGAAGATGATGATGTTGTAGATGTGGACCACACCCATGAAGAGCTCTAGATGAATGAACTTACTCTCAGTGAAAAGTTTGGTGAATATGTCTGCAACTTGCTTTGAAGACTAGCGAAATATCAAGTCAATGACTAGACTATGAATAAGCTCCCAAATGAAGTGCATGTGAATCTCTATGTGCTTGGTCCACTAGTGTTGAACTAGATTCCTATAAATCTGAATGGTACTCTGGTTGTCACAATAAATGATGGTGGGCTTCCTGAAAGGAATGCCAAACTCAAAAAGAATCCCTTGAAGCTAAATAGCCTTAGTAGCTACATTAATAGCTCCCCTATACTCTACCTCTATGGATGATATAACAATAGCATTTTACTTCTTGCTAGACCAACTGATAAGACCTAAACCTAGAGAGAAACTATAACTACAAGTGGACATGCGAGTCTGTGAATCACCACCCTAGTTTGAATTTGTATATCTAACCAAGTCAACCTCTATGCCAAATTTGTAATGAATCTCGTATCTATGTGAACCCTGTATGTAATTTAAGATCCTCTTAGATGCTTTCTAATGCAACTCTTGAGGTTCCTGCATGAATCTAGAGATAAGTCCCACTATATATGATATGTCTAGCTTGGTGTGAGTCAAGTAGATGAGACTACCAATAAGTTGTCGATACCGAGTGACATCAACCAATGGTGAATAAAAATTAGCCTCAAGCTTGACTCCTGATAGAAAGGGAGTCAGAGATGGCTTGCAATCAGCTATGTGAAACTGAGCCAATAAGTCAAGAGCATACATAGGTAGTGTAATAGAAATCCTTGAATCTGACTGTGAGATCTCGATGCCAAGGAAGTATTGCAACAAACCCAAGTCTATCATGTCAAATCTATCCTAGAGAGATGCCTTCACCACTATAATAGCCTATGAAGAACTCCTAATGATCAAAAGGTCATCAACATATAGAACCAAAATCAAGAGTGAATCATCTTGCCACAAGAAGTAGGCATTGGGATTAGAATGGCACCTAGTGAAACCTGATATGAGAAGGAAAGAATATATCTTGGCATACCAAGCTTGAGGGGCTTGTTTGAGGCCGTAAATAGATTTCCTAAGTCCACATACTAAGGAATAATTTTGAACAAATCCTAGTGGTTACTCCATGTAGATCTCCTCCTCTAGGATTCTATGAAGAAAGGCACTTTTCACATCCATCTGATGCACATCCCAACCATGTGCTGCAGCAATAGCCAAGGTGAGTCGGATATAAGTCATCTTTGCAATGGGTGCAAAGGTCTCTGAGTAGGCAATGCCTACCACTTGTGAGAAACCCTTGGTGACCAATCGTGCATTGTACTTATCAACTGACCCATCTACTACAAACTTGGTCTAATATATCCACCTACATCGAACCATCTCTATTCCCTTAGGATGTGAAGTCAAATCCCAAGTGTGATTTTTGATTAAAGAAGAATATTCTTCCTCTATAGCATTATCCCACTTAGGTACCCTTGATGCCTCTTAAATGTCTATGGATCTGAAACTAAAGCAAAGAAGGCATGTGGATCTCTCTAAAAATTCCTCCTAATATGTTTGTCATTTACGGGATCTCCTACCCAAGTTCTAATAATCTCAACTATCTATCTAGCCTAAAGTTGCCCAAAAGTGGGCGAGTCAGGTGCTATCTCCTCATCCTCTGACTGACTAGAGGTGGATGAATTTGCATCACTATCCTCATTATCTAAAATCAAAGAAGAAGAAGTATCTGGCTCAAGAACCTATTGTGGCTGATCTGAATCTGATGAGGAATCATCATGAAGAAGTAGATCTAATGAGGGAGAAGAAGTGTCAAGTGTTGAGTCTCTAGGACTCTCCTGAAAATGGATACTTCTTTCGATGAACAACTCATGAGTGACTAGATCTAGAAGGTGATATGCGTTAATACCATCCAGATATCCTATAAAGATACAAGGCTTGGACTAACATTCCATAGCTTTGCATTTCTTCTTCATAATGCAAGCCATGGCTGGGGATTCCAAAAACCTAAGGTGCTCAACATCAAGTTTCATTTTATGCCAAGCTTCAAAGGGTGTTATCCCTTTCAAATTTTTGTGAGTAACCCTATTTTGACTGTAGCAAGCACAATTGATGGCTTCGGCCTAGTACTACGATGCTAAGGATCCAGAGTGAATCATACAGTTACCCATCTCTTTTAAGAACCTATTTTTGCATTCTACAACCCCATTCTGTGAAGGACTGTAAGTGACTGTGCACTGAAAATCAATCCCCTCTATGGTGTAAAACTACTCAAATATGATGTTGACATACTCCCCTCTATTATCAGTTCAAAGAACCTTGATGAATTTCTCACTCTGTTTCTCAACAAGAGCCTTGAAGTCTAGAAAATTTTCAAACACTTCAGACTTTTGTATGAGAAAATATATCCAAGTGTACCTAGAGAAATCATCAATAAAAGTGAGGATGTACTTGGCCCTTGTGAAAGATGGTTTGGGAAAGAGTCCTGATACATCACTATGGACTAAATCCAAAGGTTATGAAGCCTTCCAAGCTTTGCCTTTGTCAAACTTTGGTTCGGGATGCTTCCCAAGGGAACACCCCTCACAAAGTCCTTTTGAGAGTTGGACATGAGGCAAGCCAATGACCATGTCATTTTTGCAAAGTTGTTCAATGTAGTGGTAGTTAAGGTGGCCAAACCGCTCATGCCATAGTTTGCTAACTCCATTTGAATGAGTTAGCAATGTTGTTGGAGAAGAATCTGATGCAAAATGTGAGAAGGTTTATAACCTTGCTTGGTGATCTGCCCTACCCACTACCACTATAGTATCACTATGCAACTCCCTGATAGCCACTGAATCTGTTGAAAACTCAACTCTCATGCCTTGACCAATGTGCGTGATTTGGTACATTGATAGGAGATTTTTTGAAAGAGAAGGAATACTTAGAACATTATTGAATGTTCCTCCTTCCATTTGAACTGACCCTCTCTTTGTAATGGAAACTGATGTGTCATCACCCAAACTAATTGAAGTCATGCTACAAGTCTCTAAAGATGAAAACACAACTAGTGAAGAGCCCATGTGGTGGGAAGCACCTGAATCAATGACCCATGAATATTTAGAAGCTGTTGTAGCTACAAGGGCCTTGCCCTTTTCTTTCTCCTTACCCTTGCCTTTTGCCTTGGTAGAATCTTGGGTAGATGAATTCTACTTGATGGACTCAGGAACACCTATGTTGTTCTTCTCTAGAAGATGAGTTAGGTGATCTATTTATTTCTTCATGCATTTGTGTTCATCATGCCCTATCTTTTTACAATAGGCACACTTAACCTTCTCCTTCTTAGGTTTAACATTGGAGGATGGAAACTTAGTGTTGTTTTTGGCAGGATTGTTATTTTCTTTCTTCTTCTCCTGGTCCTTGTTCTTTTTCTTCTTCTCCTTTGTTGAAGTCTTATCCTTACCATTTACAGCTATCAAAGCTTAGGGTTGAGTACACTTCATTGTGCCCATTTGAATTAGCTTATCTTGTTCCCTAGTCAAGTCGGCAATGAATGAATCTAAAAAAGGCATTTTCCATGTAGTGCCAAGGGCACTTTTTGTGGCATGGAAAGTGGAGACAAAGACTGAATAGCTTGGACCTAACTTTTCAAGAATAGAAAGTATAAGTTGATCATCTTTCTTCTCTATCCCACATTCTTTCAATTATAATGTAAGGGCCTTAAACTTAGTGAAGAAGTCCTGTAGGGTGTCAAAGTTGCTAGGACTTAGACTTATGAGTTCATTTTTGAGCTCATGACTTCTCATCTCATCAAGCTTCCCAAATAAGTTTTCTAAGGTGTCCCATATGTCATTGGGAGTCTTGGAAGATTATAAATGGAAGAGAAGTTCTAGAGACACAAACAAGCTCATTAATCCATAGGCTTCATCACTATGATTGTACCACTTGACCTTTTCAGCATCAATGTTGGGTTCTACTTCAGTACCCATGGTGATCCTATACAACCCTTTGCTTCTAAGAATGATTGAAATTTTAACTTTCCATTTATGATATTTGAAGGGTGTTAGGGGTTTAAGTTGAAAAGAATCCATTTTTAGCTGAATTTAGGTGAAATTGTGTTGATTTCAAGTTGTGAAATTATACAAAAAGGAGAATGAAAGCAAAGATTTGCAATTTATGCAAAGAAATCACACCCCCCCCTAAAATATTGAGGCCCCTCCAAATATGCAAGTGCACACTCAAAAGATGTCAGATTCAGCCAAGAATGCGTCTTAGAGCAATCAATGCAAAACTAAAGCAAACAGGACGTCAGACTCAGCCGAAAATGTGTCCCAAGAGACCCAAATTTTAGGCACTTTATAAACTAATACATTTTTGACAAATAACAAGCCTACACTGTAGATAATTAAATTACAAACACTTTTTCAAAAAATGGCACCCAAATCTGAGCTACCATTTGCAAGATATTAAAGGTTCAATTTTCTCGTAAACTAGTGTTTTTGCAAAAAAAGCACTAAAACATTAAAAAATTATCTATTATGAGAGAGAAAGTGGCCTTCCAACCACTCATTGGATTTTTCTTAGAATGAGGAATCCAAAGGAGGTTTGTGTGAGGGGGATTTGGCCTCCTGCCAACCTGGGCCTCACCCTTCGTCTTTGTAGGTTGAAGATACAAGTTTTAAATGAAAACCCCAAAATTTCCAAACTTTCTAAAAAACTAAATATTCAGTCAAATTGAATGATTTTTGTTTCAAAAGTCAATTTTAAATTGAAAACAAATAAAGCATAGATAGAATGAAGGATTGCCAAGTGTCCAAGGGGTGCCACATGGGACCCCAAGCAAGGAAGCGGCACCAAAAACAAATGCAGTCCAGATTCTGTTCAAAAAAAACAAAAGAGAAATACCAGACCTATGTTGGACATTGTATGGCCTGATGGCATGTATGTCATGAAGGCATGGCAAACAAAAAAATATGAACTATAGACCTAGCAGAAGGCGTTGCTGAAAGTGCCTTGCAAACAGAAAATTAGACAAAATGGGATGTCGTACGACTGTGGTCAGATGTTGGAGAGCATGTGGGTCAGAAAAAAGGCTGTTGTTGCTAGAAGGACAAAATCTTGACATAGAACTGAAGGATAACAACAGAAGTTTGGCACAGACTAGAAGTTTGGTGCAGAGTTGGAAAAGTTTGGCACCTGGACTGAATGAGTGCTGCTGACTAGAAGAGTTGACTATGAGGAGTGTTGAGTGCTGCAGAGTGCTGCTGCTCTCTTTGCTACTCCACACAACAATGGTGCCCAAGAACAGAAACAAAACCAGCACCTGAAGTGAAGACAGCCAAGACACCCAAAGGCCAAGGATCCCAAGATGCAAGAAATGATACCAAAAATGATATTGAAAGTTTTATTTATTTATTTTAGATTAGATCTAGAAATAAAAAAACAAAGAGAACTCCCTCCTCTTGATTTCAAAAAAAACTAAAAGCATAACCAAACACATGATTACCAGGTTTGCTCTGATACCATATCTGAGTTGTTGCCAGAATCTGGATAATGCGAGTGCAATGGAGATGTGATCACATGAGATGAAGCAAGTGCACACCACATAGATGCTAAAGCAATTTGAAAATTACACAAGAAGATGAATTGCACAAGACAAAAATGGAGAAAACAAAAATTTGATTAACATGAGATGGCCAAAGTGAGGAATACATATATGAGAGTACGTAACTCTTCCACAAAAGGTGGATAAGGCACCTCAAGAACAGACTGTAACTCTTCCATGAAAGGTGGTGACAAGGTTCTAAGAATAGAGAATTAACTCCCATCAAGGGAGTTACTTATGACATTCTTATGACACATCTATGACACACACCTCCACATAAGCTAGCCTATCCCACAAATGTAGGAAAACTCCATGTATGCACAAGAAATATAATTTCCTTAATTAAAAAATAGGGAAAAATAAAAACCTACACTAATATCCTATTTTGTTTCCATAGAGATAAATCTCGTAAATTCCATACCTATGCCAACTCAAAACCATATGAAACATGTAAATCAAGTTTATAAAGTCAAACTAATTTTTTTTTATCATTTTTCCATTGTTGAAACTCATTTAACACTCCAAATCTTAAATTAGGCTTTTCACACCTTGCTCAGGTTGAGAGCCTACAAATTTCATTATCTTGTTTTCCACAATGTTCCAAGAGGTCAAATTGATTACTTTACATCTTTTTTTTTTAATCTTCTATACCTCTTACAATCATCTATAACTCTCCAATAATCCATTATATTCTTGAAACCTCAATTAATCAAAAGACTGTGTTTACCTTCATTAACTATATATACGGTTTCACTATGTTCTCTCTTTAGTTTATAAACGTATACTTCTAGTTGTATTATTTATGATTCTCGAGATTATTACAAGCCATATTTTTCATTCCACAACCATCATATGCCATCCATTGATCTTTTTCACCTCCATTGTCTATTGACTATTATAATAGGGAAGTAAGCATTACTCAAGCCTACATTAAGGTTTAATTACAGTGGGTCTTGTTCCATGTCATAAACAAATACTTTAATTCTAAAAACTACAATATAAATCTTAACAACACAAAATAAATTCAATCATTTTTGATAGATAACACCTTCCTTCCAAAGATATTACTTTCAGTCATAAAACATTAATGAAAATTTAGAAACATGGGACTGTATGGGACTACCTTTGAGCCAGGGGTCTCATGATTAATTCATTGATAATATATTGATATCTCTTTGTTATTTAAAATTATACTATCAACCTTTTCTTAATTCGAAGTGTGTATTCATACAATCATATTCTAGAACAAGGCTTTCACTGTAAACAAGGATTCTATTATGACTGAGACTACTGTCCTTATTTGTCTGAGCAATTTTATGACACCAACTAGGTTGTAAGAATTTTAATAACCTTACCCTCAATCTATTATTTTAATTACAACATTAAAGCCACTATGTCATCCTTTCCATATCAAGAAATAATAAACTAACTTTTTTAACTTACCAAGATATATACGTGCAAAGAATCTTGAATAGGGCCTATGTTAGATGTCTTTAGGTGTTAAGTCTTTGACAACCCCAAAGAGGTTTGATTTATACCAACAAAGTCAGGGTTATGATCTTGATACATTTCTATCCCCTTACTTATGGAAAACCAATTCAAATATAGTTCATTTTAGTCTATAATCTATAGTTAATGTAAGTCATCTTCAACAATAAATACAATCACTTTCAAACATTCATTTCACCTATAAATTTTTATAGTCTATCTTGAATTATGGCTTAAATATCTCATACAAAAAATTTAAATCTACAAACACCCATATATCTATTCAAATAAAAAATATTCACAAACAACAACTAGTACTTCATTCAATTGACCTATCACATTTACATATAAAACCCAATTCCTAGGCATATCAACTCTTGAGGATACTTGTGTCTAATTCCATTATCAAATCCTCTTTAACTCTCTTTTATGTCTCTCATACCACTATTTCTTCCCACCAACAACAAAACAATGACTTCTCTTCTCATTTTTCAACATATAACCTAGTTAGTTACAAAGCATAACTACCAAATTGGTAATCCAACATACGGCGAGTGGGTGTCCATACAAAACATGACTTCCATATTATGGATTAGACACATATAAGTTATAATTCCCCTTTAAAATACTTATCCAGACTTACAAACTCCACTTGAATCATCAAGACATTTGAGACATGCCAATGACCCTTCTAAGCACATTTGAATATTTGAATTTTCAAAATAATGGTTTTAGAGGGAAAACTACAAACATCTTCAAAACTCAAACTATGACTTATAAGGACCCCATATGACCTCATACCCATGAGATCATCCTTTAAATGTCTCTTAAAACACAATAACACCCAACATTGACCAATCTTCATCCACTAATGACCAGAACTTAAAAAATGGTGTTTCTTACCTTGATGCTCCTGCATCACTATGCTTAGTGACTTACCTTCCATAGAGTATTTTATTTCCAAATTTAAGTCAATTATCTCACATTTGAAAGACTTTGGTAATAAAAAATACATTTTTACTCTTTCAATGTTAACAGGGCCATTTCAAAACTTTTCCTCTACTTTTTATTTCATCATGGAAGTGATGAATTTAATATGCATTATTTTGATAGTGCAGACTCTTAAAATAAGACACTTCTTGTCATTTTTAACTATAATCATCTTATCTACCAATAATGCTAAGAAAACCTTAATTATACCATCGCATCATACCTAATCCCATCATCAAGTAACATTTTTAGCTTAAAATCCATTCATAGACCTTGCCCCCTTCCCCTAGATCATTTAATCAATTTCATCTTGACCTTTCCAATCCCAATTATTCATCCCACATCATGTTATTTAATTAACCTATGTTAATTATCTAGTCCATCCCTTATAACAAAATCAATAGAATGTTAAATTTCATAATTTCTAAAATCAAGTAAATCTAAATATTATCTCATCCACCTCATGTCTAACCACAAATCCCACTTAGTCCTCCATGAACTTAAATTCTTCACCAACCCCCATTAATCAATTTAATAATCCTCTAAAGTCTCCACCAACCCCAACTAATATTATTTAATAATCCTCCAAAGTCTACCCTAACCTTTATTGGATAATTTAATAATCATCCAAACTTTCCACCAACCTCAATTATACAATTTAGCAGTACTCCAAAGCATCCACCATCCTCTACTAATCCAATTTAATAATCCACCTCGAATTTGACTAACTCATCCCCAAAAATCTATAAATAGATCATTGTTACTCATAATCTAGATCATATCTCATTTTAATTATATGATTTAAAATTGATATCAAGCTACCATATCATTTAGGAGGTACACATTGCCAAAATGTTGTCAAGATTCTTGTACATTATTTTCAAGTAACCACATCACAAGCACATATATGCCAACAAAGAGGTGAAGGTAAATTAATGTTTTATTTTTCTTTCATTACTTTTTATATAATTATATAAGTTGTAGTTATATATAGAGTAGATAACTAACATTACTATTTTATTCTCTAGTTTAGACTCTTGATCTTCCTTATATACATTTGGCATGCCTGATGGGACATTTGCTCATGAATAATTTTTTTAACATGTTTTACTTTATTTTGAAATGGTTTTTTTTGTTTTTATTCAGTCTAATTTTAATTTATTGTTATTGTTTATTTTTTTGCCTAAATTTTAGGATTCACTTGTCAAAGACTCAGTTAAACACTTTAAAAAGTTGTTCCATAGTACCATAGGCCAAAGTCATAAAAAAAGACATTCGCTTGACTAGAAAACCTAACTAATAGAAGGGTTTTTACTATTGATTTAAAAAATAGTTTTTTAACTAAACTATGGGTTTTTTCATCTAACTATTTTATACAACCACCTATTTTTGTTTAAATAAATATTGCACATATTTCATAGAAATTAGAGTTTACTCATTTCAGTAAATTTAGCATAACATGTTGCAAATGTTTTAGTTTTAAACTTATTTATAGGTTTCATTGTTTATGATTTTATAAAAAACCCTCCTTCATATTTCAAATATATTTAATGTATATCTTAAAATTTCATAATATTTATTCTATTGTATTTTTAAGTCATGGAGGTTTATTTCTACTAATTGTCGTGGAGTGTTGCAAGTTTTCTCTTGTCAAATAATTATATCAAAACTTCTAGTGTATTTATTATAGCACCATTTGATGCAAGGCTTGAATTAAAAACATATTTTTTCCTAAAGTTTTTTAATTATGTTTTGCTTCATTTAATTTAATATTTATTTATATTTTATGTGTATCATCAGGGGTATTTTGCATATGCTCTTCTCTTGGACCACAAGGTGATCTTGAAAATAACAAATAACCCTAGTAAATTTTTATTCAAAGAGTTATATTAAGACTACTAATCTATTTATTGGAACACCATTTTGTCTAAGGCTTGAATTAAAAATACTTATTCTAGCATTTTTAGACTAATAAATTTTATTTACATATTTTTAAACATCTTTGTATCTTGTTTTCACAATTAAGTTATATCTCCTCTTATATAGAACCAAAATGAAATATTAACAACAAAAACCAACATTTTTTCCACCTAAGTTTAATTTATGCATATGTTTTTTCCTTGTATTGTAAAGTGATCCTATACATAAGAAGCATATATAATTCGATTATTGTGCATTATATGGGCTCTATCAACCATATTTTTTATTACCATGTGGTAAGCCAAACCGCATATATTAGAGGAGTATATAAATTCAAAAAATGATTTTCATCATTTCCTAAGCTTGCTAAACCCTCTAGTGCATTAGGTAGATTTGATCACCAATACCCATGGTTTAGACAACCTCATTTGAGGCTATATTTATTAGACTTGGTATAAATCTAATGATGTGGATGCATGGAGTGTAGTAATATTGGGATTGTACCCTTTCAATAATGCCAATGGAAATCTACCTCTTCCATTGAATTAGACCTCAACGTACCAAAATATATATTGAGGACTCCCTTAGATGAGAATGTAAATCCTTGTTTACACTAATAAGAAGCCTTTTCTTATCTATCTAAGTTATGGTTCACTAGAAATCTATTATCTCTACGAATTTAATCTCAAATAACCCTTAAAATTTGGTGTTTAATATGATACAAATATGGTTATATCACTATAGTTAGTGCTCTAAAATATTTGGCCAACACTATCCAACAAATGAGCAAGTATAACTAAGAGCCTAAAAATATTTTAAATCATTGCCTCTATAACCTATTATCCTTGATTTTTAATTTCAATATATTTATATATATTAGATATGTTTGATAAATATTATATAAATAGTCATAATTATAAAAATAAACCAATCAAATAAGTCAAAATAAATCAAATGTTTACATCTAAATCCAATTTTAATTCGAGGCAAGTGAATCAAATCAACTATGTCTAACTAAATTCAATAAATTCACATCCAAATCCAAAATCAAATATAAATCAAACCAATCTAAATCTTTAGAGGTTAATCTAATAAGTTTATTAAATCCAATATGATTTAGCCTATAGTTAGCACATCTAATCAATCCACTTGATTTAATTAAAGCAAAGTCTCACTTCTCAAAGTCAAATCCAAATCCATTTTTCCAAATGAAATATGACTTGTGTTTAAGTCACATCCAAATCCAAAACCAAAAATAAGGAAAACATCAAACTTGCCAAGTTTGACATCAATTAATCCAACCAATCAAATCAAATCCAACATCAATTTTGCCTTTCATCAGGTTTTGAGATAGATACAACCCATATATTGATATGAACTTTGGTAAGAATATATTCCCCTATTATCAATAATAATATGGTTATACTAATATGAACACTAATAAAAGTCAATATTATATGGATACTTGAAATGATTGGGTCATAGCTGACCAAGGAATAGTTCACCTCGAATAATATGTCCATGAAAATGAAAATGACCTTATTTTGTGATTACTAGATTTAGGTGCTTGACTATCTCCTAGATACACCTCAGAACATTTAATACATCTCATTCACATAAAATATTATATGTCTAAGATCATGATAGATCCACCTTTAGTCATCATGTAGATCAAGAACAAGATAATATTAAAAAACCCCATGCTAATCATGAGTCAAATAGTAAATGGAAATCAACTCAAGTAGAAAAACAACATAAAGACATTAACTATGTTGCATTGACTAGATTCAAAAATTTAAACAAATACTTTCTACCTTGAATTTCAACCTCAAATATACCCATTAAAAAAACCAAAATAAATCCAACCAAAAATAGCAAACAAGGTTTAATCTAAGCTCTAATAATATACAATACAATAACCAAATTCCTACGATCTTAAATCTAATAATTGGGTCTATGTGCCCCTCAAATACAATCCCAATCAAAATACATCCATAAATTAAACTAGATACACACCACCTCAATGCACTCCATATGTTCAAGAGTGGATAGAAATGAAAGACACTATTCAAGGACTAGATGCAAGAGGCCAAATTAATAAATGTAGGTTTGAAGAGTTCTGCCCATATCCATTTGACAAGATGATCTTAAATATACATTTTCCCATTCATTTCAATGCACCTATTTTTTTTAAAATAAATTGAAAGGGTAACCGTGAGAACATGTCAAATAATTATTCATGGCATGTCAGTAAGTTTCTTATAATGACATATTTTTACTTAGATTATTCCTTATAAGCATGGTGAGCAAACCCTTGTATAATAATTTTATTTACCTAAGGGATCAATCATAAGATTCATTGATTTGTCATAATGATTCACACCAAATTTATCATACAATGTGGAATGTGAAATAACCATGATGAATCTTTGAATGCAAAGAAACAAGATGGGGAAAATTTCTTATCCTATTTAAAATGATGGCAAGGCTTAGTCGATATATTTCCATATTTCATTCCCAATAAAAAAATATTAAGCATATTTATTAAAAATATAAATAAAAAAATGACTTTCTTTGTGCATCTACATTTTAGAAAACTAAGAAACACAAAAAATTTAGCAAGAAAAAGAACATTATGGGAGATAGAGTGATAAATTCTAAACATGTGCAAAATGTTCAATCTACTCTAACTATTACTCTTTAACGGGATCCAACCAATAAAATAATACCAACATAGGAATTTCACACCTTTTAGGGAACTTTTTGAGGTGATTTTCAAAAATGTTATTTTATAAAACATGATAGTATTCCTAAATACCAACTAATTTGATGAAAATGTGCTCAAACTAACCTACTATAAAAAAATTAATATTGTGAATATCATAAAGTCAAAGGTAACTCCACAAATAGATGTATGAAAATCCAAAATTATGCCAAAGATTTATTAATTGCTGCATAATATAAATATATAACAATGCATCTACATCTAAAAAACAAAATTTATGGATATACCATGATACCTTTTTGAACTATGATCAATCACGATCTCAAAAAAATCAAGGTAAAAGCCTAAAAATAACATCCATTCAAAATAATCTACCCATACGTTTGATGATATTTTGAGCCATGAACAACACATATATAGTAACATAATAATTATCAAAATAAAATCCCAAGAAGTCACTACTAGTCATGTAAAAATCACCATCCTAAGGTTTCATCTACCCACTTATAAATGTAAGTACAATACCATAGAGCATATTAAGATGACATCACCCCAAATATTTAATTTTAGCATCCTAAAAATATCCACTAATTATAAATATATCTTTTATAAATCCTTGCAAGAGTCAAGTGTCCAAAGTACATCAACCCATCAAACTTCTAAGCACTTGTAGGACACTTTTCCTCAAGTCACCAAATCAAGTTTGACCAAAATAACATCTCCCCTATAGGTCCATATGATAAATTGACTATTTATATCAAGGTTATTATTTCAAAACATAAAGTAAATCATGCAAATATAGAAAATAGGTCTAGTTTAAACATATGTAATCTTAACTTGATTAAACATCTAGGTTATATAACATCAACATTATCAATAGATATCATCACCATAAATTTACGATAATATAGAGTGTCAATCAACTAGGATAATACAACTTCCCATTATGTTTGGGAATATCACACACTAGACCTTATATCATGTCATTAATATTAAACTTCCAAATAATATCCTCTTTTTCCAACCATGGATTCATGTTATGCATGTTGTTCTATCCATAATTCATCAATGCTTTAAATTAACACATTCTAGTATGGAAATTATTATCATTAGTGATTCCCAACCCTTAAAATATTATAATTTATTAGAAGGGAGATAAATAAAATCCAATTACTTACCTCTTACATAAAATTTTTATAAATCCACATTAATAGAATCACCAAGATGTCAAAATTATATCCATCTAGATGACCTACCACCCACATCCCAAATTTCACCTTCCACATCTGAAAATCAACATTCTACATCCAAATCCACTCCATATAAGTCCAAATTCAAAATCATTGACAAAGGTATGGGAGAGTATGAAATCCAAGAAAACTTCTCTATAGGAAAATTACATATGTATCCTAATAGCCATGACATGCCCCTCTATAATAAGAAAGAAGAAATATCTCATTATTATGGTAACACATATTTTATTAAAGGAGTAATTATTTCCTAATAAAATGTATATAGATTAAATGAACATGTATATATAATGATCAACTATAAACCTATTTCCAAAAGAAGAAGTATCTCATGATTAAGATAACCAAGTGTAAAATTATGAAATATAAAGGTAAATGTCTTTGTATCCATGAACAGGGAATGGTGGAACCTATTATTTCTTAATAAAATATTGAGTACCATGGAAAGGGATATAAACCACCTAATGGTGATCCATATGATTACATTAGTGATTTTCCCATGATTCTTGAAAAATACTCTTCAAACATTAAAAATAGTTCAATCTATAGTCCTTACAAAGATCTCACTTCCACTAGCCTTCTCCATGATGATGCCATTCTTAGCATAAACCTCATTCCCCTATATCCATAATTTAATAATCAAGACTAACAAAATCAGATGCCTATGAACCTTTATAAAAAGTATATAGTTATCTCAAACTTGATGGGACTTCAAGATGTTGTTTTTCAGAAAAAATTATCAAAAATAATTTTAAGACAATCTTGACCTAATAACCCATTATGAAGAATAATGGAAGTTACCTAATAATTAGAAATTTAAAAATAAAAAAGAAGTAAAATAATAATAAAATCAAAAAATCCAAGCGTCCTAGTGAAAACCACTTCAAGTCGTTATCAAACAACAAAACTCCTAATCAGAACATGTAAGCAATTCTATTAGTGAAAACCTTTCTATGGTGCTAATAGACAAAAAAATCAATCTCTATCTTGCACAAGTATAATTACAAGATGATTTAAAATCATTTTTTCAATTTAATATAATAATATAAGTAAATCCTAAAATCATTAATTTTTCATACACTCTAAATCAGGTAGACAAAGAAACTATTTTTCCCTCTAATTAGAGTTTTTTGATGTATTCACATGGTCAATAAAGTGTGGAATTGATGGTCCCAATCCAGTTTCATAGTAAACCATATACAATTATGCTCATGATCAAATAATTGAGCTCTAAATATTTCAAAAAATATAATAAAATCCTTTATTCCCCATTCATCTTACTCTAGTCTCCATGATGTCACCCTTTATTGTAGGGATTATGATGGAACCTAGTTAAGAAGTAAAAAAAGATAATTTAGAAATAAATGAAGTCCTTGATAAAAATATTAGAATACACACTAGTGGTATTATACAATCCTAGATGTTGTCCAACATATAATAGAATAGATTGACCACAAGAAAAGGAAAATAATTTAATGAGCCCATGAACATCATGCATCTCAATCACTTATACACTTAAATTCTCTAGTGTTGTCCAGAAAAAGGTAAAAAGAAAAATACAAACAAATAAAAAGAGAGAAAAATAATGTGTTGAATGGTGAAAAGAAATTTATATGGAGACTTAATAATTACCATGATAAAAATCAAATTTTTTCATCATCCGTAAATAAATCATTGTCTATAAGTATCCTGCGCTCGGGGTAAAATCTAAAGTCCACTGCATTCCATCCATCAAAATCATAAAATATCTATCAACCATCCATTTAACCACACCATAATACCCATAGCACCCATCATTATCCTATCACACCCATCCTTTATTCTTGTTTTATCATTAATAAATAAGCACAAAGGGTCTTGAGACATGGTTAGGAAACATTTTACCAAGGTGAGACCTATTCTAAAAACTATTATGACTAGGCATTTGGTTATGAGGAAATGTTTTCCTTAGATATTCCATAACCCATCCACCCTTTCATCCAATTTCACTTCCAAATCTAATGCTAGAAATGGTTTCCATTTTATTCAAAAGCCTTGATAAAAATCCAAACAACATTCCAAAAATCCCTTAAAATCCTAAAAAGTCAAAAAATCCAAAAACAATCCAAAAACATTCACAATATCCAAAAACACCTCAAAATCCTTAAAAAATCAGATAAATCAGAAAAAAAAACTCTAAAAATTCAAAAAATATATAAAATCATAAAAAAAATCAAGAATAATGGAGGACATGCATTTGCTTTTATGTTTTTATGTGTGCTTGTTTGTTTAATTTTATTATTGAGTCTTGACTTAAACTATATACATATGACAATAGTGTCATCATGGTTATCCATATCATGTTGCCTCTTTTCATGCACCTATTCTTTATTTTGTCCTTATGTATATTATAATATTAATATCATGGTCTTGCATAACATGATGCATCATGTCATGCACTATATAAAAAATGAGGTTGTTGAAACCATTATCAAATCTCTACAAGACTAGCAAAAAAAATATCCATCATTATACTACACATAATAATTCCATCTAAATATTCATCTATAATTAACTATCCACTCTCATTACTAAATAAAAAATCACTTCATCCTCACACCTTACTCATTCATCTTGACAATTTAATTTAACCACCCATTTAACTTGTCAATCTATTTTTTTAAAAGTGACTAACAATAATCCTAGTACGACACCTCCCTTTTGATTAATTGTGAGACACACTAGCTATTTATTTATGATTTGACTAATTTTTCTCCTATATCATCCACCTTGTCATATCTATAGCCACCATATAATACATGAAAGTTTTCATCACCTCCCTCACCATTATTTCTCATCTCAACACTAGTTGAACAATCTAGCACTTATTCAACCTATCAATCAAATTATAAAACCACCCGTCTAACCAATTTGCCTTTTCCAAACACATAGATACAACCAATTTTTCACACTCACTTCCTCCTTAGTTTTCCTTATTTCCACTCATTTGATCATTCACATCCCTATCTTCCCTATATTCACCACTCCTACTTGCCCTGATCCTCCCATCTTATCCTAAATCTAATTTGGTCCTATTTTAAGCATCTTCACCCTTCCCAAAATACCTCATCATACTATTTCGATGGAAAAAAAACATATACTCAATCCGCTAGTTGAATGACATTCCCTCGCATATGTTTTCATCCACCCCATTACTCCTCCATCTCCATCTACATAATCACCTGCTGCCATCTTTTTAACCTCATATTTAGAAGTTTTTTTCACTCTTGCATGGATTATATTTCATTCCAGTTCTCACACTAATTTCATTTCATTCTATTTTTCCATTTAATTTCATTTATCCCACCTCTCCCATTCATGGTCATGATTTCCTATCCAAAATTGTGCACCAATACATGTTCCCACCAATAGCTCCTTTAAGGATATTTATACTTTGAAAAGCCTTCCATAATTTAAATCTATTATTATCTATGTAATAAACCATACCAAATTATGTGAAATCCCAATCCCCTTCCCGTTGATAGGATTTAAAATAATTACTTCCTATTTGTCACAACTTCATCTTCATATCTAACCCTTTCAACATGTCATCCTCATCATCCCTAATTACTTTACACCCTATTGGTTGATCATATTCATCATTATATCATGGTTCTTAAATTTTTCACAACATTATAACTAGCATATTATGAATCAATTAATAGTTGCATATAAAATCCCCTAGTAGTAATCAAGATCATTAATAATAACAGTATGGTTATCAGCTTCCACTCCTCCTTCATGCATCTCCATGTCTGATCACCTCCATATCATGATGATAAACACCATCTAATCTCTTGTTTCTATTCATAAAATCTTATTAGGTTAGATGCTTTACATGTACCCTCCTCTACTTACATCTCAATATTTCTACCTTTTTAGTTACTTCATATTTTTTGCACATGGGGTCCCTTCTCCTTTCTATCTTCCATTGAATCATCCTTTCCTAAATCACAACCATTTTGTTTTCTTAATACCTCTACCTTTTTTAATACATCATCTATTACTTCACCCCCCGTATGATCCAACTAAATTATTTTTTTACTAATAAAACCTTATTTCTAGTCACTCACCCAACATCAAGATTGATTTTTTTCATTTTATCCATTATCATTTTTTAACTCATGCCATATTGTGGGTTGTGTTCCTTTTTGATCTTTCAGTCCATTTATATATTATGATCCATGTCTCCATATAAGGTATTACCTCATAGTTTTATTTAGAATATTTTCTAATCTACTTACATCATCTTAATATTAATACTCTCCATTTTATTGTTTGTATAGTAATTGGTATCCCTTAATACATCACCAAAACATACAAGTGGGATTAATATCACAATCCATGTTATCTAATAATGTGTTCAATCATGATTAATCCATGAAATAAGTTACTCCTTAATCTACGTTTTTACATAAATCAATTCATACATCTCATCCAAGATTTTAGATTTTCAAAGGGATATATCATTCCCAAATTCTTCTCCTGACCTATATCATTGCTTGGGTCAAATTAAAGCTTGTAGCTTTATATATACACTCCTTCACATATATTTATTTCTTTTTATAAATTTATACAATCCACACATGAAATCATTAGCTGAAGTGAGTTAATCTCATAATATCCATAGCATCATTAAATTCACCATCATCATACTCTCATTAATCCATTATTCATATCCACCATCAACATCCATTTTTTTTGCTTAAATGTGAGTGTCACTAACATTTATCCCCAACCATTATATTTACTCCCACCCTATTATAATGTTCCCAAACATAGTCTCATATCAAGAGTTTGTATATGTCATTCATCCTTGCATACCCTCTCGATGGGGCATCACCTCATACATTTTCATACTGATCAAAAAGACATCATTAATCCTACTAAATATTATCAATTTCAATGTGGTTGACATTGATATCAATCTACATATTCTCAAGTAGATCCTCCCTTATATTTTATAATTATCCTCCCATGTACCCCCATCATACCCCCTTCCCCATCCATTCTAATACTTTGCTTGAATTCAAGGAGTTTTTGGAAAACCAAAAATACCAATCTGAACTAAGTAAGATCGAGGATGATGTTGATTTTCATAAATCCATCCTGAAATGGTGTGCGAATGAGCAAAAACTATTTAAGGATGAAATCGATAAGTTAAGTTTCAATGATGGCATTTATTATACCAAATCTAATCTCATTGAAATTAACATTGAATTCCACCAAATCAAGGAAAGTCTACATAGTATAGAAAAGTAAAATGTATCTTTAAATGAAAATCTTAGCACCTTAGTTGAATATAGTAGAATCATAGTGATGAAAAGACTAAAAAGAATGGAAACGTTATACTCTCTTGCCAAAGGAAAAGAAGAAATTGATTATCCCATACAAAGGATACTAAATTGAAGTGTATTATTGATGAGAAGATCGAGCTCCATCCCAAAATATTTTAAAATATCCCTCTAGATAATCTCACTAAGAATTTTTCCAAGGCCTACAATGATTTGATGTTCCCCAGAAATTAGTCTATTATCTTTTTACATCTTTTTTCTTGGTTTTTATTGTATGCTTATCTTTGTATCTTTTGGCTAAAACACTATCATATCTAGTTTGAAGAGACTTTTTC
Source organism: Torreya grandis (assembly GCA_037957365.1). Classification (NCBI taxonomy): domain Eukaryota; kingdom Viridiplantae; phylum Streptophyta; class Pinopsida; order Cupressales; family Taxaceae; genus Torreya; species Torreya grandis. Next base: position 776,169 of record JARHVA010003238.1, read on the forward strand.
TATATCATTGTAAGGGGTAGGGTCCCCAAATAAAACCCACATTTACCAATATTAAAAATTATTATTATATAAATTTGCATTCATCAATTTCAATATACTTTCCCTTAAAGGGAGAACTATATTAGCTTGATACCTTTTGGGCTATGTAGTCATCACTAAGTCAACAATGGTATTTTTTAGGATAGATCAACTATTCCCACTTCCCACATTTATTTGGATTATTCTTTATTTTAAAATCCATTACTCCATGTAACATCATGTCCTAATGCCCTTTTTAAGAGGTAAAAAAATGTATACACTTCAAATTAGAAATTTTGTGTCAATTGTAACTATCATTGACTTATATACCAATCATGCTAATAGAATCCTAATTATACCATCACATCATCCATAATACCATTACCAATTAATAATTCTAGCATATATTCCATTCATACCCTCCACCCCAATCAATTTATAAATTCCATCTTAGCCTTCCCAATCTTAGATAAGTCATCCCACAACATGCTAGTTAATTATCCTATGTTAATTAGCAAACCCATACCTAAATAAAAATTCCATGGAATCATAAATTTCATAATTTATAAAATCAAATAAATCCAAATATTATCTCATCCACCTCAAATCCCACTTAATCCTCCATGATCCCAAATTCCTCACCAAGCCTCAATTATCTAATTTAGTAATCTTTCAAATCCACCAAAGTCTTCACTAACCTATATTATCCAATTTAATAATACTATAAATGATCTAAAGTATCCACATATAATTTAATAATCCACCTCAAATAACACTAATTAATATGAAAAAATATATAAATTGATCACTCTTTCTCACAATATAGATCATCCCTCATATTAATTATAAATTTTAAACTTGAGATCAATCTATTATATCATTCAAAAAGTACACATTGTCAAAGCATTGTCAAGATTCTTGTACATTTTTTATATCATCCTCATCATGATCAAATCTACTCGAAAAAAGAGGTGAGTTTAAATTAGTGTTTTATTTATTTTTTGTTACTCTTTATTGCTCGATCTAAGCTGTGGTTAAATTTACAGTGGATGATTAGAATTATTTTTTTATTTTATAGTTTATAATATTGATATTAATTACATACACATAAATATATCTATAGATTATCTCATTAGGGATCAGTCTAAGCTTGTACCAATTTACTCCATCCCTAGTTCTAAATTACTAGTATAAAATTTACTTAAAGATAAATATATTCCAAAGAAAAATTATAATCCCAATAGTAATCCATCACCCACTCAATATTCCTCAATGACCATTCCTAAGTAAATTGAGCCTACTTATTCTAAGTCATATGATCCTTATAGATTTTTAGGAAACAAAGGTTACTTAGAGTCTAGGTTTTGGAATAGAATGGAAGAATTAGAGGAAGTAGTTAAAGAATAAAATAATATTGTATCTTCTTTTTATCATTTTTATTCTTCCAAAGGAAACTAAAAAACACTTTCCATTTGAGCATTGATTTAATATTTAGACAATTGGATACTATATTTATGCATTTCACATCATATGGCATATTCATAGGAGGTTATCACTTATATTACTAATAAAAACACATCATATATTGCATTTTGAGATTCTTCACCAAATATATGTTTTGGGTTTAAGAAATATTGAGTTACAAAAGGTTGAAAAATAATATACTCTTAGTTCATAATATTTAAAATAATCTTCTTTCCATTTATTAAAATTTTAATTCTTGTAAGAGGAAGACTTTTTAATTTTTTTGTTATAATGTTATTGTCATCTATTGCATATTTTTGAGGTTGTGATTTCTTGAAGTGTAATTGATCTTAGTTCATGATTTTATGGTTTTGATATGGTTGATTCTCTTTTAGGTTCATGTTTTCTTACTCGTATTGTGAGAAAGTTATGAAATTAAAATTTTAGCCAATTGAAATTTTGGTATATAGAATAGTTGAGTTTATAAAAACTAGGTGGTTGTCATTCCTAAAGGTATATTGCATAGATGGTATTTGTCTAGGTTGTGTTATTGACAAACATCATCTAGAATATTTTACCAAAGGAAATGTTTCATGAGATAAGGCTCCCCTTAAGATGTTACATAGTGACATCATATCATTATTGACACATTATTTTTAATGGCCAAGTATGTAATAAATTTCATAAATCAATTTTCATTTCATGAATGGGAGATTTCTAAATTGAAAGAGTGAGGTATTTGACCACATCAAGGCCTTAAAATAATTTGTTGAGATGCATTATTTACCTCCTATTAACAAGATACACATGAATAATGGGAGGGTGGGGGGGAGAGAATATGCTAATAAGTAATTTCAACACTTTTTTAATTAATCATGGTATTCAACTTCAACACATAGTACCCTACACCTCTTAACAAAATGGATTTATTAAGAGGAATAACATAACATTAAGAGATATTTATAATTTCATGATGTCATTAAATAACATGCCACTTGAATATTAGGTGTAAATAGTCAATATTTCCAAAGTTATTAAAAAATAAATGCCCCAAAAGGCATGCAAACATGACTCTTGAGGAGGAATTATCTTACATGAACTATAATTTTTATTCATTACAATTATTTGGTAGAGTATTGGGAATTTATTACTGATAAAAAGTGAAAAAAAATGAATAATAAGAGTAAACTCCTCATTCACATTGCTTATTGTGTGAATTTGAAAGCTTATCAACTATTCAAGTTAGTCACTTGTGATGTTCTATTTTGAAGTGATATAAATGATTTTGAACACCTCACCTTGATGGAACCTATATAGATAATCTCTAATATATCCTTATTTTTATATATTATGTATTATTTAATCCTTGATTGTGATAATGTTGTTTATGATCTTGCTACATAATATTTTCCCAAGTGGGTTCATACTACTTAGTAGGAGGTTGGATAGTATGTAAGAAACCTTCGAAACACTCATCATACACATTAATAGATAATTTGGGTTAGTATTATGAAGCGTTATATTTTAGATGAATCACATAATTTTGATACGTGCCTTATATATCTAGGGTTTTTAACGGACCCCTAGAAAAAAATCCTATGTAAAATTATAGTGAATATTAAAAATAATGATTCAAATCCCTAGTAAACTAAAGGGAAAGTAAAATATTTGAATACTATCTAGGCCACGTGGACATTTTCTATGCCCTATGCATGCCATCCAAGCCTTATGGATTTTGTTTAGATCCTTTGGATGTTGTCCATACCATGTGTATGACATCTAGACCCTATGGACGGTGGCTAGAGATTATGAACATGACTTAGAGCTTGTAGATAATGTCTTGATTTTGTTCATGCCATCTAGACCTTTTAGATGTCATCTAAATCATACAGATGGCATATATACCATTGGATAATGTCTATACCATGTGGATATTGACTAGATCTTATGGATGGTGTTTGGACCCTGTGAATAATGTCTAGACCCTATGGACATAGTCTAGAGCTTATGGACATATTACAAATCATGTATATGGAATATAGAGCCTATGAACATCATTCAAAACATATGGATACCATTTAACCCTTGTGGTTTCCATCTAGTCATCATATGATAAATATGACCATAAATATGCCTAAACCCTTACATGTGCCCATTTTTTTCATTCATTGACATCAAACATCAATCTCTCTTTCTAACATAATCTCTCATCCTTGGTAGTTAATATTATAAATGGACTCCCACCTTGTCTTCTACCCCCATTTGAAAATTTGTCAACAAAAATATAATTTACTTAAAAATATTGAGGCTACTAGAGGATAAGGATAATCACAATGAGCAGATAGACAAATGTTATTTTATAAGACTTATTTACATGCCCCATTATGACATAGACAAGAAATTTCTAAACATTCTCATGTCTAGTTACAAACCTAATGCTGGAGAGTTTACATGTACCTTCAACTTGTAAACAATTACATTGGCACCTCACGTTTATATATCCATTGCTTGATAGAGTTGCCACATAGAAACATAGAACATTTAACAACTAAAATTTTTCTATCAAGGAAGAAAAAATTATTTGTAAAAGAACTTAGGCTTGACAGTTGATACCTGCACCTCAGAATGTCATGTTCTTTTTTATAATTAATATTTGATGTTTTATGTATTAAATTTTAAAGTTTATAAATGTCATTTTCAATTTGTAATTTTTATTTTTATTGAATTATAGTTATCCCTAATAGTTTTATAATGGTTATTTCAATCCAAAATATAAAAAATACATTTTTATAATCCCTCATTGAAATTTTCTAGGTCAGTATTATTTTACAGAGAAGACTAGCAGACATTCCCTTCAAGACTTTAACATACATTGTTCATTCTATTGAAATAGAAATTATTTATTAGAATACATAAATTTATAATAATCCTAAAAATTATTTATATTGTGATATTCAAAGTGACACATACACAATTTTTATTTAAAATTATATTTTGGGTTTATACTACAAGGCAGATCATGTACTGAAGGGAAAAAAATGTTCCAATTATCTTGCATGATAAAATGAAATATAATTTTTTATCCCTTACTGATATGGAGATAAGTTTCAATTTTAAAAATCATATTAATTTCCAAATGCATACAAAAATTATCATGTTAGTTTAATTGTTATAATTAAAATTAATTGGGTTTGTTTCTTTGTAACATAGAAGATAAAATATTATTCAATTAAGAAGAGATGTTGCATTGAATAAATATCATCCACACAAGGGATTCAAGGGTATAAATAGGGGTGATGACATAGAAACTAGTGTGTTAATGCCATTGCAAAGGATAAAAACATGAGGAATTATATCTCACATACTAATACACAATGTCGATAAGGCACATCCATAAATCTATGTTTTAAAGTTTCTTTTTTATAGAAATTTGATGTAAAAAAATCATTGTTTTGCATTTTTAGTGATCCACTCAATTTTTTAGTGGACTCCAATATTGGAAACATTTTCTATCAACCTGATCAATAGTATTATAAATAGCCATAAAAACATTTTATGTAAAAATATCCTTCATTGAAAGGTATATGAATTCAAGTTTGAAATGATGTTATTTATTAAATTACATAGTCAATTAAGTATTTTATTGTTTAGCAGAAGATGTAATTTCACCTTCTATTTTCCCACATCTATCAATGCAAAAAATATCAACAACTCTAAGTATGGATCCTATTGTCTCTAAACTATAGATTAACTCACATTAAATTTTGTTGAAGTCATTTATTTATTATTTTATGATGGCATTTCCTATTATAGGGGAATGTTATATAATATGTTAGATGCCATCACCACCACTACCCCACTCTATAAAAACTAGGGGAATAATTTAGTATTATCAATAGATAGTAGGGGAATAATACTTATAACAACATTGAAGTTCCACACTTTTTATATGGGTAGAATGTTTACTACGATAGGTGCCACTACAATTTTGAAAACTATTTATCTTGACGATGTTTTCCTTGAGAGTATTAATGCCATGCCTTGACATATATTTGTTTCCCATCACATTATTTAGAGATATTAGTTTTATGATCCATAAAAAAATATTGGTCATAATTTATCTAGTTCACAACTTGATCTAACCCCTAAGGTTGATTAATCTTTTTTTGAGTCAACATACCTTGCATTGAAAAATATTATTATAGGTAATTCATTTTCTTTTCTAATTGACATCATAAAGACTGATTTAAAATTATTGAAATTATGGGAGATTTAGGGGAAGGACTTGGTAAAGGAAATTAATGATCATTTTCATAACCACTCTTAAAGATATTCTTTATACTATGTGGTTCAAAATGATCCCCCAAGTTTGATGTTGTATTTAATAAATTTGAATCAAGATAAGTTACAATTAGTAATCCCTATATTGATCATGTTTTTGATATTATGATAAACATATTAGAAAATTTGAATGCAGAGGCACATGCATACTATAAGAACTGGGAATGAGATCAACACCTTTTCCAACATGCTAATATAAAGGGAGATAATTTTTTTATAAGTAACAATTTCTTTTGTTAAATTTATTTATAGTATTGTAAATTTTATCTAGCATACTGTCTTTTCCTAATTTTAGTAAAAATATGAAAACCTAAAGAATGAAACAAGTACTAAATTTTCATTTGGAAAATGCACATAAAATATTGAATGTGGAAATTGCATTAAAGGAAAATCTTGTATTAATAAACAAATGGAAAAAATACACTGAGGATAATCAAAGAACATGACATGGATCTGAAATTCCTATTCAAGGAGAAAATAGATGTGGATCCCTCTATACTATCGATAGGAGATACAATGCATGAAAAAAGGACAAAAATATACTAGTATAAATATTGCAGCTGAGGATATTATTAGAGGAGGCATCTTAAAAACTAATTCAAGGAAAGGGGAAGATGAGGCAACAACATCTATGTCACAATAAAAAAATATAATTCCTTAGACTGAATGACGTCTCATCACTTTATGTTCAAAATATTGTATTCTTAATTATATATTTGTCTCTAATGAAAATGGGAATTTTAAATCAACTAGACTATGGATGTGATTGTAATGTCTTTTATATTTTTCATGTTGACACTAGATGATTTATATTGAAGATTTAACTTGCAATAATAAATATAATCATATTGTTTTATTTTATTTTATGCATTTTATCCTTGACAATTATTATGATTTATTATAAATTTACTATTTCAGATATGTAGTGATTAAAACATATTTCTTTGTTGTATAATATTCACAACCAATGAAACAATCCCTTCATATCAAAAACAAAAGTGTAAAATAAATAAATTCCATACATATAGCCTAAAAATAATTTTTAACAAAACTTGAACCATTGTATTATAATTTAAAATTATTTCAAAATAATAAAATAACGTAATCTATTTACTATTTTAATATACATAATACTAATTTGATTTATTATATTGGTTTAGATATTATTTTTTCTTAATTTTATGAGATATAAAGAAAAATATAAAAATCAATAAAAATTTGAAACATACAAAACTAAAACTTAGGTATTTGAAATAATTTTTTAGTAGTTCAATCCTTGTAATGGTCATTTTATCTAATATATCTGATGCATATAATGTCTTAATACCTAGATCAAATATATTGGTGATTTTTTTCTTTGAGTGATCAAAGTCATAATATCAAACACTCTATCATAGGGAAACACATCCACTATATAATGTGAAACATACAATCTCAAATATAGCTTAAAATTTCCAGCCAATATTTTAAAAAGTTTTAATTTAATGGAAGATAATGTACTAAAGACCTTTTCATATTCCACAGAGCCTAAAATCATAGTTTGGTAGATTTCATACAATAAAAAATATTCACTAATATTTTCCTATAGGACATTATTAGGATATGATTTTTTCCATAGCCTTTTAATGTCACCATTTTTGTTTTCTCATTTATACACTTACATTGGTCAATCATTGTGAGTCTGAAATGGGTTAACTAGGATGTTAATAAACCCTTTCATGAAATACCTTGAATTTCAAGTCCATTCATATCTACATAGTTTTAAAAAAATTTAATGATAGTGACCATGTATCTGAGAAATAAATTACTGGTTCATTCTTCACCATCGAGAGTTCTCCAAAATATAGGATTTACCGCTTTCATGGCTTCAAGAAACTCATCCCTTTGAAAACATTTTCAAATTTATATAAATAAACTATCATTTATCTTTCTCAATTTTATCCATGTTTCAAATATAATAGTATCGTAAATAATACATTTTATATGGACTTATTCAGTTTCTCGTCTTGTTATATCTACTTATTTTTTGAAAGTGTGTAGTGGTATCTCCTTTCCATTAACAAAGATATAAATATGATCTTTATTATTTAATTAAACATAGATTTTTTGATCCTTAATATATGTTAAAGTTTTTTAACTATAAAAAATAGGTTTAATAGTTAGTCTCTATATGGAATAACCTTAGATAAGTAGAGTATATATAGGAGGTAATGGTTAGTATTTTATCATCATATTGAAAATTATATTCTTATTGAATTATTTTGAAGGTTGCCCTATCAAAGTGGTTCTGAAATAATATTCAAGTATTCTACTCTTTCAACAATTATTGTTGTGAATCTATTTATTCAGCTCTTAATTATGTAATATACAATTCTATTGTTGTGAATCATATAGGTAATTTCATGATAGGTTACCTTGAATGGTTATTAAAAGTGTAAACATGAATACAGACCCATGTTTTGTTTTTCACTATTGTGACCCCATCAATGGATAGTGAGATAAATCTTGCATTTTTAACTTTTTATTTCAAATCTTCCTTCTCAATCATCACAAGACTTTTTTTAATGTCCCAAGAAATTCCATCTTACCAATATGATTTTGTAATGTTATGAAGTACATTATGTTGAATCAAAATCTTATAATATGAAAAATATTATATAGGACTATCTTTTCTTAGAATGTGGTATATCATTGAGAACTATATATTTTTGGCATTTTAATTATATTGAATAAGTTTTCCTATTTGAGTAGTATTTATTCCTCATTTCTCAACTATATGTCACCTATGTCTCTGGTTATTTTCATTCTACTACATATAGAACATGCATGAAATATTTGGAATCTTTCTATCTATGTGTTTTTTTAATCTATCCAACTTCATGGTCTACTAACACATATACTTTGCCATAATATTTTTCAAGTATGTCTAGCTTAAGTTGCATGTTGTAGTCCTTTCCTGATTTCCAAGTACTTATTGTAAATTTAAATTCTATTGGGATAACATTACTATTCTCTATCTCTACACATTAAATGAAAATAAATTTATCTACCTAGTCAAATTTAAAATACCTTCGAATTGTCCATCTACTTCTATTTCTTCATATATATATATGAGTACTTCTATTAGCTAAACATTCATCTATGGAGTAGAAGTGTCTTCTATTGGATGGATCTCAAGATATGAAATATCCTCAAGCCTCTTTTTACTTGTCACAAATTTTATATTTGTATTTGTAACAAGAGATATTATTTTAAGAGTTTTATAAATTTATTATAACATTGGAATCATATGATATGGTTTATCCTTTGTTGGATCCATGACATACTAATGTATATTTTCAAGTGGTGGCATATCAACAATAATACCTTCAAATGGTTACATGATATTTTGAATAAATTTTTCATTTGGAATCTAGTATCAATGGAGGGATATACATGCATAAAGCTTTTGTTATTATCCTTCAAATGTAAAATTAGAGTTACTATCAATAAATAAAAAATATTATTTTAATCATTTAGTAAATTTATTTTCAGTGGATGTGGGTTGAATTTCTTTGGGTTTTATTTTTGGATACCTAAAATAAGATATTATGCTCTTTGTCAATTATAATTGGCTTGATCTATTATAATTATAAATAGAATCCATCGTAGACAACTTTATTTTTGAGACAAAAAACCACTTGTGTGACCTAGATTGTATAATTGAATGTCTAGACTATGTAATTTGTAATATAGACTTTGAATTTATGTGACTATAGTTTTTTTTCATTGTCTCTATTATATGGTCACTATACATAATATATGGTCTTTATCTAGTGTTTGTGGTCACTATCGAGAGTCTATGATCAATGTCTAGAGTCCTTCATCACCATATAGATTATGTGATCACTATATAGAGTTTTTGGTTATTATGCAAAGTCTTTTATAATTATCTATAGATTGTGTTATTATGTGGACTTTGTCAAGAGTCTATGGTCACCATCCAGAGTTTGCAGTCATCATCCAAAGTTTTTGGTCACTATCTAGAGTTTGTGGTCCCTGTCCAGAGTTTCTTATCATCATATAGATTTTTTTGTCTCTATCTAGAGTCTAGTCATTACCCAAAATTTTTGGTCACATTCAAAAGTATATGGTCATCATCTAGAGTCTATGGTCACTATCTAGAGCCTGTGGTCACCAACCAAAGTCTAGACTATGGATTTCAACATCCAAAACATATAGTGTGTTATATAGACTATGTAAAATATTGATCATACGTGAAATATATTTGGGAGGTTATTTTATAGATTATTTATGTTGTAGTAATATATTTTATATAATATATTAGTGAAATTGAGCATAAGGTCCTTAAGGCCATAATAATTTATAGTAATAATTATGTAATTAGTTGTCAATGGTAGGTGAGCCAACTTAAAAATCATATTTAAAACCAAAATAATTTAGGCAACCCATTGATCTCCATTGGTCCCAAAAAAGTTACCAAATATAAATTTCAAATTATAAAATATTCATGAATTAACAAAGATTTTTAACCAAAGAACATGTGTGTATCATATCAAGAAATAATGATGGAAGAAGAATATTATTCATTGGTGAAGAATAACACTCAGGTTTTTTTTCCTATTTTTAATGGAAGAAAATTAGTTTTTTGTATGTGATTATATAGGTCCAAATATGAAACTAATGTTTCTAAATATAAGTACAAGGTATGTATTGTGGCCAAGGGTTTTTCACAAGTTCAAGGCATTTATTACTTTGATACATTCACCCATATTTCCAAGATGGAGTCTATTCACCTTGTAATTTATCTAACTACATCATAGGGATGTTAAATTCATCAAATGTAATGTAACATTAAATTTAAACATGTTTATATTAATTAGTAAATTTATGTTGAACAACCTCTAGGTTTTTAATAATATTTTTTCTTGTCTACAAATTTTTTCTTCATGTTATGGTTTTAAGCAAGATCCCAAAGCTTGGTATAATAATATAGAATATTTTATGATTTATTTAAATTTCCATGATTTTATTCCTATATGTTGATGAACTTATATTTACAAACTGTTTGCATCCCATGACTTAGTATGTACAACACTATTGGATGGAGCAGTTTAAAATGATAGGCATGGGTCTAATGCCCTAATTTCTTATGTTATAGTTTATCCAATCTTCTAATGGGATATTAATATTTTAGAAAAAATATACTCATTAATTTATTCATGTTTTTGGCATGCTTTTTAATATTAATTACACACCTTTTTAGTTAGGAATCAAATTATACACCACTTCTAATTCATCCATTACCTATACTACTTTGTTACGGTAGTGGGTGAGTAGTATTTTGTACCTAACACATAGTTGCCATGATATATTACTTTTATTTGTCGTTACCTCTATTTTATCACAAGGTTCTCATGAAATTCATTAGAAGGCATATGATCATATTATGAGGTATATTTGAGGCACTTCATATTTTCTCAATAGTACACATTACTTTCTTCTTATGAGACTGCTATTTTTAATGACATAGATTGGGATGATGACAATGATGATCATAAGTCCACATATGGATTTGTATATAACCTTGGTTCAATAATTGTTTCTTAGTTTTAAAATTAGTAATAAAATATTGTATTAGCATCCACAAGGCATAGTATTGAAGTGTTATTCTAGTTATCTAGGAGGTTTTATGAATTTATCAATTTATGACATAGTTTCTATTTATGAAAAATCATCTCACTATTATTTTATTTGACAAGTAGTGTTATAAATTTATTTTAACTCTATGGAGAATTAATGGATTAAATAAAATAAATCCACATGTATTTCATATAAAATCACGTGTATGATGTTGTCCTCAAATTAGAGTGCTTTCATAAAAATTTATATATTAGAGACATATTCACTAGTATTTTAGCATTGCATTATTATATCTAGTTACCATTTATGCTTGTTGAGAAGGAAATATTTCTTGAGCAGGTCATCATGAATAATTATCTACATCATTTTTTAGATTGCACATGCATACCTAAGTAGGCCTTTTTGTGAAAACCCATAATCGAGGATATACCTCATTCTCTCTCTCTCTTTTATCTCATTAATTTGGAATTTTTATTTTTTTTAGGGTGGTGTCTTAGTATATTTACATTAGGTTATATTTTTTCAACATTTACTAATCTATTTATTATTCATGTACAAAGTAGGGAATGGTAAATTTTCACTTATGTATCTAAGATAATTAATTATCATTAACGTGTGTGGATAATAAAATTATAGGTAGTATATTGTAAAAAATAGTCATGTACTAATGAGTATGTTCACACATAAGTTATTGTATGTAACAACACCTTTTGGATGTCATATTTCCACTTCTCGTGGTGTGTAACTCTACCCTTGTGATGTTATAATTCCATTTATCATGGTGTATAGCTCCACCTTTGTTATATTGCAACTCAACTTCTCATTTTTTTATTATTACCCATTTTCATAAATATAGGGGATTATATATTATTTTAAAAATAAGATTGGTTAATATAATTCCAATATCATGAATTAATTTCTCTATGTACTTATGGAATATTTAATTGGTTTACATATGTTTCTTGAGACATATTTTTTTTTTCAAATATTTGAATATTGATTAATGATGTCAAATATATAATCATCATCTTCATTATTATCTCTATATTACTACAATTACCAAAGTTTCATAACATAATAGTGTGTCCAACATGTTAGCTAAAAGGGGTCACATACACTTACAATCTTCCTCTAAAATAACATGAGTTTGGTTGGATAGTATTAATATAGCACGTGTTTCAAATACATTTACTTTTTTAAAAAAATAAATTTTTTGTTAATTATTTTTAGAATTTATTTTGGAATTAAATTTTAAATGATTTTTTCTTTCCATGTGGGACACATTATTATGCTTTGACTCTAAATTGAAACATTTGTAATTGATCTATTTGAAAAAAATTATTCAATTCAATAATGTATGGCTTTGGGGTATTTATATGTGGTTTTATTCTCTTTGTGGGTTATACCATTTTGCATTACTATAAAGGAACATCATCACTAGAAAAATTGTATATGAGGCCCACATTAATATATTTTAAACATCTAAATAATATACATGGGATTATATCCATGGCATGGATTCATGGCCTACCAAGAAAAAGAAGGGATTTTTGGTCCAACATTTATATTCAATTATATAATTTATCCAAGATCCTTTCTTGGTTGACAGTAAAATATTTTTATAATCATATTAGAGTTTACAATGGCCTCTATTATAATTCCAAGAGCAGTAATAAAGGTCTCACTATGAATGTTTACCTCTAAATTATTATCTATAAGGATGTTTTTAATCCCGTTATTTCTTATTCTAACTTGAATGTATAAGGGTAAATGTTGAACAATAATATCATTAGAAGGTAATTAATTAGGATAAAAGGAGGTGATGTTCTTACTATCCATCGAGGTTTGAAAAATATAATAAAAGTATTCAAGTTAAATTTCATATGATAAATTAATGTCACATAAGGGATTGTAATTTTTTTATTTATATGTATTATATATTTTGTAATAAATTATAGGATAAATATATTGGAATGAGAAGTATTAAGTTTATCTAGAATAAAATAATCCTTAGAAACATAAAATTAATATGTAGGTCATGGGAAAGGTTAAGAGTGGTATATTTTTTAACCCCACCTCAAGCTTGATAAGGATTGAAAAAAAGTTTATTGAATTTTGTGGCATGCCTCTCTGAATTGTTATGATATCTAAATCATAGCAAACCATAATAAATTAAGACACATGATATTTATATGTATAGGATGCTAGATAAAATATATCAATTTAAAGGATCTCATCACTTAAATCATCATTAAATTATGTATGAAATTAACATGTTTCAAACCATATGTGAGTATTATATAATATATCAATTGAAAAAATTAATCAATAATTGATAACCATTTTCATAGCAATAATATCGTTATGTATAATAACTCATAAAATATAAGAACATCATATGTATATAATACCATATAGGAATATGTCATAATAGAATCCCATTTACTAATAAAGGAGGATAAGGAAAAAAAAATAGAATGTATATAATATGATGGATAACTATGGATTAAAAAATTTAAAATGGTCTAGCACCCTAACTTCATTGAACAAGTAAATATTAGACCTACAAGGAGAGCACAACATGATGAAAATGTATGAAAAAACCTTAGTATAAAAATAAGGAACCAAGACTAATAGTAGAATTTTTTTGAGTATAATTATAGATAAATTAGGTCTATGATAATCACATTAATGTCAAACCTTAGAAGGAAGATAATGTTTAGAAAAATGTAGTTATCATTAGGTGCATACAAAGGATAGCCCTAAGGAGATAAGGGGAAAATGTAGGAATATAGGGAACCATAAGAAAAATTAGATCCAATATGAAAATAGAAACAAAATATAATCCTATGAGGATAAAGAAAGTACAATTCATAGAAAAAAATAGTAGATAATGTGAAATGGGATGTTAGTATCAGTAAAGTATCCAAATTAATGTAAACATGTAAACAAAAAAATGACCTAAATACAAAAAATAGCAATAAAAATTGATCTAAAATGTGAAAAAAGTAATAATTAAAATGTTAATAAATGACAAAGTTAGTTTTTAGATAAATAATTAAATTAAGATTTATTGGTGAATTACAAGAGGGTAAAAATTGTAAAAAATAGGTTTTGAGGTAGTCTTAAAGTAAACCTAGAAAATGTACATTGATTTGATGATGAACACGAAATGGTTGGTATTATATTCGTTTGATACTAGCTATCCAATAAAATTAGTTTGATACTAACTAACCAATATCAAAGTGGTTCAATATTAGTAATATAGTTATAAAATTCTTTGATACTAGCTAACCAATATCAAACTAGTTTGATATTAGTAATCTATTTACAAACTTATTTGATACTATTTTTATTTTCAGATGCTTGAATATTTTTATATTATTAAAATATTTCTTGGTTTTTCTTGGTTGCATTGATAAAAATATCTTATCTTGTCAAATTTTTTAGGCACCTTTAAATGTTTCTTGTGATTAAAAACCTCTCTTGTATTATTTAGTTGATGAATACAAATTTCATATTTTTTCTCATTTATAAAGCCCTAATCCACTCTAATGGACCTTAGAAAATCATAAAAAAGAGTAGTCATTTGATAAACTACCTTAGTTATCCCCCCATTACAATATATTTTATCCAAGAAGAAATCCAATGTAAAACAAAAGATACTAACCATTATCCCTATGTAGGTGATGCAAGACACTAGTATATATTATATCTTCTTTTATTATTTATCCTTTGTATATGTATTTTGTACAAATTAATTCCCAAGAATATTTATTTATAAGAGATATTTGAATTTATATTAGGCATTATTCACACTCGAACTAATATTTGACAAGATAAGGACCTAAAAATAAAGGAAAAAGAAGAATGCATGTGCACATGACTTCAAGGGGCACTAAAGCATAACATAAGCTGAGGATAAGAGAGTAATTTTAAAACAGACTAAGGTGAACTATAATATTTTTTATAGAAAGAGTATTCTTAAAAAAATCTAAGATGAACTATAAGATGTTAGATACAATGATAATTTTTAAATTAGGTTGAGGTAAACTAGAAGATTTCAAATAGAAGGATCATCACCTAATAAAAGTCATTTTAGACACCTAATTTTGGTATAACATCATTGTCTATTTCCTATTTGTCATTATTTATCATAATTGGTCCATGTGTAAAAATTTGGTTCTTTGTTACACTTTCCTCTTATGTTGGGCCCTATATTGTCATTTATTTAATTTTATTTTCCTTACAACTTATCATTTAGTTAAATTTTAGAAAATGATAATACCTCATTCAATTTGGAATGTTAGAAAACATATAAATATTGTTTTCATTCACCCTTTTATGAGCCTACATTCTCCTAGAACCAAATTTTTTTTATCATCTTTGCCTTAGTCTTAGTCAGTCCATCTTGTTATCCCCATGAATTCTAGGTTTATTATAACTTGATTATCACCTTTTACCATATTATAAATTTGACCTATGTGTAAATGACCTATTGTGATAATTATATATAAAAAGATACTCTTGGCCATTTTGGATTTGATTCCTATCATTTGAATCTTGTACAAGCCCAGTCTTTTATACACATTCATCAAGTAATCTCTAGAGATCTTCACATCTTATCAAGGTATAAGCATAGTATTGAAAAGGGTTCATCCAATCAATATTACACACTTATATGGATTTACACATATGCACGCTTAACCTTGCTATATACATGGAAATCCCACCTACCAATATTTATGCCTTTCAATTGTAACGA
This sequence comes from Torreya grandis, assembly GCA_037957365.1. Classification (NCBI taxonomy): domain Eukaryota; kingdom Viridiplantae; phylum Streptophyta; class Pinopsida; order Cupressales; family Taxaceae; genus Torreya; species Torreya grandis. The sequence goes on from JARHVA010003238.1 coordinate 792,400, forward strand.
ATGGGTAAATGAGGGGAAGGATATTAGTGTATGTGCCTTATTTCTCCTCAATGATTTAAATGGATGATGCCCAAATTTTGTTGTTAAATATATGTTAGGTGTTGTGTGTATTAACTTAAGCATGATGGAATTACCCATAAAAATGAGTCAGAGACATAGCTATGATAAAAAATTGGCTTGAGTTTTAAAAAGCCATGATTTTATAATATAATATACAATTTATCCCAATACAATATTAAAATGAAATTTACAAAGCTTATAAAAATAAAAATTCACTTTTCTTTTTTGTGATTGGGCTTTTTGGAATTTTTTTGGCAATTTTTTTTTTATTTTGACTTTTTTAATGACCTTTTTTGCTAATTTAGTTAGTTATAACTAAATTTAAAGATTTGTTATATTTTGAGGGACTAATTAAATTTTCACCAAAAAAATTCTTTTGGGGGACTTGAAACTCTCAGTTATTCTTTACCAAAAAATCTTCCCACCAACTCACCTATGCATCATTTCAAGTATTAATAGGATAAAATTATACTTGAATTCTTAAAAATTTGATTTTAAAGAAAACCGCCTTCTCACCTAATACCACATGTTGGCAAATAAGTGGTTTTACAAAAAAATTATGACAAAAGAATTTTTTTAAATGGTGATTTTGAGGAATTAATAGGAAGTGTTGGAGTATATTTGTAATAAACAAAATTTTAGGATGGAACTTTTGGAGCCTTTGTTTAAAGTTAAGAATTTATAAGGTAAATAAATATTAACACAAACCTATTTTCAAACTTATATGATGGGGTTTAGCATTTAGCATCCAAGGATGACACCTAGCTATTGTCTCATACTAGTCTCATGGCTCAAATCAATGCTAATAGCTCTTTTTTCAATACATTTCTCCTTATGATACCACCAATTCTCTAATTCCAATATCCAATGCTCTGTATGTTGTATGTGAGATATTCAAGTCTCATGGGTTTTTAGGAAGAGTGTTCAAATTTGGCATTTTTATTTCCTTAATATTTCCTTATCACAACTTTTGAAGGACCAAATAAATACTTGAATAGATGATACCACTTATGCAATTTGATGCAATGCTTTTTGTAGCACTAAAATAATATACTTCACTCTTATATTGCTTCTCTTTTTATTTTCAAATTATATAAACATGTGGGAGTGTATGAACTTATCCCCATAGTTGCATAACCTCTTGGAATTTAAGGGAAAAGAGAACAAGCTTCTCCTTGTCTCATAATTAAAGGCTCAAAGATCTAAAGAGATCTGATACCAGATATGGAGGACTAATAACAATATATTTATTCCAACATGAAATGAATTACAAAAATTTATATTTATACATGAATATGAGCTCATAATAATTCCTATTAAATATGAATGATAAAACCATCGTCCACATAATATCTCCCAAATATTACATGGGAGTAACAAAACACCAAGATTAAAATATTTATGTGATTTATTAACCTAAATAACCCAACAACCTATCTATGATCAATAACCATATACTAATTACTAATTAGAAATAATTATGAGTAATTAAATATTCTTCATTTATTTATAACAGTGATTTAATCACTCTAATAACTTGTACCCAAATAAGGTCATTGAAGATCATATTGTTGTGTTTTATTATCTTAAAAGAGGATATGAAGTTCTTTCTCTTACATTTTCGGTGGGAACACTCAAATGCATTATAATACATTTAACCCTAATTCCAAACACTCAAAATATGTAGATGTGAATTATCAATAGGTTTATTGGGCCAACTATCTATTGCACATAGTTTTATTCTTGTGATATATTAGATAATTAGGTCTAAGAAAAAGGAGAAGCAAATGGAACAAGTTTTCCTATCAATTTCGTGAAGTGAATAAAAAATATCAATCACTCTATAACTATGTGAAAATACATGAAAATTGAAGTCCTAAGAGTTAGTGGTCAATTTTGACCATATCAAAAGCATTATAAGATCAATTTTGACCCATTTCCCAAAGTTTAGTATAGGTCAAATTATTTTCATGTTTTGTTTTCTTTTTTATTTGGACATGTTTTCCAATATTGTTTTATCTTCTAATAGTGCATAATTAGACAAAAATTGTGTATTTCTTGTTCATCCTCCTTTCCCATGTTTCAAGAATTTTGTCTATTTTAGCATATTTAAAATATGTATGTGTGACAATATTAAATGTATTTACATAAATTTACATTGTGCAATAGTTTTATCTTGGGATAAGGTTAAAACACCTACGATAAATAGTTGTCACAACACTAATAACTAAATCTAACATCCTAGACTTACTCAAGAATCATTACACTAATATCTATATGGACTCAAATGCTGGTAAATAATGGGATACAAGGGCCATGTTCTAGGGAAAAAAATGAGAATGGAACTAGATAAAATATTATTTCAAGGCATGTTACCTTAATCAAGGTATTGGATGCAACAAATATTCTAAGATGAAGGATATACCTTCCTAAATGGATCATGGGACATATATAAGTGTTAAATTTAATAAATTTATTGATACTAATTTTTTAAAATCCAAAATTAGTCATTGGAAAGAAGTGAAAAATTTATGAAAATAC
>JARHVA010003238.1:802500-825000 GCA_037957365.1 Torreya grandis
TTCATGTGATATATTATTTGAATTAGAATATTGATTTTGTTTTTGTAACTCTTCTATTAATTTTATCATATTAGTGACTTTATCTTGAAGGAATTCACAAGAATAAACCTTATGGATATCTGATTAAATACACACATCATCAAGAGGAGATGGAAGGATATGATATTCCTTTATATTGAGAGCTTCATTGATTATATGTGTGTTAATACATTATTCATGATTGATAACATTGAGTTAATTATCACTAAAATAAATGCATTGTCATCATGTTATAACTATAAGCTAGTATTATGACATTATGCTACAAGAAAAACATCTTATGAAGATAAGCATGAAGAGGAAGATTTATGACATGTAGGCTCAATATCCACTACTTTTAAATGAGTGACTTAAGAAATTTATTCTTGTTTTGAAATTAATTTATTAATAAATAATTATTTGAAAATACTTTTATCTTGATTTAATAGATTTATCTATGAATGTTAATTTATTTGAGACTTGTATTTGCTCATTTTATCTAGATTATTAGTCAAGACTAAGGTGAATTTTAACAAGATTATAGAAACTACTTTATTTTTATGGACTCATGTTCCCAAGATGCATCAAAATTGTGTTATATATTAATTTATATATCATCAAATTCAAAACAATCCATATATGTTCCTTTTTTTATTATTATTTTGATTTTTCCATTCATTGTCATAAGTAAAAGGCATGAAATCAGTAGAAAATAAAGACATTTGACTAGCCTTGATTTATATAATGAATTTGAATATAGTAAATGTAAAAAATAAAACATTAAATTATATAGAGTAATTATGCATGTACAAAAGAGATAATGAAGGTAATTCATTAAAAAATTGAATTTATAAAGGGTGATCTATAAAGGAGTTTGAATGATTATGTGGGCTCTCAAATATACTTTCTCATTCATTGATCAATGTCATCTAAATGTTTCAAATCACTAAGTATAGAGAAAAAACCATGCATGTATCCCACTAACCTCAATTATGAGTGAATGGTGAGAGTAACTTCCTTAAGAGGTTCTCCTCTTAGGTGCGTTACAAATCAAATAGCTAAAACAAGATTCATATGGTATAAATAAGGGATCCTAGGTATTTTTGATATACCATAAGGTACATGGAAACTAAACTCCATAATTAGTTTTTTACATTAGCTATTAGTATTAGGGTAAACTCCTCATAGATTGATGTCTGTAAATAGATAATTATGTAACCTTCACAATAATCATTAATTAGTTTTAAAACAAATGGGACACCGTTTATAAAAACAAGCAAAAAAATTAAAATTAAAAAGAAAAATTAAAATAATTTTATATAAGGAATCAATAATTTCTCATTTTTTTGAAATCATAAATTTATTTAAAACACTAAACTACACAAGAATCAATAAAATGTGTTCTTACAAATAAAATTATGGGTTCACCAAAATGTTTAATCTATTTTGCTTAAGTGAACTATAATTAGAAGATATTAAACTATTGAAATTTGAATGTTGGTACATACATATATAATAATGAAATATAATAAGATAACTTTTTTAAAGGATTTAAAATTTTGTAAAATTATAAAGTGATCTAAAAATATGTGAAAACCTCCCTCAAATAGATCTTATGTTGATATGACTAGAAACTACCTGAAAGGACCTATGTATTACATGCCTAATTAAATGAATAAATTTAATTTATGTTTGGAAAAGTATGCATAAGGATTGTAGGGATGAATTGTAACTTTATATATCTATTTTAATCACAACTTGGTTGACTATGTGATGAAATTATCAATTTGGGTATGTGATACTACCTGTGAGGATTAAGTGATTAGTTTTGTGTCTTCATTTGATGCACATAAGATATGTAAAACATTAAATATTGGATAAAGACAAGAATAAAAGATAAACCACTCAATATATATGGGTCTGCAAATAGTATAAAATACATAATGGTTCATCAGTGCTATATGACTTAAGTTAGAAAGAATCTCTAATTTTTATGTATTTTAAAGAAGAAAAAGCATTCATTGAAACTGTCCAGTTGATATTACATATATTACATAATATTAAATATTGGGCACATACTGCACAATACCAAACTATCATGTAATAGCTTATGTTTGATAAACAACCATACACACAAAATAGTGAGACACATAAGATATGTAAAACATTTAATATTGGATAAAGACAAGAAAAATAAATAAACGAGGAAGGAATAGGGTTAGGATAAAAATTGATCTACTTGAAGAAAATGTTATGTGATCTAAGTGTTGCCTACATGGCATAAATGGGCCATAAGGAGATGTAATTCTCTATCATTGGGTGATTTTGTGATCAATGATTATTAAAATATATGATTAAATCTATAAAATTTATTGAAATTATTGACAATGGATATTATTGACATATAAAAAAAAAATCATAATTATCCTATGATTGTTAGAATGCTACAAAATCAAAATTGGATGAAATAGTTCTATTTTGCTTAGTGTGCAATATAATTGTGGAGTGGTTACTAGATGTATTTGGAGAAGCCTTGATGTGTTATATATAATAATATTTAAAATATTCTCACTACAAAAAATTTAAAATGCATAGGAGGAAAAAATATACCATTTATAATTAAAAAAGTTATCATTGGAGCATGGCAAATAAGGTTGCACTAGTGAACAAGGCTATAGTGTGACATTGTCTAAGTTAGTGAAGACTTGTCCTAAAAGAAAAAATAATATTAAAAAAGATATAATAGGTACTTGTAGGTTGAATAATTATGAATGTGGTTAAAATATGGATCCCTATATGATATATGTCATGCTATAAAGATAATGAAGGCTCTCTTATAGATTTTGAGTTAACAAAATGGTGAATAGACCAAACAAGGTAAGGATGTCAAGATTAAACATTATAAAACAATTTAATGAATAAATATTTGTGTGTATACCTTCCAAGGGGAATAATTATATTATGGAAATTTATTTTTCCTTTTCTAATCCTATGTACTCTAAATTTATATTTTTAGAAACATATTAACCTTCCTATATTATTACTATTATATATATTCATCAATCATTGAATTTACTAGCTATATATTAACATTAATGGCATCATACCTATTATCATTAAAAAATCACCTTTGAGGAGGATTTTCCATATTCTTCACTTAAGTGATATCATGGTAACTCTTTAAATGTTTTGGGTGACCTTATAGCTAAAGAAAACCTCTAGATAGGGTTAGCTCCCTTGATTCTCTCACCTAGAGATATAAATAAAGATTATTGATTATAAGGGAAAAGGGAGAGACAAAAAAAAAAAACTAAAGAAGGGAGGTGATGAACCAAATTTATCTCTTTTACCTACCTATTATGCACTAATAACATTAACTATAGGTAAATCTATTTACATAACTCAAATGGGATCTCCAAGAAAGACTGTTTCACATAGAGGATATAACATTATGCATAAACTAAGTGGCTAATAGAGAGGTCTAAAAGAAACTAATGAATGTTTAAAATTTCAATCCATATAAGGTCTATTTGGAATCAATATATATGTAGCCTATAGGGATTACTAAATTTTTTAAATAGGTAATAAGATAGGATAGAAAATAGGAGGTTTTATACAGCATCACTCTAATTCATCAACTAACATGAAGCATACACTAGTCACAAGCATAAGAAAAGGCTAGAACTTAGTTTTATTGATATCAAAGGTAAAATAAAAGTGTTAATTTGGATAGGTATACACCATATCCCTCAAAATGATCCAAAATAGTGCTTAATTACGAATACATATAGCAGAGAGAGAGAGAGAGAGAGAGAGAGAGAGAGAGAGAGAGAGAGAGAGAGAGAGAGAGAGAGAGAGAGAGAGAGAGAGCTAATCAAGAGGTCTAAAAAGAAAACTAATGAATGCTTAAAATTTCAATCCATACAAGGTATATTTTTAATCACTCTATATGTAACCTATAGGGATTACTAACACTTTTAAATAGGTAATAAGATAGGATATAAAATAGGAGGTTTTATACAGCATCACTATAATTCATCCACTAACATGAAGCAAACACTAGTCACAAGCATAAGAGAAAGCTAGAAACTTAGTTTTATTGATATCAAAGGTAAAATAAAAGTGTTAATTTGGATAGGTATACACCATATCCCTCAAAATGATCCAAAATAGTTATAAATTAGGAATACATATAGGGAAAGGAAGAAGAGAGAGAGGAGAGAGAGAGAGAGAGAGAGGAAGAGAGGAGAGAGAGAGGAGAGAGAGAGAGAGAGAGAGAGAGAGAGAGAGAGAGAGAGAGAGAGAGGAGAGAGAGAGAGAGAGAGAGCTAATCAAGAGGTCTAAAAGAAACTAATGAATGCTTAAAATTTCAATCTATATAAGGTCTATTTGGAATCACTCTATATGTAACCTATAGGGATTACTAACACTTTTAGATATGTAATAAGATAGGATATAAAATAGGAGGTTTTATACAGCATCACTATAATTCATCAACTAACATGAAGCATACACTAGTCACAAGCATAAGAGAAGGCTAGAACTTAGTTTTATTCATATCAAAGGTAAAATAAAAAGTGTTAATTTTGATTGGTATACACCATATCCCTCAAAATGATCCAAAATAGTGCTAAATTAGGAATATATATAAGGAAAGGAAGGAGAGAGAGAGAGAGAGAGAGAGAGAGAGAGAGAGAGAGAGAGAGAGAGAGAGAGAGAGAGAGAGAGGTCTAAAAGAAACTAATGAATGATTAAAATTTCAATCCATATAAGGTCTATTTGGAATCACTCTATATGTAACCTATAGGGATTACTAACACTTTAAAATAGGTAATAAGATAGGATATAAAATAGCATGTTTTATACAACATCACTATAATTCATCGACTAACATGAAGCATACACTAGTCACAAGCATAAGAGAATGCTAGAACTTAGTTTTATTCATATCAAAGGTAAAATAAAAGTGTTAATTTGGATTGGTATACACCATATCCCTCAAAATGATCCAAAGTAGTGCTAAATTAGGAATACATATAGGGAAAGGAAGGAGAGAGAGAGAGAGAGAGAGAGAGAGAGAGAGAGAGAGGAGAGAGAGAGAGAGAGAGAGAGAGGTGATAAGTGTCAATGATGGCTATTTAAAAATCATATAACAAGTTAAAATAAAGAGTAAATTGACAAAAATAGTTATTAAGTATCAATTAAAAACAAGTGCACTATACTAGATTACAACTTGAGCAAGGTGGCATATGAATTATGTTTGAATTGATGACTCATCTTTGAGCACTTCAAACTACCCCTTAGAGTGATAATGAGATGAATACTCATCTTATTATAATCTAAATACCTTGAAATTTTTTTAGAGACCTAAAATCAATCATTCCTTTACCTATGTTCTTCAATTTTCTTTAGAATTCTCACATTTTCTATTTTTTAGGCATATTCCTTATAGCCCTATTTAGACACAAATATTATAGGTTTTAAATATATACAACACTTAAAGTAAAAATAATGGAATATTTGAGTACCCTTTATACCCTTATAGATTCAACCAAACTTTTATTGCTCAGTTACTAAAGAAACCCCACTTTTACAACACCCACCTTTCTTAATTAGAACTAAATATTCCTAAAGTAAGCCTATAGTACTAGATACCAAGCAAGGATGTCTATTACACATCTATAACGTCAAAAATAGTATTAGTCACATTAACTGAGGTGATATGCTAAAATTTTAATGGATTTTATGTGTTAGAATTCACGTTATGTGAGTTGAAATATTTTTAGCTCTAGGTTGCACAAACATTGGCCTAAGTAGGCCAAGAGATAATATAAATTTATAGTGATAGTTTTATGGTGTTTCAAAGATAAATAATACATTTATTAGGTATAAAATAACTTAATTCAACTCTTCCAACGTTTTTTTCACATGAACACTCTTCAAAACCTCCCAACATGCTAATTTATCCCAATTCTATGGCATTTGAGACTATATATTAGGGTTGTAGGTGATATTATTATATTTTAGATTGTTATATAATATTATTAAAGGTATTAAATATTACACACTTATCTATCCATTTGAAAATAAAAATCAATGCAAATATTAGACATTCTCTCCAATTATTGAAAAGAGGGTTGCAAAAGGAGTTGTTAAAGAGGCTTGTAGATAATTCTTTAGGTTTGATGTTTGTAGGCTTCAATAAAAAGGATATTAAATTTTCAAATCTCCACATACCTTATAACATCTCATCATGTAATCTCACATCTCTTGACTTGACCTCCATACACTTCTCATTTTATTGACTTTTGATAGGTATGGGAGAAGGCTATTTTATAAAGGTTGGCATGATATAATCAAAGCTCGTAATCCAAGAAGGTCTCCATGATGGAATGGTTTTATGATATTGATTAATATTGGGTGAATATTACATATTCATGGACATTCCTTGATATAAATATGAAATTTTGGATAGATTTGGAGCAAGATGAGGTTGATGTGGAATAAGAGAAGGCAAACAAGACTAGGAGTATTTCATTTTTTACTTATCTTCAATTGATATTATATTCTACATACATTGAATCAAACTTATTATTTATATCACCTCATCAATTGGAATTTGTAGAGTAATTATATCAATATTTATCCGCCCACACTTATGTGAATTCATTAAATCTCTCATCATTTAAATGTTCTCATTTTGAATACAAGGTTTATAGACAATCAGGGCAAGTTACTTATCTCTGTCAAGCTCCATCCTTTGCATTTACAAACTTAAAAGGATTTTTTTTAAGTATAATAAGGCTAGATTATAAGTAATATGAATTTTACAAGGTTGAATATATGGACAAGTAGGTTTCCAAAGAGGCTAACGTGGAGTGGGAGAAGACATATACTGTAGACATCAAAATAGTGTCTAACCCTTGGTCACCTTCCCCCTTGGTCCATTCCTAACCCATTCTTAAACCATGCACTTACTAATTTAAAAAAATAATAATTTATTATTAATATCCTCCCCTTTGACACATCACCTATAACACCTCATTTGACACCTCGCCTTGGACTATTTCCCACCCTATGACTCACCCAAGACCTATTCTTACTTCTCTCTAACCGCCTAACCAACTCTCGTGCATATTTAGCCCCACCTTTGACATTCTCCAATAGATAGTGCACTTGGCAGATGGAGAACGGGCTTGGTGGCTCTTTTACCCGTTCTCCACCCGCCAACGTTGGTTATACTTAGACCAATTTTCTAATCCTTTGACGAGACCGGAATCAGAAATCGTTAGTCTCTAGAGCTAATCAGGAATCTCTAATCTTCTTTCGACGAAACAAAGTTCTCAAGATTTTGCTTTCTAGTGTTCTGGCTTCTTGGTGTTCTTCCAGGGATCAGCATTCTTGATAGCATCTTCTAGGCACTGAGGTCTTACATTAGACATTCTACACAGGGATTGCACGATATCTCCATCACCAGCGACAACCAAAACACAGCTTCTACACCTTTGCCAACTGTATCACAGCTAAGTATTTGTACTATTTTTATTTCAGTGTCATTTCAAATATATTAGCATTCTAACTATTGTTTATTCCAAGCATCCTTGACCCAACCTTCCCTATTCTTCTCGGAGAGGCTGAGAAGCCTTCTCTCACCCCTTATTCCCTTTCCTTTGCCTCTGATACCCCTTTAGTCTCTCTTTAGACAACATCCTCTATCCAATCAACTCAGCACAAGCTATCAGAGACCTACAGACCATCTTAAGACCAATCTAATCAACCTAACTAAATTGCTTTATGGAAAGGCTGAAAGGCATTTTTCCTACCCCTTACCCCTTTTCCTAACAACATTCTCAGTCCCTTAGACCTTAAGCAGTCCCTCTGAATCCCTCATAGACACTCAGACCCCCAGACAAGACCATAGCCCATCTTGCAGACCAAAAACTAGACCTGTAACCCATCCTTGGCCATTACCCTGACTGAACTCATCCACTTCCCCTACCGACATCGGCAGTCTAACCGTCATCGGCGACCTTCTTAACCGACGCCGGCAATATCACCACCATCGGTGACTGTGCTAAGTAGATTGCAGCTTTATTAGGTACACATTTGCTTTTAGTTCTTTATTTTCAAGTGTTTTATCATTTCTCTTTTCTATCTCTATCATATTTTATTTTTAACAGTGGATTGTCATCCTCCAAGAAGCCTTAGCACTTCTAGGACCAAGCTTTTGCTTGGCAATCCACCCTCTTATCATCTAACATTTTTCGTGTTTTAGTGTCTGTCTCTTTCAGGTGTCATCCTCCACAACCAAAGAGTTTTCATAATGTCTGGATTACGGTGTGCAGACTACATCCAGGTACATACAAGCCTTGACCATTTCCTTAAGTTTCTCATTTTCTCTCTTTGAATGTGAAAGTGAAATTGCATAGAAACATTCTGGCACGCCCGGTGGGACAATTAGGGCCTTCCTTGGGTTCCTTTCCTTCTTTTTTCATTTAGGTGCATTAGGTTTCTCCCTCTTCACCTCTTTCTTCTTTTCTAAAAGACATCATAAGCAGGAATAAAAAGAACTTGTCTTTCTTTTCTTGCATTTCTAGACTAGTCAAAAAATCATATTCTTCAAACCCTTTCTCAAACTTGTTTTCATTCCAACTTAACATTTCAATTTGGGGATTTAAAATATATTGCATTCCATTTCTACTTGCTTGCATTTCTTAGTCCAAACTTAGTAATTAATAAACCGCATATTGAATTAATCGTAGATCACTTGATGTTACACAACCAAACCACGTGCACTAAATTAAACATCAAACTCACTTGAGATAAGGCCCGACTGGGATTTCATCAACCAGTGGATACCTTACCCATCTCGGTGATCCTACTTGGATTTCACCACCAAGGGGAAAGCCCACTCTGTTCCCTGGCAGAGTCTAATCTATAGGGAAAGTATATTTTGGCTAAGCGAGACTAGCTAACCACTAGAATCATGAAGTGAGGGGAGCTTGCTCCTTAGCACCAGGCCAAGTACGGAACTTAACATAGACTTTTAAGCACCTAAACATACCTGAAACCATCTTTAGACTACCTATTCTAGGACCCTTCTAACATCCAACCTCCTCAAACATCACTTTAAGGCATAAGCGACATGATCCTAATAAAATTATTTCTAGGGACTTAACGCTTAGGATCTGCCTATTTTCATCCTATTTTCTATTTTTATCTTTTTTTTTTGAGCTGGTAAGGATGTCTTCTTTATTTCCAAAAACTTTTTTTCTGAGTTTCTGGAAAACACAGTAACCGACATCAGTTTTTTAACTGACGTTGGCAACTTTTATCCACCGACATCGATTATCTGACCGACATCGGCAGACTTCTTCACCGACATCAATTTTTATACCGACGTCAGTCTCTGTCCAATCTTTTTTCCCAAAAATAGCAAGCTTAAAATCCAAATTTCTTGCTGTCTAAACATTCATTCTGGTTTTTTGAGACTGAAAAAACATAGTTTTCTGAAACCTGACCCTTTCTTGCCTTAAATGGTTTGACACAAAATCAAACCAAGGCTCTTCTTGACCATGATAGACAACAACCGCTTCCACCTTCACCATCTATAACCAGTCCTATAATGGAGTTCCACTTGGAGACTGAAAGAACTCCTACTCACCCAACCCCGCCTTAGACTCCTATTATCCCAGAAGGGGACCAAGATTTTGCATGATTCTTGGACCTTAACGTCAAAGCCTTGCAACACTATCTCGTGCATAGCCAAACGTGAGACTCCCTAGGCAACCCAATCTATGGGATGCTGACTTCCTTAGTCGAGATAAGGATCACATCAACAGCACCTACAATTCAGCCTATAGGCAATCAAGCCAACACTTCCACTAATAACCCAACTGTGTCTTACCTTCATAATTTAACCTGTCCTTCCAAACCTACCTCCATGGGGGTTCCGGTACTCCCTCAACCTCAAACCACTCAGCCAAATCCCACACCTTTCCAAAACCTATTGGTTTCTATCCCCCCTACTCTTGCACCTATCAACACAAGAGTAACTGTCTACCCTTCAACAAGTGTGGCCACTCTTCAAGCATCCTTGATGGCCCCGATCCAACTTGTGCCTACCAACTCCATAACACAAGTGCCCTTGGCTTCAACTTTTGCTCCAATAACTAGTTACCCATATGTTGTGTCTATGCAACCAACCATGTCGTATGCCCCTCTCAATATCTTTCAAGCACCTTATAATCTAGGGGGGCGCTCCACCTGCCAATCCGTCAGTAGATATCATCAAAATGCTGATGGACAAGATGTCTAGCCTAGAGACCTCCATTTTTGGCTCACGTAATGCTCTCTCATACAAAAAAATTTGCAATGAGCCCCTTCATCCTTCCGTCCCGATTAGGCCATACCCCAACCAGTGGGAGCTTCCCAAATTTTCTTGCTTTCAAAGCAAGGAAGACCCACAGTAGCACTTACGGGCATTTAGACATGCCTATTACCTTATTACCCATGATGATGCATTACTCTTACGCATGTTTCCTATGTCCCTTTCTGGTGCTGTGCTTGACTGGTATAGTGTTATTGCCAGCTATTCCCTCTTCACATTTACACAGCTGGCCCAGCTCTTTCTTGATCACTTCTCCATTAACATCACCAAGAAGGTCTCGATCACGGACCTTTATAATATCTGCCAATTTGAGGATGAATCTATAGCTGACTTTGTTGCTCACTGGAGAGGCCTCATCAATCAAATCTCCTTTTCCTTACCCCAACCTGAACTTATTGAACTTTTTTCCTGAGCCTGCGCCAAACATATTTCTTCCACCTTATGGGTTCAGACCTTCCACACCTTCGACGAAGCCTTCACGATGGCCTGCAAACTTGAATTACGTGCCGTCGAGGAGAATAAAGTCAAGTTGCGAAGCAAGAATCCCAACTCTAAGACCAATGACTCTTCTTCTTCTAAACCTTCATCATCCAATCCTAAGTCTAAAGCTTCAGCTAATGCTGTAGTTGTTAGACCTTTGTCCTCTTCAACCAATCAACCTGAGCCATCCACATCTCAGAGTGCCACCCGTCAATTCCAGTAGAGATACGTACAATGATAGTATACTCCTCTCAGAGAATCATACGCATCTATACTAGAAAAACTTGTTAGACAAGGGGTTCTCAATCTCCCCTAGATCCGACCACCTCCACAATTTGATCCCTCATGTGCCATCCCTACGTGGTATAGGGAAAATGACTTCTGCAATTACCACCGTGTCAAAGGTCATGACATGGGAAACTACAAAACCTTTAAAAACATAATCCAAGACATGCTTGAAAAGGGTGACCTCGTTCTAAATAATCCCAATGCACCTCCTAATCAGGGCATCGACATCTTCAAGCAACCATTCCCCAATCATCCATCAACCCAAAACAATGTCCAGACCTTGATTGACAACACCCATGAACATGACATTCAAACAGTCAATACGGTCTCGCCCTTAATCCCTGACCAACCTCAATAGGTTAGTCCATCTATCAGTCTATCACGTGTGGACGAACCTCTTTCTCTGGTTAGTTCTCCGTCAACCTCTCTCATCTTAGAAGATAGCTCAACCTTACCAACACCACCAGTCTCACCATCCTCCTTTTTATTGCCTATGGAAGACCTGACCTTACCTACTCCTTGACCACAAGTGGAGGGCACCATAATCCCTACCCTTTACTCGCTTGAGGAGCCACATTCTCCAATTCATTCTCCACCAAGAGAAGAACCTGACTCTCCATCTTCTTCGACTAATGACAATCTAGTTATAACTCTCACACACCTTGGGTCCGAGACTACTGCCACACCTAACACATCTTCTCAAGAACCCAAACCTCATCCAACAACTTCTCAACCATTCTCTCGATTAGTAGAGAAATTAAAACTTCTCCCTTCAAGGAAAGTGGAGCATCAAGGATTGTGGGAGCATCTTAAATCTCTTCAACATCTCCGTGCTCTCTTGTCTCATGCTGCCAATCCTCCCAAGGCAGAATCGCCCAAGACTCTCAACAAAGACCAGACTCCCACTTCTAAACCTACATCTACCCCATCTAAATTGATTAAGTCACTCGGCATTCACCCTATCTCTACCCTCACTCACCCACAAGCGAAGGTGGACTTAGACCAGACCTTGACCAATAGTAGTCTTCCAACCAAGTCAAAGAAGACTGCCAGACCACATAAGTGAACCCCTCCTCCACCATCAACATTACCCTCCATTTTAGGCCATCATCCTTCTACCCTAATCGGAGTGCTCCCTACTCCAACCCTTAACCAACACAAATTACCTCCATTACTTCCTTTGCCATCCACAAGTTTACCCCCCTCTCAAAAATTCGACACCTCTCACGAAGAAAGTGCCATCTTTACATGTGGTCACACCACCAACCCCAAAGGTGGTACGGAAGCCTTCTTCAACACCTCCCAAGAAAAAGTCACTAGTGCATCATGCATCAACAAAAATGGACCCCTTAGTAGGTTCATATGCTTTGATATTATGCCAATTTTTGCAGACTTCTAGCATAACCCTTCCATCTATCAAGCCATTCCAACCCCTCAGGTCAAAACCTTCCTGGTTTGACGATACAAAGATTTGCTTATACCATCGTATGCTAGGACATGATACCGAGACTTGATGTGCCCTCAAGGCAATCATTAGCCACTATATGGAGAAAGACACTCTTCTCCTTGAAGACACTCTTGACCAACCTTCGACACCTTCCCAACTAACCTCTTCAACTACATCAACATCTCACCAGTAGGCCATGACCCCTTCTTCACCTCCTATCTTTGAAATCAATGCTATTCACATAACCACTAGGTCAAAAAAGGACAAGGCGAAAGAAAACGCTGTTATTCCTTGGACCTATCCTTTTGTCCAGTCACCTCAACCACTGAAACCCAAGATTTCCATCTTAGGTGCATCCCAACCCCCTTCTTCAGAGGTAATCAAAGACTCTATGATAAAATAACTTCACCAAATGCCTGTGAAGATGACCTTATATGACCTTATCCAAAGTCCCCCTAGCATCGTCAGGCTCTAATCAAAGCCTTACAGGCAGCGGAGGTCCAACCTGAAGACCCTCAACCACTAGCTGCCCTAGTCCATTCTTTATCCCCCATCACCTCTATCACCTTTAGTGATTCTAAAATTCCTACCTCTACCTTGGAAGATTAGGATGCTGCTCTTTTCATCACAGCCTACATTGATTAAACCCGTATTAAATGAGTTATGATTGATGGGGGTGCCAACATTAATATCATTTCCACCCATGCCTTTGATCAATTGGCTCTTCCCAAGAATTGTGTATCAAAAACTAATGCAATCCTTAGATCCTTTAATGATACCACCGCTAACACTATTGGCACTGTTGTCATCCATATTCACATTAGTCCATGGACAATCTCGGAGCTCTTCTACATCATTAAGGGAGAATTACAATATAACATGCTATTAGGATGACCCTGGATCCATGCCATAGCTTATGTCCCTTCAACACTTCACCATTGTGTCAAATTTGAACACGACAAACAAGTCCATGTCATTCCTATTGACCCATTCCCTTTTAAGACTTATAACACAACCTATCAACCCAATGATGTTCTAATCCCTCTCAAGGCACTAACCCCAAACATCATCTCCATTTGCAAAAGCATCAACTAGTACACAAACAGTGGTTGCCATCACATCACCTTTCAATTAACAACCAAGGACAATCTACTTCACAGGCCGGTATATACATCAAAAATAACATCACAATCTGGCCTCAAGGCTATGGTTGTGGTGGTGGTGGTGGTGGCCAAGAAGATGTTGTATCCTCTCCCCCCTCTGATCTGTGTCGTCTGTGAGACCCAGAAGCCATCGCTCGAGACATAGATCTCTGTCTACTCTACTCTGCCCTCATCTCAGAGTATTGTTGTATTTGAGGGAAC
This sequence comes from Torreya grandis, assembly GCA_037957365.1. NCBI lineage: Eukaryota > Viridiplantae > Streptophyta > Pinopsida > Cupressales > Taxaceae > Torreya > Torreya grandis. The sequence continues at coordinate 816,488 of JARHVA010003238.1, forward strand.
CCCCTAATGGCCCTCTCATAATATGTGATCCCATCCAGTGCATCACTGTATCTAACTAGAGATGCAATCTGCAGTGGACCCATCAAACCTGCTACCATGCCCTGCACTGAACCCTACAGCTATGAAAACTCTGGCTACACTAACACTGACTGTGTGGGCTGCTGAGCTGGCTACTGAGGTGGATACTGCATCGAGCCCTATCCTCTCAAGCCCTGTCATGTCAATGCCTGTGCCTGGGCTATGGCTAACTGACTCTGCAAAATAGTGATCTACCCTGTCAAAGTAGCCACTCGACCTGTCAACCCTGCCATCTCCCCCTATAAACCTGTGACCTGACTCTCCAAAATGGTCACTCGTCCTCGTGTTGCAGCCCTCTCCTAGATGGTAGCATCTCTCTCCTATCGGGCCACATCCCGCTCTCTAATCACTACGTGTAGATCAATCTATGGTCCTGCCTGTATCCCTGTATACTGACCTGCCCACCATGTCGAGTAGGCCTCTGTACATCTTGGGTCAGCTATCCCAAGTCCTACAGGCAACTCCTCAAAATCTAGCCCCTCTGTCTCCTCTGGCAATGGGAGTGGTGCCTCAATATCATCTCGCCTATATTATGGGAATGTGGGAGATACATCTTGTAGTAGCCCGTACTGGTGCTACACTCTCTACCTCTAACCCATTACATGCTCTGAGTCCCGACCAGCTGCTCTCCCTGATCTCTGAATGCTGGATACACCAGATATGGTCTCCAGATGATATCTGTAGGGATCAAGGCCTCTAGTACCCCTTGGTAGTGGTCAATATCACTGACCACTCGATCCACCCGTGTTTGTGCCATCACCTGAATTCGACCCTGAAGCTAGCCTGAATCACCACTGGGAGGCTGAGAGATCATGTGACCATGATGTGCTCATAAGCCCAACAATGCAAAAGGTGGTTGATGCACAAGTTGTACCGCCACCATCGGCTAATGCCCCATAGCTCTCTGTATACCTAAGCTAAAAAAATGGCACCCAGGCAAACACTGTCTGCCACTCTATCATATCTGTCAAAACTCTAGTCATAGCGACTAGAAACTTGCCTCCTTCTACATCTGGTAGCGCATAAACTGTGATGCCTATCATCATCAGGATCGCCAGCCAATGTGTATCCTCATTCACAGCATAAAGGGGCTCATACGCAAAACTAGCTGAGTGATAACTTGCCTCAGTAGCATGCTCTCCAAATAATGTCACCATCTAAATATCATGTGCCTCTCTCAAGCATGCATATAAGTCTACTCTGTGTACCAGCAACCATAAAATATGGTATACATCCTCCACAGTCACGGTCATCTCCCCTGTCAGCAAGTGGAAGGTGTTGGTGGAATGATCCCACTGCTTGATCAGAGCCACCCTCAGCTCACTTCCCTTGCCACCCGATAATAGCATCGCAACCCACCTAGTCCAACTGTGCTCATCTGCGCCCACTCCTCTCCTATGATGTCCTGATGTATCTGCGTTAGCAATGTCGATAGTTGATCTCGCAGCATCAGAGTCTACCTCACCTACATCCACCCAAGTCAATCTCATGTTAAACATTGCCCTCCTCTTTCTATTTTAACCAACCTATTTGACCATCTACGCCTAACCTAACCCTCGAGAAGCCCTTGGCATAGCTTTGACCCCTTGACTTGATCATCTTTCATCCCTCTTTGGATCAAGCAGCCACCGACATCAGTTAGCATGCCAGTCATGGCACTCACCTAACCGACATCGGTCACTTAGTGACTGACGTCGGCAGGTTAGTGACCGACACCGGTCGCTGGTCGATCGATGCCAGTGAACATGTTGACGTCGGCAACTAGTTCGGCCCTAGGGCCGAATGGGGTGAGCCCTAAATTTAGGGCTTCCCCATTTCTCCCCCCAACACCCCCCAAAACCCTCTCAATGCCTCCTAACCTATCCTAGATCCCTTCCCCACCCTCCTTGCTACCCTCCCCCCCTCACTTTCTGCCTAAATTAACAAAAATTTCAAACAATAAATAAAAACAAAAATCTAACTCAATAGGGCTTAGAGACCCTCTTACCTCATCTCGACGTTGCTGGCATGGTGGCATGATGGGTGCCAATGGTGGTGGACCTCCCGTGGGTCCTCTACTACCCTCTACCATCACTTCTGTGTCAAGCTCCTCTTGGCCCACACGCATCTCTGCACCCTCCAATTTCTCTCCATGCATCTCTCTCTCTCCACCAATGTTTGTTTGACACCTCACACTGCTCCTCGATCAACCTAGTGTCACTTTCACTCACTGGGCTCTAGAGCTCTTTTCTCTCAGTCAACTAAATCAGAAATGACTTCTGGTTGGCCACCAATCTGGTTTTATTGAATTTGGTAGGCCACCAACGTCGGCATAATTGTGCCCTAGTCCACTGACATTGGCTGATATTCTACTAACGTCGGTCCCTTTATGTCTTCGACATCAATTTTATCACTGACATCAGCAACATTTAAACCTCCTTTTTTCATCACGTTGCCCCATAAATCATGTCCCCAATCAGTCAAGCCCTCTAGTACACATCCTTTTGGCCCCCTGGGGCACACTTGAGATCACTTTTGCCTTCATCCATCGATCACTAGACCTTGGAGATCATGACCATCTCCTCTAACTGTGACTACTTCTAAAGCGATATTGCCTTGGTTATTTTTGCATGAATGCTACCTCATGATTGGTTAACAAAATTGTGCACATACTTTTGACCTTCACAAGTATAGGATAACAAGCTAGTTGATCCCCACTACTTGTGACATTTTCATGTTTTCAGGAGCACTTCCTGAGCCTGGGATACCTGGAACATGACGACCATTGGAGCTTCAGCTTAGATTGAATAACCCAATCAGTAGATGACTAAATGTTGGGGCCCGGTTATTTCAATTTTGGCACTCCTCGACCCTCAACCTGTGACAATTTGACCTGACCATCCTTGTGAAGTGGTGTACGCACAATCACGACTTTTGTAGCTAAATCACTCTATCTTCACCCCTTTTTCATCCAATCTTTGTCAAATCAGCACCCAATTCCAGGTTCCCTTCTCTCGACTCCTGCTTTGAGGGGGAATACCTCATCTATAATTGGGGCAACTAACCCTCCTATTTTTGTCTTGTAGTTTACTTGAACAATCAACAAGATGAAATCAACCTTATCCCATACTTGGGGCAACCAACCCTCCTATTTTTGTCTTTCAGTTTACTTGAACAACCAACAAGATGAAATCAACCTTATCCCATACCTGGGGCAACCAACTCCTATTTTTGTCTTGCAGTTCATATAGAGCAACCAACAATACAAAAAAGGGCAAATGTAGACACCAAAATAGTGTCTAATCCTTGGTCACCTTCCCCCTTGGTCCATTCCTAACCCATTCTTAAACCATGCACTTACTAATTTAAAAAATAATAATTTATTATTAATATCCTCCCCTTTGACACATCACCTATAACACCTCGTCTGACACCTCGCCTTGGACTATTTCCCACCCTATGACTCACCCAAGACCTATTCTTACTTCTCTCTAACCGCCTAACCAACTCTCGTGCGTATTTAGCCCCACCTTTGACATTCTCCAATGGATAGTGCACTTGGCAGATGGAGAACGGGCTTGGTGGCTCTTTTACCCATTCTCCACCTGCCGACATCAGTCAAATCTCAGTCGACGCCGACAGAATCGCTGACATCGGTTATACTTAAACCAATTTTCTAATCCTTTGACAAGACCAGAATCAGAAATCATTAATCTCTAGAGTTAATCAGGAATCTCTAATCTTCTTCTGGTGAAACAAATTTCTCAAGCTTTTGCTTTCTAGTGTTTTGGCTTCTTGGTGTTCTTGCAGGGATCAACATTCTTGACAGCATCTTCTAGGCACTGAGGTCTTACATCAGACATTCTACACAGGGATTGCACGATATCTCCATCACCAGTGACAACTAAAACACAACTTCTGCACCTTTGCCAACTCGTATCACAGGTAAGTATTTGTACTATTTTTATTTCAGTGTCATTTCAAATATATTAGCATTCTATCTATTGTTTATTCCAAGCATCCTTGACCCAACCTTCCCTGTTCTTCTCGAAGAGGCTGAGAAGCCTTCTCTCACCCCTTATTCCCTTTCCTTTGCCTCTGATACCCCTTTAGTCTCTCTTTAGACAACATCCTCTATCCAATCAACTCATCACAAGCTATCAGAGACCTATAGACCATCTTAAGACCAATCTAATCAACCTGACTAAATTGCTTTACAGAAAGGCTAAAAGTCCTTTTTCCTGCCCCATACCCCTTTTCCTGACAACATTCTTAGTCCCTTAGACCTTAAGCAGTCCCTCTGAATCCCTCATAGACACTCAGACCCCCAAACAAGACCATAGCCCATCTTGCAGACCAGAAACTAGAGTTGTAACCTGTCCTTGGCCATTACCCTGACCAACCTCGTCCACTTCCCCTATTGATGTCGACAGTCTAACCGTCGTCGGTGACCTTCCTGATCGACTCTGGCAATATCACCACAGTCGGTGACTGTGCTAAGTAGATTATAGCTTTATCAGGTACGTATTTGCTTTTAGTTCTTTCTTTTCAAGTGTTTTATCATTTCTCTTTTTTGTCTCTATCATATTTTGTTTTTAACAGTGAATTGTCATCCTCCAAGAAGCCTTAGTGCTTCTAGGACCAAGCTTTTGCTTGGCAATCCACCCTCTTATCAACTAACATTTTTCGTGTTTTAGTGTCTATCTCTTTCAGGTGTCATCCTCCACAACCAAAGAGGAGTTCTCACAATGTCTGGATTACGGTGTGCAGACTACATCCAGGTACATACAAGCCTTGACCATTTCCTTAAGTTTCTCATTTTCTCTCTTTGAATGTGAAAGCGAAATTGCATAGAAACATATACATTTGTTGATAACCTTGATTAGGTTAACATGTTATTGTTTGAGAGCCACTTGGGGTGAAGACATGAATGCCATCAATATGATATTAAGAATGTGAAGGCATAGTGTATACTTTTTGACCAAAATAATGATGATAATACATATCAACTTATAAATTTAAGGAACTTGGGTTGCTTATATTAAATTTGGTTCACTTGCAGTCACCATTGATGCTTATGTTCATGCCTCCAAATGTTGATGTATTGAAGAGCAACATCAATAACTCTTAAATGGATTGAATCTTATCCCACTGGGAATTCAAAAAATATTATCATCAAAAGTTTCACCCTTGAGGAGAATTTTGAATCCTCCTCACTTAAGTTATAGCATGAGAAATCTTAAGAGGTTGTGGGTAACCTTATAGTTGAAGAAAACATGTATATAAGGATATCTCTCTTGATTACCTCACCTAGAACTATAAACTAAGCCAATTGCTTACAATGGAAATAGGAGATATAACTAAAATAAATCCAAACTAGAGAGGTGATGCACCAAATGCATCTCTTCCACTTGCCTATTATGTACTAAGAACATGAACTATGGCTAAACCTAATTACACAACTCAAATGGGGTCTCAAATCATTAATGTTCCATATAGATTCTATAACATTATTGCATTGTTTATAATGGATATTTGAATCACTATATGCAACCTAAAAATATGAATAACACCTATAAATAGGTAAGAAAATAGGACAAATGAGAGTGGATTGTACACACCATCACTAGTATTCATCAACATGAAACATATACTAGTCACAAGCTAATATAAGGCTATAAAACAATTTTATTTATCTCAAAGTCAAATGAAATGTCTTTATTTGGACATGTCTATGCCATATCCAACAAAATGATCCCAAAAGATGCCAAAATTAGGCATAGAGAGAGAGAGAGAGCTAATTATGGCTATGAATAAATCATGAAACAAGTTACAAGTAAGAATACAATACCAAATGAAATTTATGAATTATTTCTTCAACATTTGTGTGTTATATTTGATGATAACTTGATCAAGGTGGCATAAGAGTTATGTTTGGATTGATGACTCATCTCTAATTAGTTTAAACTACCCCTTGGAGTGATTATGAGATGAAAATTCACAATATTTAATTATAAATACCTTTTATGCATGTTATAAACCTATAATCAATCATCTCTCTATCTTTGATGTATAATTTTCTTCATCATTCTGACATTTGCTCTTTAGGAGGCCTATTTATTGTCGACCTATTTAGAAAAATCTACTCAGCTGGATAGATTAGAAACACCTCCAATTAAAATAAGGTCATATTTTAGTACCCTTTATCCACTTACATCTTAACCAAAAATTTTAGGTCTCTGCTTTTAATGCATCCCTACTTTATTAACACCCACCTTTCAGAATTAGCCCTAAAGCAAGCCTATGGTATTGGAGACCATACAAGATAATATAGTATAGATCTAAAACCTCAAAAATATTTTTATTAAAATTAAATAGGTTATATGACAAATTTTTAAGGGATTTCATCAGTTATAATTCATATTATGTGAATTGCAAGATTGCTAGCCCTAAGTTACATAAACATAGACCTGAGTGGGTCAAGAGATAATATATATGCATAGGGAGAGTTTTATTATTTTTCAAAGGTCTTACGTACCTTATTTAAACTCTTCCAACCATTTTTGCATGAACACTCTATAAAACCCTCCAACATGTCAATTTCTCCCAATTTTATGGCATTTGAGACTATACATTAGGGTTATAGGTGATCTTCTAGTCTTTTGGATCATTTTATAATCTTATTAAATGTATTACATGATAATTAATGATTAAAACACACACTTATATCCATTATAACCCAAAACTCAATGCAAACATTTCACATTCTCTTTAATTCTTTACAATAGGGTTGTAAAAAGATTTATTTATCATGTTTGTAGATGATTATTTAGGTTTGATATTTGTAGGCTTCAATAAATAGGGTATTTTATAAAATGATATTATATTTTAGAATATCCCTATAACTTCTAACATCTCATCATGAAATCTCACATCTCATTTGTTCTTCAAACCAATCATATGTGATTTAGTGTTTACCTTTCTTGCTTGTGAATGTGGACCTACCTGTGTATAGACCTATAGGTCTACATTCACCCTTGTTTCACCCTTGAAAATATCCTTATTTTCATATTAATGATTTTAGTTTTCTCCCTGAGATTAAAAACTAATTTTCAATCTCAAAAACACTATGAATTTCAAGAGTGATTCCTGGGGGTTTTGTCATTATTAGATATTATATGAGGTTTTTCAAATCTCTACCTTTAAATGTATCGATGCTCGTCTCACATTTAGTACTTCTCAATACCTCTATAATGTCTACTTATGTAACTATCTCATTTATCTTGGAGGCTATAGGTGCACATTTTGATTGTATATGCATTGAATGCATACTTGGGGAGTGATATAGGTGTTTTAGAGTTGAAATTTTCATTTTTTTTAGTCTAAAATTTCTACCTTTTTATTTTTGTTTGAGCCTTTTACCTCCTTGTTCTAGTTCATTTCCTACACATATGATTGCAACCACAGAAACATTACATAATGGTAGGAAGAGTGAGGTTTTATACCTCAAAGGTGTTTGAAATTATTTTTTGACCCTTATAGATCCCTAAGAAATTGACTTTCAAATTCACCAAGATGCTCTAATTTTTTTTCTCTTATAAAAACACAAAACCATGTTCTCCTAAATGTTTGGTATTCATCTAGGTTCCATTTCTTGCTCATCTTTGGCCTGAGAGATTTGACCTCAAAGCTTATACAGGTTTTTAAATATGAATGAGAACATATAATTATGTATTCAAAAGTGCATACATACTTCCATTATAATATTATGAATACTAATGTTGACTCATAGGTCTAAAACCTATAGGTTAACAAAATTGCCCTTTTGGCCTAAATTTGATGAGAACACTAGAGAAATTAGATCCTAGAGTCTATCACTTGAAAAATCTCATTCAGGGTGATTTTGGATACTATATGAATGTTGTGATACTTATTTTAGAATATCAAATAGTTAATAACATTCATACATTACAAGGGCCATCTCAGCCACACTTGCAATTCACATAACCAACTTGTGAATGCATAAACATATTTTTTATTGAATCTCATTGCCTCATTGATTTAAGAGGGATACTTGGATAATGTGTATGTTTTGGGGGGATGTGATTACAATTTTTCCACTCCAAACACAATTTTTTTCCTCCTCAAGGATGATAAAACTTCAAAAACCCTACCTACAACCTTTAAGAACAATGAAACATAACTCTTTTTGCTACCTTGGATGCTCACATGTGAAAAATTATTCTATAATAGGATGTGATATGACTATGTAGACCCATTATAAGCTCCAAAAACCATCCATTTTCATCTATTAACTTGCAATCTCAGTGAAATAAGAAAAATTGTGTTTATGAGGTTTTAAGAGGGCTTTGCATTGTTTAAATTGTTAAAAATTATTCATAAATAATATCCATTAAATCATAAAATTAATGCCTATAATATCCATTAAATCAAGA
>JARHVA010003238.1:830000-875000 GCA_037957365.1 Torreya grandis
CTATATTAGCTTACTTTATTATTATTAGAATAGTTTGCTTTCTTGTTTAATGCATAAGTGAAATATAAAATCCTAAGACTCTTTTAGGTTTGTTGTTATATTTTGTTAGACTATAGGCTTTGGAACCCTTTCTATCATGATGTGTTGTGATAAGTGATGTAAGTGATCCCCTAATCAGGTCTGAAAGATCCTCGTATTGGTCATGCTCTCTCTTAACAAGTGTATCCCAAATCAGAAGTGTAGATGTGCTCTATCTTATTCAATCTAGGAGTAATTTGTGCACATCATGTAATTATAATTGCATACATTCTAGTAAACCTGACATGAAACTGACCCTTTTAGTATTTATTTTATTATCATTTTTATCATATACTTTGACCTACTAGATCAATTCTATCAATCTAACTATTTCTCTATGAATAGATTTTTATGTTTATAGACTAATAGGTTGACCTGGTCAACCTCATACATTTTCAGACATCCAGTTCATCCTACTAGGTCAACCAAGTCAACCTAGTACATTTTCAACACTTTTTTAGTAGATTTTTGTATTGCTTGGTCAAGTAGCTTGACCTAGTTTGTATTGTTTTCTAATTTTATCCAAGGTTTTTGATCAAAAATCTTATTCATTTTAATCTCTAATCCACTTAGGTAATTTTATATTCTTTGTATCTTTTTATTCTATACTTTCCTTTCACAGTTTGTAGTCTTTAAAAATGCCTCTATACAGTCAACTAGGTCTACTTGATTAACCTAATTTTATGTTGACCTAATTTTATTCTATTTAATAAAATTTTATAAAATTTATCATATTACCTATATCATCTTGAATATAATGCATTTTATCGTTTATATAATGGATAAGTAGAACTAAAGATATAGATAAAATAATAAATCAACCCTTATCTATTGTACTAGGTCAACCCTGTCAACCTAGTATCCTTTTCACCCCCTTTACACTATACTAGGTCTACCTAGTTGAAATATCACTATTTAAAACCTCTTTTACCTTTTATGTTAGTCTTTATACACTATATTAGATCAACCTATTTGATTGTGTATATTTTTACAATCCTTATTTTTTACACTAGGTTGTACCAAGTCGACCTAGTACTATTTTCTATCACTTCTTATTCTCCTTGTGTGGTTATCTAATCTTGTTTCATCATGATGACATATTTTAATCCTCACCTTAATCTATAAAATTTAATTATTAAGGACTTAGATAGTAACCTCAATTATTTCATTACCTCCAATTAAACTATCCAATTTCTTCCTTCCCCTTCTCTTAAGGCTAAACCACTCACTCCACCATGCAATGTTGTTGAGACCCTTCATCATAATCCTCCTCCCAATACCAATGTTGGGAGTCCTTCACCAAATAATACTACTCCAATTGATAATCTAGATGGTTCCCAAATATTTAAAAACCTTGATGATAATACTATTTACACTCACAAGAATGGTGGCCTTACCAAGCTTCCTTCTTCTACCACACTTAATACAACCAATACTAATGTTGGGAATCCTCCACCTACAAATAATTCTGCTCCCAAAAACACTAACAATCCTCTTTCTATCAACACTAATACACCCTGTATAAACACCAACCTACCTATTAATACAACTCAACTTCTTTCCCAAGTCATTCAATAAATGAAAATCATACAAACAACCAATCAATCTCAAATGATGAGCAAGAAAAAATGTTTATGCAACATGATTAGTCAACCATCTCAAGTCATCATGTCTTAACCAAATAAAAATGTTGTCCCTCCTCCTCTTATAAATGCCAATGGGAATATCATCCCTCAACCTCCAATGACTAACAAAATTATTCAACATCTTCAAAATAAACCTTTAGCCTCATTCATTACATCCATAGATATCAGAAACATTTCTCAAACTATCACATATAATGGGACTAAAAACCTTACTATATTTTTAGGGTATTTTAGTAATATCTGTAAGGAATGGATCCAAACTAACACCTTTTTGACCACTAAGATATTATCCAAAACCTTTATTGTTGATGCACTTGAATGGTATAACCCACTTCCTAGACATTCCATCTTGCAACTAAAAGATTTAGTCAATGCTCTAGTGAAGGAATTCCAACATGATGACCTTCCTAGAAATTAGCTTAGCTATTTCATCAATGCCAAACAACTTCCTAATGAATTTTATCATACTTTCATCAAATGATGGAAGTCTCTCACTCATAAAGTGGATCATAACATGAATGATAACACTCTTTTAAAACTATTTGTCACTACTCTTAAACCTTATATTCAATACAAAGTTCAATTTTTTTCACCAAAGAAATTAGAAAAAGCCTTAGACAAAGCAAAAAGACAAGACTTTCTTATGACTCAATTTGAAATACCTCAAATAACTACTAAATCATCTTTCCAATCTTCTTCTCATACCATTGATTCATCTAAGTCTCCCCAACCTCAACATGGAGCATCTAATTCAACTAGTTTCAACCCAACCCACCCTTCCTTGATTATATAACAACTTAAATATAAATTTACACCCTCTAAACCCATAACATTTGATCCTTATAAACCTCCTCCAAAATGGTACAAACCTGATAAATTTTGTTGGTGTCATGTTGCTATATGTCATTCTCATGAGTCTTGTCATGATCTTCACCAATTTTTTATTTCTTTCTTGTTTGGTCCACATTTTAATCTTGATATCCTAACCAAAGAACATTATCAATATTATCTTTAAGCTTCTCAAATTGAATTTCAAGAACGATAATCACATCAATATCAACTACCTAATAAACACACCTCATCAACTAATTTTTTTCAAACAAAAATTGAACCTTCTTCATAGACCAATAAGGAAAGGATAGCTAACATGAACAACTTTGAACATATTATGGCATCCATTGAAACTCAAACTCGTAAGCCACATATACATTTACCTCTTTCTCATGATAAAGAATCACACTTTTATGTTATTTTATCCCTTCTTTTTCCCTTTGTCACATTTTTTGTGATTTGATGTAATTTAAATTATTCTGTGTCATTCTTCTTGATTTCCTCTTTTTATTTCATCTCCTCATTGGATAGAACAAGGTTGAGGTTAAGATATCACTTTTATTTCACCTAGATTTATGAGACTTTTAGGCCCCATGCTCTTTGATATTCTCTCTCTTAGTAACCCGGTCCCTAGTTTTCAAATTAAAGTCATCTTTAGAACCCATGTTTAATTTTCCAAATTTGTATGGAGAAGAAATATAAAAATCCATCAAGAAAGATAAAAGCCAAATCATTTGAAATAAAGAGTAATGACATATAAAAGGCAATATACAAATCACAAAATTCAAAATCACACTAAAAGATATGATTCAAAGCATATATCTTATCTCCAATTGAAGCTCAAACTCAATAGTCATCTTCCCATAACGCTAAAGTCCTTTGGGGTGTGGTAGGATGGTAGATTGGAATAGGGTATTTCAAAAGCCTCTATGGTGCTACCTACTTTCTCACATAAGTACCCAATCTTCATAGTAGACTGATGGATTTGTACAGGGTCCTAAAGAATGGGAAACACATCATGGGGAGGTAGGTTCATTTTACTTTTCATGTATAAGCCTTCATAAGATGGTCTATTTAGTCCGTTTATTTACCCAAGACTTGTGTAACTAAGAGAAGTTATTCATAGTTATTAATGTTGAAAGTCCTCTTATTTTGACAAACCTAATTTGAGTGTCTTGAATTCAATAAAGAGTTCCTCTACCTTGGTTTTTCCTTCATTATTCCCTCCACCCATTTCATTTCTCCCCCTTCACAAGCAAATTGTGATTCCAAATCTATTTTCCATCTTCTTGTTTAATTCCTTCTTATTCATCTCTTAAACACATGATAACACTAATTTATTTCATTTTTATTTATCCGTAGAGAAAAACAACATGTTTTAGTAATTATGGATCAATATTTTCTTTTATTTATCATTATTGAGCTACCCTTCTATTGTGGACAGTTGAGTCCACATCTTTTTTCCATTATTTCATGTTTATCTCTATGTATGCCTTCTTTATGTTTGTCTTACATCTTGACTTACATTTCATTTGATATTAATTCTTAGTTTTCCTTATTTTTGATTATCTCATGCCTATCTTACATGATCTTGTTTCTTAATTTCTTTCATATCTTTGTTAGATTTGTCTTGCATTGATATTTCATTTCTCATTCATGTTTTACATACTTCCCAATGTAATTTAGTATGTTATACATTCATTTTTATTATTTATATTTTACTTGTCATTTTTCCTTTTCTTTCCAATATCACTTTTCATTTATTTCCAATCATTTTTCATTTATTTCTTATCATTTGTCATTCTTTTTGTCATTTATTTATCATTTCTTTGCCCATCCTTTTGTCAGTAATTTGCATCTATTTGTCAATCATTTGCCTTTAATACACCAAAACATTTCTTTACTAATCCTAATTTGCCAAAATTTCCTTAAAATATATTTCCTTACTATCATATGTCTATCTTCCAATTTTTTTTATTTTTGGCTATTTTTTGCACAAACTTCTATAGGTTCACCTAGTGTACTTTACATTGGATGCCTTCATTTTATTGTAGTAATTTTATTTATATAAAACATTAAGGTAAGTTAATAGTATGTATATTTCAATTCAATCCTTTCATTTATCCTACTTATTTATTATTTCATCATACTTAGCATCAACATTGTGTGTTATCATGTTTTCTTCCAAATCACCATGCTATGTTGCACTGATGTGACACATGATGAAGTTCAATTGGGGAATATGTATACACATAATATTTTCAAAAAAATTACATATTAATGACACTTTGTATCTTGTAAGAACCTATATTTTCTCAATCTCTTTGAGTGCATGCCTTAAGGAGTACATTTCAAAAGGAATGGGCAGACCATCAGTGCTTTGTAAGATTGTTTTTCCTTTTACCACTTGCCATCCACACACTAGCCTCATAAAACCTTAAACCTTGAGCTTTTTATTCTCTTTCCTATGTATTCTAGTCATTTTCAAGCTTTATTCCCTCATTTATTACTTTGTTACCATTTTCACGTGTTTAGTACACTAGGTTGATTTGGTCGACCTAGTGTATTTTAGGGACACTTTAGCTATTTTGACTTGTTATCATCTAAACTAACTTAGGACAAACCTAGTCAATTAGCCCATAAATGTATGGGGTCAACCCAATCAACCTAGTATAATTGACATGTTTGAATGATTTTTAGGCAAGACACTACTATATATACAAGGTCATTTCCCACCATTTAATAAAATACAATAATTAAGTGAATAAGTATGAATAAACATCTACTTATTGACCATTCTACTTGAGGAATAAATATTTAGGGTTTAATACTTTATTTAGAGCTCTGATCTTGTCTTGTGGATAAGTCTTTTGGATGCTTAGGTAGGTTGTGTAGCCTATATCTAATTTATCTTGGCTGTCCTTACAACCAAAAGAATCTCTTACAACTCACCTTGGCCAAGGGAGCAATTGAGGCTTGGGAGATTCATCTTCAAAGGTAGGTATTCTTAATTTTATTTTTCCTTTGTACGAGTAGATAGATAATGAAATATGTATTCTTCTCTTCCATGTATTAATATTTTATATACATTGACATGAGTATATGTCTCTTATGCATGCTTATTTTAGTTTTTATTTATTTGTTTTATTCTAACCCCCACTTTGTATCAGAGGATTTGATGCACACTAGACTAGTTTACTTTCTTGTTTATTTCATTAGTGAAATATCAAATCATACAACTCTTTTAGTGTTGATGTATGATTGTGTTAGATTGTATTCTTTGGAACCCCTCTTATTATGATGTGTTATGAAAATTGATATAATTGATCCCTTAATTAGGTCTTGTGGATCCTCATATTGGTCATTCTCTCACTTAATAAGTGTACATCAAAGATTTATTCACTTTTTGATATGTATATGCTCCTAAAGAGGTTACCTAGGTCAATTAAATAATACATGTGTTTTAATCTTGTCATATCATATAAAATTAGGTCCAATAAAAAGGATAAGTGAATTAGACAATTACTACCATAAATTTAGCAAAGTAAAGAAAGAGTCTTGATCACTGTTTGACTCTATAAAAAACCCTAAATTTTAGGTCCTAAAAGTGAGTAACCAATAATGGCCTTTAATTATTTTGACCTGGTTAGAATAATTAGAGGTTTGATTCTTATCCTTTTATAAAATTTCTTCATCTATAATTTTTTTTATTCATCTATTTATTTGGAAATGTTTACTAGTAGTTTTATCCTTTGAAAGTGTAAACATATGTCAAAAAATATATAGATCTCTATAAACCTCATTCTTTAAATTATGAATATTAAATTTTATATTTTAACACATTTAAACTCTATATGCATGAATGTATTTACAAAAATTTGGATTATGAGCATGTTTTTCATAGTGTAATTATAAACAAGCAATAAATAGTTAAAATAATCAACACAAGGTAACATAATAATTAATTTAACCCAAATGTACATCATAACAAAAAAATTATATAAAAATGTAATTAAATAATAAATAAAGCTAGAGAACCATTATTGTGTGTTTAAAAAATATATTGATGTAAGAACATCCTAGGCAAATTAGTGATTATGCTTAACCATGTTTTAGAGCACATTAGTAGAGAAAGAAACTAGGTGCTAGAGTATAGTGTATAATAACTTACTTATGAAGCACATGTAAATGGTACACTAAACAAAGATAATACATCATAGATTTCCAAGGAAATGGATAAAGTAAATAAAACACAAAATGAAGTGACACTCACCATAATAGATCACATGAATCAAATATCCAGGTAATAGATGTAGAGTTTAAGAAAGAAAAGACATATAGACAATCAACCAACCATAAAGGATGACACTTAGTAAAATTGTAACTAATGTGATAAAATAATATAGTAAGATGTATGAGGCTAGATTTTATTTAATTATTGTTAAAACTATAAGTCTTTAATTCTAACTTAGGTTAGGATACCTTAGCATAGGCCTTCAAATATTATCACTAAGCATGGTTGGCTAAAACCATCAATTTCTTCATTGGGCACATTGGTGACTAGGTCATACCAAATATAAAAGGGGGATTATTATCTTATTTGACATTTATGAAGGTTATTAAAGGCCTTTATTTATTTAGAGTTTTTTTATTTAGAGCGTAAAGATAAATCCTTAAGGCTAAAACTATGTAAAATTTTAGAGTGGAGAGGTTGAGTGATAGAGAGATGAGAGTTCTTAGAAGGGATCTAAGGGCTCCTATGTTAATTTTGAAAGCTCATAATATCATTAACCCTATTAATATTAATAATAATACTCATGAATTTCACAATTTTTTTATTATATTTATGAATGTGTGGTTTGATTTCACTTAACTAGGAACCTGGGCCATAACCCTAAACTAGTTGTTATTTGAACAAGTTTATTATCTCTAGGGAAATGAAGGATGATAGGATTATAAAATTGGAAGAGTGTAGTGGATTGATATATAATGGAAGGATAACATGACACCAACTTTGAAGAAATTAGTATAATAAATGTATATAAAAATGTCAATCATGAGCTAACTATTGGAAGAATTAGTGTGCTGAGGATTGAAAACTAACAGATCATCCACCATAAGGCAACTAGTGGAGAGTGTTAAAGGTGATGACTAGTTGGTCAATGATTGTGAGGTAATAAGTAGAGAGTAGATGACCTACATAGGATAATGAAAGGATTTATGATATTAGTTTATAGAGTCACAAGTGTCTATGTATGATTACACCAATGTAGCACAAAATAGAGTGGCATAAAATATTGGGCACCAACTAATCACCAAACATGAATTAGTTGAGCATAAATATAAATATGAACATAATCTATAATGTATGTAATTCCATGTTCAAATTAAAATATAATATCACTAATCATACATTAGTCAAGTGTAAGATAAAAAGAGGACTACCACAATAATTGATTAGATATAGTCGAGTGCCTAAAATTAAAAGAGGAAGTAATGGTAGAAACACCAATCAAAGGTAGCTATAATGTATAAATAAAAGATATCATGGGTGAATCACTAATCAAATGTAACTAATGTAAAAGTGAATTCAATAATTTCATTGAATGAATCATTGATATAAGAATTATAATAAAGAAGTGTAAGTAGAATCATCAAGTAGGATAACCTACACAGATGTGAGGAGACAAGGAGCATAATTTAAATCATCAATTTGAGGTAGTTTAGGTGCAGGATAATATTAAATCATAGTATTAGGTATAAGGTGTTGGAATAAGGTTTTCCATTAAACACATATGGTTAGAGGACAAATAGAGAAAACAATTAAGTAGGCATTTCATAGCAAAATAGTGTAAGGAAAATAAGACCCAAAAGATAAGATGAATTTGGTCATGGATGACAAGCACAATTTTAAACTAAAGAGTGTAGGGTACTCCACATTAGTGAAGTGTGTGTGTATTAAGTTGTGATACACCATATAAAATGGTTTGAAAGACATAAAGGATAATAAGATAAGGTGAACCAAGGGAAGGGAAAATATATGGAAATAAATGGTTCTCACATTACTATACCAAGTAGTGACTCATAGAGCCACACAAAACTTGAATGAAGTCATAAAAAATATATATATAGACTAAAGAGGCTAGTAAACTAGCCTTGATATGAGGCCAAAGTGATGTAGGTAGATTTATTCTAAATAATAAGGGCATATTTCAAATATCTATATAAATAAAGAGTACAACCAAGAGTGGAGAAGAAGACCTAGTTGTTATGGAGTGCAACAGGTGAAAGCAAGGTGTATCATTCCAACAAGGTAGATACATCATGAAATTATATGATGATATAGTGACGAATACTAAATATGAGACATATATTTAGGTAGGAGGATAATAACACAAGTATTCTTGTGAATAATGTGGAGGATGTGCCAAGGAGGAGTTGTCAAGAATGCAACATAGAGCTGCTAAAAACACTAAGAACCAAGGTGAAATGAATACACCATAGAATAAGCATATCAATACAATGATAAATAGGATATATTGTAAATAAACCTAAGTTGTCACAAAGAAAATGATCAAGGTACGAAGATGAAAGGTTTGAGAGGATAAATTCAACAATAAATCAAGAGGATTTTCAAGAAGCCATGAGTAAATGAGGAGAGATAAAATAAAATGTAAAAGTTTCCATGTGTATAAAAGGAGACACACAATAATTTGATGATAGAGGAAATACATGTATGTCATGGAAATCTAATGGAATATAAATTCAAGAATAAAAATGTAAACATAAGGATTGACATAGATGCACTTAGTATGAAAGGAAACCTAGAGTAGATGGATTAGATAAAGGTACTATAAGAGAGTGTTGTAGATGAAGAATTTCTAGGTGTGTACCTAAGGGTATCTAATCAATAACATTTTGAGTAGATAGAATAGTGGCATAATCATGGGGAGTCACACTAAAGAAAGATGAAGAAAAGTTTCCTAGTGTGCAACTAAGGCTAGTAGATCACCAGGCATTGAGGTAGCTAATAGGACTTCATATCAAAATATTATAGGAAAAAAGAAATAGATTTGAGATGAGTAAAAATAAATGCTATAAAAGCATCAAATATTAAGGTAGTTATTAGGAGCATGAGTTTGAAGATGTACTAAAGGATAATAGTTGAAATGTCCTAAACAAACTAAAAGGTATAACATGGATAAAAATGTTGTGAGGAAAGAAATAGAGATTGGGAGAGTAATAACTATTAGACAGTTGGCATAAATGTAGGTCTATCAATGCATGAAGAAGAGTAAAGAATCATAATCTGAGTAAAAAAAGTAAATAAGATGAATCATGCCTAGTGAAAGGTTTATAGGTGAAAAAATAAAAGGTACAAGAATAAGATTGGATAGAGCATATACTAAAAACCCTAGATGATAATGTGAATATAAGGTCAACCAACATATATGTCTTAAGTGATAACAGTATGAAGAATGCAATAATGGAATTGCACCATGAAGCAAATGTATGTGACAAAATGATGGAAGTAATGGACAAATATGGAGAAGACTAACTTGAACTACCATAGGCAAGATATACCTGAAAGGGAGTTTCATGAGAGAAATAAGGAGTGTATGAGGAAGACAATAAAATTAGTAATGTTAGAAGAGGGAAATCCTAAAAACTTAAAGGTATGGTATGTATAAAGACATAAACACAGAGAAAAAGGAAAGGAGAATAAGAATAAGAATAAGAATAAGGGAATATGATAAGTTTGAGCTCCCATAGATTATAAATTTTTTTCACTAAGACAATAGTGGAAAGATTGAATTTCCACTTCAGGTAGTATACAAAGGGGAAAAAAGTGAAGAATATGGTATTTTCCCTAGAGTAAAAAGGTAAATATGTGCATGAGAAAATGTGATAAATAGAGCCACCTCCATGAGTGATGATATGAAGGTGAGAAGGATTTAGTTAGTAATTAGATAAGGAGGTGAAATATTCATTTCCTTGAGAGAACTAAGAGGACACTAGAAGAAGGCATAGGATAGAGCACAATTGGTTGAAATATGACAAATGATACACAATTATATTTTCATATATCATCAAGAAGATAAAATAGTGAGTGGACAAAAATCAACCTAAAGTTGATAAGTCAAGGTATGTAGTAGACCATTCAAAAATAGGAGGAGAAAGTCACATAACAAAAGTATTATGAAGTACCATAAGGACATGCAAATAAATTCTATGCACATAAGGTACAAAAGAGAATGAAAAAAGTGTGAACAAAGGAAAAATAAATTAAAGAGAAAAAGAGGGTTCAAATAAATCCATTAATATAGGTATATATAAGTAGGTGGATGTAAACCCACATAATTTAGGGATAAGGTATGTAAGGATTTGGGTGTAAACCCACACAAGCTAAGAATAAGGTATGTAAGTAGAAGTTAAAAGAGTATATTTAAAAGTGTGCACTAAAAAGAGAGTGTTGAAGACAAATAAATTGAGATGAAAGACCTAAAAATGTGAAGAGAAGAGGAGAATATGAGAGAAGAGTGCATGCGAGAATTTTAAGGAGAGCATAAGGATAATTTGGAGATGTTTGGTGGAAGGATAAGGATGAGGTGGGCATAGACACATAAGAGGAAAAAAGATAAGAAAGGAAGAGAAAAGGGTAGAATATAAGATTGTTGTAGAAAGAAAAATAACATAATGAGGAGAAAAGAGGATCCAAAAAAAGGAGTGTAGGGTAAGTCTATTTTAAAAAATAAAGGTGGAAATGGAACACCTTGGTCAAAGTAGTCGACCTAAAGATTGATTCCATCACTCAATATCACATGTAACTAGGGGATTATATTAAAAATTACCTAGGGATCATGATGTAAGAGCATCCTAATCAAATCAGTAAACTTGCATCACCATGTTTTGGAGCATGTAAATAGACCAAACAACTAAGCACCAAATGACAACACAAATAAAATTATTGATGAAGTGTGCATGGTGTGTAGAAAAAATGTATCATAGTATTATAAGGAGTTGAATTGTAATGAAATTACTTAGGTGTTTCACAATAATGAAATAATATATCAAATAATTAGGAGAAAAATAATTAGACCCATAGTAATAACCTATAAAAGATAATAATACTTTATATTTATGATTATCTCTAAGGGGGAAACCTCCACAACAATTTAATAAGAGAAAACTCAAAATATGTTGATAAAAGACTAACAAATACCTATTATATATACTCTAATTAGTTGTGGTTGTTTGATAGGCCAAACAAACTAAGATCTTAGAGAAATGCAATAAGATAATATGAAAGTTATGTAAGCCACATGTCAGCCACACATCCCTAGATGCACTATGGGTTAATGTCATAGCATGCACCTCCCCTTGAAATAAATATTTCCCTCAATGTTCAATCAAATGTAGATGTTTATACAAGAAAGCTTCATCCTTCCATGTTGCATCTTCATGATTCATATTCTTCCACTTTATCAAATACTTCTTAAGCTCTCTTGTTTGTAGCCTTTTTGTACATGTGAAGGATATCCTCAAATTCCATAATGACTCTATCTTATTTTTCTAGTTTAGGTAACTTAGTCTAGGCATAAACTATATGTCCAATAACCTTATTCATGTAGGATACATGAAATAAAAGATGTAAGTGTATTGGAGTATCTCCATCTTGTATGCCACAATTCTAATTTTATGTAGGATTGATAAGGCCCATAATACTTATGATAAAAAAAATTATCACTTTTTATTACTTCAAAGACATTTGATTATATGGATGTAAGCAAACAAAGACTTAACCACTGATATAAAAATGCCTCTCACTATGGTATTAATCAAATTACTACTCCATTCTATTCTACTCTACTCTATTCTATTCTATTCTATTCTATTCTATTATATTCTGTGTCATTACTAAATTGTCCCTTAAACTAGCTAGTACCTCATTTTGATGTTGAATGTGCTCTTCAAGAACTTAAACAATGGGTTACACATTAAAATATGAAATTATGGATGGGTTATTATATCCATGACATTATACAAAGGGAGATAATTTATAATAGGTATGGAAGGAAGTGTTGACCACCATTCTTCTAGCAAGAACTAATGGATCAAATTTTCATGTTTATCTAATGCAAAGTAATGGAGACAAGCTTCTAGACATTTATTGAAAACCTCTATTTTCCATCAGATTGAGGATGATAATATGATCTATGAGCCAATCAAGTACCTAAACATGTAAATAAATTAGTATAAAATTTAATAGTGAAAATAATATCACAATCACTTATAATTATTTTAAGAGTACCATGCAACTTATGAACTATATTGAGAAAAGCAATAATTAATGTACTAGGTAAAAATGGATATGATGAGGTAAAAATGAGTATATTTTGTGAGCCTTTCCACATTTACCATGATAATATTTTTACCATTAGACCTTGATAAACCTATAATGAAATCCATGTAATCTTCCTCTTACCATTGGCTAGGGATGGATAATGGTTGTAAAAGACATGGTATCTAATTTTATTTTCCTTTTTTTGATAAAACATACATTATCCCACAAATTTATGTATATTCCCTTCATTACTTCATAAAATAAATATTGATTTATTCAATGACATGTCTTCAAAAATCCTAAGTGCCCCTATTAGAGATGTATGAAGATCTGAACTGATATTACGTTTGAGAAAACAATTTTTACATAGATATAATTATTTATCTTTAGACCATAATGAATTATCTATCTTTATACCACAATGGGTTACCTTTTCACTCAATTTTTTTTATAAATGCTCTATATCCATATCATTCTCCTAGTCTAATTTTACTTATTCTAACCAATCTTTTTGACAAATGGTCATTATAAATAGCAATGCCTCAACTAATCCATCCCTCCTAGAAAGTACATCTACTACCACGTTTTCTTTTCCTTTTTTATGGACTATTTAAAACTCAAACCCAAAAAAATTATTCACCCATTTCTTTTTTTCTTATGATGACAAAAGCCATTCCAAAATGTATTTTAGACTAGCATGATCAATCTTTACTTGAAAGCATCTATCCATTAGAAAAGGTCTCTATTCATTGAGTAGATGAATAATAAACATCAATTCTTTCTCATATATATTATTGATATTCCCACCCCCCCTCTTGATTTTATGACTCTTAAATGTAAGGGGTTTTACTTCTTATAATAGTATTTACCTTGTGCCATATCCTAATGCATCACATTCAATAACAACCATTTTGTAAAAATCAGGTGTCACCAAAATTGGAGTGGTACTCATATCCTATTTAAACTTATCAAATTTCTTGATAGTTGCTTTAGTCCAATGGAATTAATTTTTCTTCAACAAGGTTGTGACTTGAGATATTATGGTACCATATTTGTATTAAAAATGTGTAACACTACCCCATTATCCCCAAAATTCCATAATGGTTATAGAGGGTCTTTAGCACTTTCCTATCCATCATAGATTTGATCTTATTATGGTATACTTTGAATAATTAATTTAAAAATAATTGACCCAACTACGCCACCTCATGGACTCCAAAAGCACATTTATAATGTCTCACATAAAACTAATGTTGTTATAGAACTAATAGTACCTACTTCTCATGCTTCAAATGCACTTCCTAATTTTAATTATAGACTATGATGTAATAAAAAAACCAAAATAAACATCCTTATAAAAGGCCTAAAAATATTTTTCATCAAACTCTAAAATGTAAATGGTGTATTTGTGAGACCAAAAGGCATGATCATAAACTCATAATGGCCTTCATGGGTTTTGAAAGTTATTGTGGACATTATCATATTTGATACAAGTTTTGTTATAACCAAGATGAATATATATTTTGGTAAAATAAACAAAACCATGTAATTCATCTAAAAAACATAAATTACTAGAATATGGAACTTGTCTTTGATGGTGTACTTATTGATTTATGTATATTGAGGTTATATCTTCCAAGTTCCATCTTTCATATGCATGAAGACCAATAAGGATGAATATTAACATTGATTATGTTGGATAATAATTTCTTCAAAATTATCCTACATATTTTAAGTTTCACATTTTTGAGCTTATGGATACCTATATGGACTGATATTTAGAGGTTTACTATTTGGATTAGTCTAATGGAATGATCATGTTCTCTGCTTTGTGGTAGGCCTTTTAGCATTGTGCCAAAAGTTGTTCGGTGCTCATCAAAAATAATTTATAAATTGGAATGTGTTGACACATTTTTTGGATAAATGTATATGGAAAATAATCATACTACAAATTATTCAACCCCCTTTTAGTGATTTTTATCATATGATGTGCACTGACCAGCTAGTGATAATTATCCCATAATGTCAATATTTTAGATGTCCTACCTTTACAATGAAAGAACATGAATAGTTATTTGAATTTCATATATATTATGCCTAAATTATTGATACATTATACTTTAAAAACAATGTCAACACCACCCATGGGAATAATAAACATAGGGGAATTAATTAGGTAGTCTCACATAAAAATCATAATACTATGACATTTTCCAAAATAGTTAATTGTACCACATCGGTAATCATGACTTGAAATTTAGGATCTAGATAAATAAAATAATTCAAATGACTACTATTGATGAAATTATGTGTACTTCTTGTGTAAATTAACACTATCACCTTATATTTATTGAAGAAGCCTATCACCTTTATAATTTGAGGATTAATTATACTTTATAGGTCATGACAAGAGATAATATGGTGAGACTATGAATATTCCTCCTCAAGATATTCTATACCCTCATATGATGCCTTATCATTTTATTCATCTTCATTAGATCCTGTAGAATAACTTATTTTTGTCACATTTATGTCCTTTAATTTACATGCCATCACATCCAAAACATAACCTTTTATCATGATTCTATTTAATTTACTAAGGGTTAAATATTTTAGGTTATGAAAATGATGTTTTTATGAAACTATGTTTGTTTCCACGAGTGAAATCCACTATTTTTGAGCAAATAGTTTTTCTCTACCTAGTAGATGAATGTTATAGATTAACAAATGGAAGTTAGATTAATCATGAGAACCTCAAGTTGGGATCCCCTCTCAGAATAGGCCAATAATGTTGTTCTCATTGATTTCATCCATGCATAAGGATATATTATAAAATTATTGAATACAATAAAAAATAATACCTATTTTTTATAAATTTGATAAATAATTGAATTTATTTTAAAATATATTGTTGGGATAATGTATTTGTAACCCCTCAATAAACACCAACCACTAAATGAACTATCTAAATTACAAATAATTTGATCAACTTTTAAACACATGGGGTTTGATGCATATTAAATAGATATTATATTTTATTTATCCAATAGATTGGATCCTTACCATCAAACTTGTGCACTTGTGATTTTATTAGCATTTGCTTTGAACTAGTATTGGAGTTGTGATTACTTATATTAGGAGAGCTCGATTGGAGTGGTGGAGGATTCGTTTATGAAAGTTGAGATGAAATAATGGTAAATAGAGAAATTATATTCAATAATTGATCCTTCATAACAGCGATTTCCCATTTTACTAAATTAAGATCATCCTTCCTAACCATGCTTTATATATTTTACTAAATTTGTTGAACTGCCTAAAAAACTAACAAATATAAAGTTCTAAAATCCATGTCATACTTGTGAGGAGTTTTCGGAGTATTTTGAAATTTATTGTGCTCGTGAGTGTTAGGAGAAACCATGAAAAAACCTAGGATTGAGGATTTTAATCCCAAAAAAAGTTTACCAATAGATTATTCCATTGTGATCATCTTTTTGAGATAAATCCAATGACTTCTAATTTTCACAAGGGTGTAAAAAACATGTCAAGATCATTTTTTTCATAATTTTTTTTATTAATAATATAGTGGTGAAAATTTAAATTATTCTATGTCATAAGTTATGTTTTCTTATCCTTTACTTCCACAAAACTAGATATAAAAAATAACACAGTAACTAGCCCAAATCAATGTTATGATACTGCTTGTGATGAAATTAATTGGATGTCTTTCAATAATGAAAATATATATCATAGAATTAAGATCATAATAATTAGATCCACAACAAAAACTAATAAAGTAGTAGAATGGTAATAATTATGAATGTGCAAATTCGAGGGGGAAACCACAACCATAATGAAACAAGAACATGATTAATAATATGGCTATAAAATACTAACCAATACCTCCTAAATATAATTTAAATATTCATGGTTATTCCATAATATGACTAAAATAAGACCATATATAAATGAAATAAGATAATAATAAAGGTATATATTCCACAAGTAGGGCACACATATTCCTAGATACATTATAGGTTAAGGGCATAGAATGAACAATGTGAATATTACGCAGAAGGAAGGAAAACTCACCATAGGGGATGATGTGCGGGAATCCTATAAAGACCCAAAATTTAAATAATTTTTGGATTAAGTATTCTATTAAGTTTCTCATAGGTTTTATAATTCTTTATTAGTCATAAGGTGGAGTCTAGGTAGTCCTAAGATACATAGAATTTGAATTTTGGTTTTTCTTGCAAAAAACATCTTTTGAAAATTTAAATCTTGAAAAACCTTTGTAAGGAATATAATATATTTTTAAACGTGTTAAGGTGTCAAAAAAAACATTTATAATGGTTTTAGACACTATATAATGTTTATAAATTTCATAAGTCTATTGTCAAGGTTTCATATAGGTCATATTGTGTAAAATCAAGAATAATATAATGCAACCAAATAGACCTCTCAAAGGGAAAGTTTCAAGAATAAATTATGAACCTATATAGGAGTTATTATTGACTTATTTTTGGTTGGTAATCACACATTAAATATAAGGGAGATGAGTTAATGGATATTGAAATAATACTTGTGGAGAAAATAATGTTTTTGATATAAGATTTTTGTGTGTAATCAATTTGCATGAATGAATAGAGCACATGGTGTGCTTGGATATTAATAGTGGTGAGTGAATTTGTTTCATTTTTTTTAATCATGTTATGATCATATTATATTATTTATTATGATACAAGTAATGCTAATTGAGTTGAAATCTAGTCACTTTAAAGGAGACAGTCAACCCTCTTAAGAGGGAATGCATTCATACAGCCTTGTTCAAGAAATAGTATGAGTATCCAAATTTTTTTTATTTAGATTTATATGGAGGATATAGGGATGAATAATTTTATTATAAATTTTATCAATAGTTTTTATTGTCTAGGTTGGTCATTGATATTACTTATTAAAAAGATGTAGTCCATAAAACCATAATTTTGAATACTATGATATTTAGAAATGAAACTTATTTTCATTAAAAATAATTTGTAATGAGTTTATAATGGTAAAAAGAGATGGAAAAAAATTTATTTTAAGCTATAGAGTCTTTAGATTTTGAAATACAAAGAGACCCTACATATCCCTGTTCCTAACAAACAAAACACAATGTTGAAATACTGAGTTTACTTGTTTGTGAATGCCTTGAGGGTTTTGGGAAATTTTTAATTGAAATATATATATATATATATATATATTAAAAAGACCTATTATAATTATTTTATCATCCTAAAACTACTGGTTGATCATTATATGTAATTATATTCAGTCTTGGTCTGAATAGTTGCCTAAAACCCTAACTTTTAGGTTTTTCACCATTGGAAGAAATTCAACCCTAAAAAAATTATAAAAAATTTTAATCCTAAGTTTATTAAGGTATTTTAATATAATAAAAAAATTTCACACTTGTATCCTAAATATTTCATACTGTATTACCCTATAGGTAGTCTATTAGGCTAAGAAACCTAGTGAGAAAGAGGCTAAAGAAGAAAGTTAGATTTTGGTGAAGATTTAAGGTCTAAATATGATTGAAAATAAATATTTGACAAAATGATGGTCAAAAATAGTTTTATTTTGCCAATGTGTCTACATAATGATCAAACCTTGGAGCTTTGTGCAATTAAAGGGGTAATTGGAGAGTCAGGTAGACCTAGAGGTACAATATTTTGTAAAGGAACCTAACTCAAGTCTTTACATGAAGAAAGGGAATGGAAAAGGGTGTTAAAAATTATATTTATTTTTCCTTAAAGTGTCTATCTATAGAATATAACACGTGATTTTCCTTAAAATAGGGCTACAAGCTAAGACAAAGGCTAAAGAGTGAAAGTTGAGGAAAGACAAAGGAGTGAGGGTTTCAGAAGTTAGAATTGTGGTGTATGAGTAGGATAAAGAGTCATGAGGTAGTAGATAAGTGAATGTACAAGATTAAATAATAAGACATTTGATAAATATCCTAAACACTTTTATGTTAAGAAAAAGCTCTAAATCATTTTGGTATTAGAGTAGGAGTATTCTAAGGCAAGGAATGTTTGGTGATCTAAAATTGTTGATGTCATATATATAAATACTTTGATAAGTACATATTGAATATTGAATTGATAATTTGTTGTGAGCATGTTAATAGAGGATCCATGAATTCTAATGAAGATGTTACATGTATGAAAGAGAGAAAACAATATGTTTAAAGAGAAAAGGATGATAAGAGAGGATTAAGGTGGCAAGCCCTAGGACAAGAGAGATATTAACAATATCAAAAGAGAGAATCTCATAAATACATCTTGGGAAACTGAAGAGAGACCTAGTGTAAAGGATAAGAGAGTGGGAGGGCCCTAGTGAGGTTTGAGATATAAGGGTTCCAAAGGTGAACCAAAGGAAAATGGTCTAAGTGAGGCCACAAAGAGAGGAGTATGTACCCAAGTGAGGTACTAAAGATAAAAATGAAAAATGAGGTAGAACTGAGAAGGAAAATCAAGGATAATTTTAAGCATGATAGTGAAGAAATGAGAAAGTTAGAGATAGACAAAAATATAAAAAGAAACTACAAAATGAAGAAGTAGATATAGATAAGGAGATTATTGAGTTGAGGAAAGAGTTAAAAACAATGGAAGAGATATTGAGATAGATGCTAATGTCATGAAAAAAGAATTATAGTATTAAGATCAAGAAGATAGTACATTATGCATTTAGGGGTAACATGGAAGATAGAAAAATCTACTAGGCAATTACTCATATGATATATCAACTAGATGAGATGATTGAAGAGTTTGAAAATTATGAGGATAAGGAATATGGATGTTCAATTGAGTATGCAAATACAAACTTGTGTTATCCTGAGGAAGGTGAACAACTAGATGACATGGAAAGAACAGGTGAAGAGGTTCAAAACTACATTGATAACATACAGAAGGAAAAGTTGATCCCAAGATAACATGAAGGGTCTAAAGAGGTAAACAAATATGTTAAACATTTTGATTTTGATAATATACATAAAAACTTATAGGAGTTAGATGAATTAATGCTTAAAGAATATGAAAATCCTATTGGTATAGCTTCTATGGTGTTGATTGCATGTCATAAGGAGTTGATATAGAAAGAAGAAGAACTAAAGACAAGAAATCAACCTGATAAGGCTGTTGTAGCCCAAGAAGAACATGAAAAGTCATCACACAATCCAAATTTTTCATGTGAGTATGTGAACCAATTATTTACAAGCCTATCTAAGCATTTGACAATGATTTGTAGTGATAAATATATACAATAGTTTATGGATAAAGTTAGTTATTTTAGAAAGTTTGTTGAAAAAGACCAAGAGGGAAATGAGTTGATAAGTAGATAATAGGATCATGAAAATCAGGAATTTGAATTAAAAAATAGTATTCAAGAAGTTAAAGGTCAAGAGGATGAGGTATTGGTAGAAGTTATCAAAGAAGATAATAGAAAAGGGGAACTATGCAATCACCCCTTAAAGAAGGAGGACCAACACAACAATGTGTATGAACAACAGTAAAGGAGTACAAAATAATATGAAACACGTAAGGAATAAGAAGAAGTGGCATATAGTGTAGCACATATATAATATAAATAAGTGGTGAAGGATATGAGGAAATAGGATGTCAATACACCTACACAAGAAGTACAAAATGAAGACAAATAAGAATCTAAATAATTTACATATATGGTAAGATGGAATAATCCTTCAAGACATACTTAAGAAAGTAGGGAATATGTTTAATTTAACCCCATTGTGTTATGTATAGGTATGTCCATCAAGAGATTGAACAAGTGGAGGCCTAAATGTGGGGCCCAAGTTTATGTACAAATTTATGAAAGACAAGTGGAAGCAGATTAACAAGAAACATCAATCAAGTATATCAACAAGAGCATATGGGGAAAATTATCCATCTTGGTAGTATGATGAAATAGTATCCAAATTTCACTCATTTTTTGATTTAAGTAGTCTATCAAGTGTCTCATATGTGTTATAAGTCTTTAGTATTCATAAGGTGGAGTCTAGGTAGTACTAAGATGCATGGAACTTGAATTTTGGCTTTTCCTGCCAAAGACCTCTTTTAAAAATTTAAATCTTTCCAAGCCATTGTAAGGACTCTCATATTTTTTTAAAGGTGTTAATGTGTCACAAAAACATGTGTAAGGGATTTATATTATATATAAGGTTTATAAAATTTTGTAAGTCTAATGTCAACATTTCATATAGGTCATAATGTGTAAAATCAAGAATAATGTAATGCAATCAAAGAGACCTCTCAAAGGGAAAGTTTAAAGAATTAGTTATGAACCTATATAAGAGTTATTATGGAGTAATTTTTAGTTTTTAATAACACATTCCATTCAAGGTAGATGAGTGAATGGATATTGAAATAATACTTGTGGAGAAAAGAATGTTTTTGATATTTGATTTCTATGTGTAATCAATTTGCATGACTAAAAAGAGAACATGGTGTGCTTGGTTATTAATAGTGGTGAGTGAATTTGTTTCATGTTTTTGGATCATGTTATGATCACATTATAGTATTTATTATGATACACGAAATGCTAATTCAGTTGAAAGCTAGTCACTTTAAAGGAGACAATCAAACCTACTAACAATGAATGCATTCATACATAATTGTTCAAGCAATACTCTAAGTATCCAATATTTTATTCTTTTGTTTTATATGTAGAATCAATGTATTAAGATTTTATTATCAATTTTAGATAATTTTTTTATATTATACATTTGATATATATTTTTTATTGTCCAGGTTTGTCATTGATATTACTCATTGAAAACATATAATCCACAACCAAAATTATGTATATTGTGTTATTTAGCAATATGACTTATTTTAATTAAAAAGAGTTTTGAATGATATTATAATGGTCATATGATATGGAGACAAAATTATTTTAATATATAGATTCTTTAGATATTGAAATACAAAGAGACACTGTATACCCCTATTCCTAACTAACAAAACACATTGTTGAAAGACTACGTTTACTTGTTTTTAAATTTATTGAGGGTTTTGGGAACTTGTTAATTAAAATAAAATTTTGTATATAAATTATATAGACCTATTTCAATAATTTTATTATCCTAAAACTAATGGTTGATCATTATATTCCATTACATTTAGTCTCAGCCTACAAAGTTGCCTAAAACACTAACTTTTTTAAGGTTTTCACCATTGGGAGTTATTAAACCATAAAAAATAAAATAAAATTAGTATTACTATGTCTATTAGGGTATTTTAGGATAATAAAGTGGTTTCACACCTTTAGCCTAAATATTCCATACTATACTAGCCTTTAGGTAGTCTATTGGGCTAAGAAACCTAGTGAGAAAGAGCTAAATAAGGAAGTTGGATTTTGGTGAAGATTTAAGGTACAAAATTCATTAAAAAACAATATTGGACAAAATTTTGGGAAAATATAGTTTTTTTTGGTTAAAATGTCTCCATAATTTTCAAACCTTGGAGCTTTGTGCATTCAGAGGGTTAATTAGAGAGTCGAGTAAGCCTAGAGGTATAAAATTTTACATAGGAACCTAACTCATGATTTTGTGTAAAAAAAGGGTATGCAAAATGCGATATAAAATATATTTAGTTTCCCTTGAAGTATCTATGTATAAAAAATAATATGTATTTTCCCCCAAAATAGGGATACAAGCCAACACAAAGGCTTGAGAGTGAAAGCTGAAAAAATACAAGAGTGAGGGTTTCAGAAATTGGAATTGTGTTTTATGAGAAAGATAAAGATTCCTAAGGTAGAAGATAAGTGAATTCATAATACTAGATAATAATACCTTTAATAAATATCCTAGATACTTGTAGGTTAATAAAAATCTCTTCATTAGGGAAGCACACAAAACAAGGCACTAGGTAATAGATGAAGATCTTGAGGAGTAAAATACAACCAAATAATAAGCCAACCATAAAGGATGGAACCTAAAGAAATTGTAAATGACACAATGGTAAAATATAATAAAATCTGAGGCAATATTTTATTTAAATTTTTAAAAAAATACATGGCTCAATTTTTAGCTTAGATTAGGCTAACCTATCCTAGGAATTCAAAGTTGGGCACCAATCCCACTTGGAAACAACCATTAGTTTCTTGATCAGATGCACTGGTTACTAGTCCACAAAAACTATAAAATGGGGTATTTGGTCCTATTTCATGTTGTTGAGGGTTGTTGATGTTGTTGGAACTTAATGAAGGTCATTAGTGGTTGAGGGTATTTTATAGGGAGGAGTGTATATGCCTTAGTCACAAGTTTGAAAAAAAAATTGAGTGGAGAGGGTGAGTGAGGTAAATCCAAGAGCTATTATAAGTAAACCAAGGGCCCATGTGTAAATATCTTTATGACACATATGGAATGTAGAGTTTATGAAAATGGCACATATTGAAGTGAAATAGGTTGTTATAGTTTGATTGATTGCCATTATGTAAAATAATTGACTAATTCAAGGAAAAGAGGACCCTTTTAGTATCATATGTCCTTATTTTATGATTAAATTTCATTACTTGAGAAAATATGATAGCTTAAAACCCTAATTAGTTTTAATTGGCTACATGAATCTATAATTGGTGGAAATGACACACATTAGATCAAAATATGATATTGTTTTCTTGATTAGATGTAATTATATGAGTAAATATAAGTTATTTGGGTGATAACAGTTAGTTTTGAGCACATTTTTTCCTTATTTCATGATCAAATACCATTATTTGAGAAAATATGATATACTTAGGCCTCAATGATGTTTGATTTGATACATGATTGTAGATCTGGGGAAAAAATACATATATGTGAGGAACCTAAGGTCCCATTTAACTATTTAATGTTGTTATTTGTGTAAATTTGAATGATTTGGAAAAACATGCATGTTTTAGCACCATTTTTCTTTATTTCATAATTGAACGTCATTATGTGAGCATTTATGATCATTTTAGACTTTGATTACATTTGATTACCTATATGAATGTGGAGTTTAAAAAATATATCATATTGGTTTAATGTATTTTTTGTGATTAAATCTTGTTATTTGACAAAATTGCACTAATTACGGGCACAAAGACCATTTTTGATGTCCTTTGTCCTTATTTATCAACTAAATGCAATTATTTCATCAAATATGTGTTTACCTAAATTCTAGTTTCATATGAAATAAGGAATAATGTAGTTTTAGTTAAATATATATAAAAATATATGATAGAATATATATAATTAATATATGTCTAATATGCTAAGATAAAAAAACAATCTATGATGGTAAAAATTAAACTACACTAAGCAATGTAAATGAAAATGGGGTAAGGAATGATCACACCTGTTTGTTGTTTTATAAATCTAAGACTATAGATGGACTATGAAAAATGTGTGAAACCTACTCTTGAAATAGATAAATTTTGATATGTGCCAAGGACATATTAATTATTATAGGTTATTTATTGTTTTGATTCTATTAGTAAAATCCCATCGAATCACGATTATTTGACAGTGGCTGGGTTTATCCTAAAATAATTATGTTTGTCTTTATTAGGTATCAAACTCTAATTTTTATTTATCACGTATATTATTACCTTCCTATTATGTATTTACCTTAGATTTTTAGGTATGATGGTTAGAATATCCACAGTATATGAATCTCCTCCTTGACTTATCTTGTAGTCTGATAAAAAAAAAATTGTTAAGGAGTTGGTGAACCACTAAGGCATCATTAGAAAATATATATTACATACACATGGAATCATACATCCATGTAGTTTTTTTAGTGTCAATATGGAATAGATTGAGTTGGATTTTGTGAACTTATTTTTCCTTATAAGTGATGATTCATTTACATACATACAGTCCAATACCCTCCTTTGGTATAAGGTAATTATAGATAGACTAAGATAGAATGACAATGTCACAAGCATATTAAATTTAATTTAACATGACTTGAGTGATGTTTGGCTCAAATATTTTGGATATTGATATTTAGAAGCATGTAATTCTTGTTTGTTGATCCCTTATAGAACCCCTTCTAGATGATAAATGTCTTGCTTATAACTTTTATATATAATTAGACCTAAAATAAATTATAGACATTTTCAAAGTATGTTAATGTATAAACAAAATAGTAAAGCAAAAATATTTTAAGAAATGGGTTAACATACCCATATAATTAAAATGAAACATTTCATGTGTATAGGTTTGTCCAATACAAGCTTGTATACTATATGAATCTAACTAGGAGAGGATTCTGGGGTTTTTAGGCAAGGTTGGGTGATAAGTGAGATATAGTCCAAATGCACTAAAAATACCCTTTTTGATAGTTTGAAGTTACTTTAGGTTAAATGTATTAATTTCAGACCTATTTTGGGGCTAGAGTAATCCTATAAATAAGCTAAATTTATAAAATTTACAAATAAGGTAAATTAGGACCAACACAATAGCAATAAGGGTATTGTGGCAAGTTTAGGTGTCTATATAACTACCCTGATTTGGCATGGGTGTGTGAGTGAAATTCATGCATGAATCATAATATAAATTTAAATAATTGAAACACAAATATTCAATTACCGAGGTAAGGATGAAGGATATTTTATCCACACTCAATTTGAGCTTCCATCCATTGTATATATTAGATGTAATAATAAAAACATAAAAATGCTATAGGTAGTCAATGTTCATGCACTACTCTAGATGTAGTAATGTTAAGATTATTTATTGAGTTAGTTTTTACACTAAATTTCATGAGTGTGTGAATTTATCTATGGAAGAATGTATTTTATTCCACTCACCTAAAATGTGATACCACCCTTTGTGGAAACCAACTTTAGTGGAACCAATAGGGAAAGGGGAGTTTTCTCTTTCATAAGATATTTATACCACTTATCTCCATTTTTATGCATTCATTATATATGTATTATGTATTTTTATTTTATATTCATATACTCCTATTTTCTCCCCATGTTATCCAATGGATTATATTGGAATTGCATCTACTAAGGGGGGTGAATCGGTTGGATTAAAACATTTTTCAATTTCAATTACCATCCATGAAGCCTTCATTCACATACATGTATTAACTAATTAATAAACAATAATATACAAAATCATAAAACATAAGAACATAATATATATGTGGGAAACCCTCATGGGGAATAAAACCCACTGAAACATAGCTTGGAATACAATATTATAAGCAATAAATCAATATTTATTGAAGCACCAACCCCATAAGGAGCACTAAACCCCTAGGTAACTCAAAACCAATTTATCTACCTAGAACCTATAATCACCTACCTAGAACCTATAATCACCTTTCAACACATTTTTCTCACTCAAATAATCATTACCACCTTCTTTTACTCTTTTCACTCTTTTATCTTTCTCAAACACCCTATTAAGCCTCTTCACTCAACTACCCCACATCTTGGCAGAATTAGGACAAATGACATTTATCATCATCATAGAATAACTATTAGATATTAATTAAATATTAATCACACCTTTTATTATATTCAATCCCTCTACCATATTTTCAAACTTCTATGCCATTTTCTCATATGCTCAATATTCTAACTAGTCAAATTAGGCCTATAAGACTTTCTTTTTATAGTTAACTCTTGATATCACCCAACTTAGTCAGACATAAATTTAAATACTTGAATAAACCTTATAATTTATATAAAAAAAACACGTTTCATAATTGATTAAATCATTACATAGGTCGGTCACTACCTATATGGAACAAAAGCATCATTAAGCCTAATAGAGACCTAATGCAATTGAGCCTTCTCATGGCACATGTTTCACCTTGAACACCTTGAAACACCTTGAGACTAAAAAAAATGGATTAAAAACTTAATAAAATATTTAATTAGACCCATAATAATCTCACCTTAGGTACTCAACATAATTTATCTCATTTCACTCCCTGAACAACACCATTAGGTCTACTCATAATTAGGCCTTCTTACTGCCAGAATGTCTGTCTTGAATATCTAAATCATAAAGTCAAATTTGACACATAACCATATCATAAAATCACATTTATATAACATACATGACCATATTATCATCATCATTTTCATTAAATTCCACCAAATAAGGTAGAATACCATAGTTAAACCATTTTATATGATGATGAATATTATGGTCATGTATGTTATAGAAAACTAATTAGAACTGCAAACAAAGCTCAAGAACCCAATGAAGAACCTTTAACTTTTCAAACATTGATAAGAATCTATCATGAATAAAAAATTATAAAAATTAACCTATTATATGTATATAAAAACTTATTATGCATTTTATTCTTCAATTCCATGCAGAAATACTCAGGAACATCATTCTTACACGCACACACAAAAAATTGCTTGTAGTTACAAAAACACAGTCATGAAAACCAAGACTTATAACACCTATGTGAGCACTTTTATGAAATTATAATTATTTTATATCATAATTTATAATCCTTATAACTTATTTAAATTGATATATTACAATTTTTTATATCAATATCGATCTTATAGACCAATCTCATGCCTTCACCCTACACATACCTCACTTTGTTAGATAGGTCACTTTGAGAACAAATTTTTCCTTGTATGTGAGAATATTCAAAAGCATTATTCAAGTTTAAAATGTGATATAGGTCTTGAAAAATAACCCCATGCATTTTCATCCATCCTTAGTCCACTCAAACCCATCCCTAATCTCATTTTCACTTCTGCTTAGTTTTCTCATTATCTTCCTCATTAGGCCTATTTAGCAATAGGCCAAATTTCAAGATTAGTTTAGAATATTTAAGGTATAAAAACTACTAAAAACTTACATGAGTATAAAATAAAAGTATCACACATCATACTCCATTAATTTTCATGCTTTGACCTAGTGAACCCTACCTGCTACATCAAAATCAAAGAAATAAGGGGTTTCCTATAGCTTCCACTCACTCTTATGATAGACCAATTCCAATTAGAGAAACTTGGGAGAGTAATATACATATTAAAACCATAAAAATATGTCAAAAAAATTATTCAAATCCATTTTGAATAATATCTTTCATATCAGGTCATTATGAGGGTTTTAGGAGGGTTTTGACTGCCTTCCATTCTTAACAATTATTCATAAAGGATTGCCCCTCAAATCCAAAACCAATGATAATAAATTAAATATATGACCCTACCCTAACTATCATGATCTTATTGGATCTTCATATAAAGGTTGTACATGCCAATTAACATAAGAAAATCATTCTCATTTCTATAATACCTCATTTTGTACAAACAGAAAACCTTAACACCCATTTTCATGATTTTTACTTCATACTTTGACCTTATACTTGGTAAAAAGACTTGATAAAACCTATCACACCTCTAAAAAATATCTTATGAGTTATGACACATTAGAAACTAAACTTTACCCTTTATTAGTCCACACTAGGTCTCTTTGCACATTAGGCCTTGAATTGTCAATCATACTTAGACCTTGAACACACATTGATACCTATTTTATTGTCATCAAAACCTTATTATCATGTCATAAAATCTCATAAAATTATCACATACTACCAAAAATATTCTTAAAAGCTTCAGTATACTCACCTCAACATGTTACCAGACCTATGCTTTCTTACTAGGTCTCTTCATGTAAGGATTAAACCTCAAAACTGACCTTAGGACTCTTATGAAGGATGATTTTCATATTTATCATGATTACACAACTTTATAGTCTCTCTCATTCTTGGACTATTACAATTCACAAAGATTAATTGTAATACATCCATATGCCTTCTCACAGTGCTAGATTAGGCATCTCAAAACACATATTATTTAATGATTAGAACTCAAAAAAGATAAATTTAAATCATATCAATCAATAACATTCTTAAATTAATTTATGTGAATAAATACTAATCTTAATAAGATCATGATCTTTTCACATCATAACATTATGCAAATACCTCATACATAACTCAAATACTACTAAAGCATGTTTATGACATGATAATGTTCCTCAAAACATAGAGCTAAAAAATATTCTTATGTCGTATCTTGAAATTTAAATACGTCCTCAACCTTAGAGAAGTTAATAGGTTTTCTTAAAATTCTCTCTCAATAGAGAGACAATAGGTTTCCTTAAAATTCTCTCTTGTCATAAGACTCCTTGTCACATACCACTTCACCATGAATGACATCAACATTGACTTTGACATTAATGACCTCCATCGTGATATTGACATCAATGAAAACATAGAATTCCACAAAAAAAAAATAGGAACATACGTCAAAAATATTCC
Organism: Torreya grandis; assembly: GCA_037957365.1. Lineage (NCBI taxonomy): Eukaryota > Viridiplantae > Streptophyta > Pinopsida > Cupressales > Taxaceae > Torreya > Torreya grandis. The sequence continues at coordinate 859,244 of JARHVA010003238.1, forward strand.
CCTTTGTCATTCATGGCAAACACTCACATAAAGTTGATCAATCATATATTTCCAACTTAGGTCTTCTTTAAACTAACATTTCTCCCAAATAAGGACTTTCTCCCCTTTTGACATTAATGAAAAAGTGTCATCTCTATGATATTTATAATTTTATCCTTGGAATTAAAACATGCATTATTTCTTAAATAAGATCAATCTTACTTTGATCAACCAAATAGGAATTCAACTCATAGAATTACACAACTATGCTCCCCTTATCTCCATGAGATATTTAGGCACTAATCATGATTATCAATCAATGTGATTAAGTCATCATATAAATGATTTTTAATCCATCCATTGTAATCAAACCTATAATAGACTACTAATTGAATCTAGGATCTGAAACAAAGAATAAAAATCTCCCCATAACACCAAGCACCCTTCATGCTTCTACTCACTAGCTGAGTGCCTCCATCAACCTAATGGAGTAACCTTTTATCTAGGGTAATAAAACAACATAAACTCAAGAGTATCCCATATCTCCATGTCCTTACTAGACTAATTTTTCCTCATGATCCTCTTAGGCTTGAATAACCCTTTTATTTTGACCTCTTTAATCTCCATTTAAACAACATTATGACTTTGTCTATTTATCTTGACTCTTTCATCCATAATATGAGATAATAGGGAGAATTATTGACATTCATTTTCATCTAAACTATGCTATGCCATGTTAAATATTCTAATTTGACTTTCAGAGTAGCCATCATTCACCTTAACTACCTTTGGTTTCCACTCACCATCTTATCTTCTTTCTTGCACTTTAGGGGCCTCAAATTTCTTGTTTTTACTTGAGAATCCATGCTTATATAAATTTACAATATGACAAACCTTTTGATAATTAAAAAATAATATAATTTTTGATGGAAACACACCATGAGCCATACCTCTTGACCAATGACTCTCCTCATATTTCCAAGCATATTAATTCTTGGAGGGCCTTTTACAGTTCCTTAATCTATGACTAAATTGGTTAAATGAATAACAATAACAATTGAAAGGATTAGCATACCTTATAGTATTAGGCTACCTGATAGGATTAGTCTTCATTATACCAACACCCTCATTCCTTAATTTACCATTGACCTTTAAGGTCTAATTCTCCTTCATCACATTAGCATTCCTCTTTTGGTCTCCATTGAAACCAAGACTTGTTTTGTCATTAGAAGTCTTTTAACTATAAGATGTTGTCTAGATCATTGGTACTCTTTTAAAACTTCATGAAGGACTTTACCTTACATTATTCCTGACTCGACTCATCTCTCAAGGAATATACTTTAGTTGAATACCTTGCACATTCTTATTCTTTATCTTTTAGGATTGAAATCACAATCTTATTTTGAGTCTCCACTTATTTAACTATTTCCTCTTATTCCTTGGAGTTATTGTTGAGTTTATCTTCAAAAAAATTGATTTTCTCTTCATAATATTTGAAAAGATATATCATCACCTTATTATTCTTATTGATAATCTTTAGTTCTTCTATAGCATTTATCAGTTCAAACTCAAGGTCTACCTCCTTTTATTCTTCATCTAAATCAATAATAACACCTCAAAACCATATGGACTCATTTTGATTTGAAAAGCTTTCTTCCTCAACCATGAAAATAAATTCATTGATATTAGGACCATCACCTTAATGGTCACTCTCAGAATCACTTATCTCACTCTCATCAGATGAATTGCAATCTTTCTTGGTGTAAAAGCTTCGTTTGTTCTTGAAAAATTTCTTCTTCTCATCATGTTTTTTGAATCTTTTCTTGTTTTTATTGGACCTATCGGATTTTTCATCATCATCATGACCTTCATCATGATCTTCATAATCTTTTTCCTTATGATTATGAGGACACTTATCATAATATACACCAAGGAAATGAAAGAGAACATAAAGTATCCTGTGTAAGCACTATTTTAAATGTCATTTTATTCTTGTATTTATTGTAACATATTTTCAAATCTCATACAAACATAGCTATCAACTTATCATCATCAATACCAAAATCATAATTATCTTTAACCTTCTTCCCTTTCGTCTTTTTATCCTTTCACTTTATTTCTACCTTGAATGCAACTTCCTTCTTTGCAAGTCTTCCTTCACTTGTCCTCATATCATAGGTTGTTAGGGTTGCATGAAGTCCATCCATCACTAGTTGGTCTAGATATTACATCTCTTCAACAATAGATATTTTAGAATCAAAATTAATATTATAAATCTTAAAACCTTTTGAAGAATAGTAGGCTCTTTAAATTATTCACCTAGGCCTCTTATGATGTTGACCACTTCATCAATAAGTAGGCTACAATGGTCTCATATTCATTCATCCTTAGGATTTCAAACTATCTCCTATGGGTTTGTAACTTACATAGATTTACCTTGGATTCTCTATCATGGATATTATTCAACTTATCCCACATTTATTTAGCAAACATATATTACATCACGTTCATAAGTTATGCCTCTGATAGGCCACACATAATACCATTCAATGCTTTTGAATTATTTTCATTAGCCTTAATAGGAGGAATAGGAGGTGTAGTATATCCATCTAAAAATAATTTAAATACATCATGAACTTAATACATCAAATATGTTATCATCATAATACTCTAAAAAGCATAATCAGATCCATTGAACAATAGAGCCTTACTTCTATAAAAACTACATTATACTTGACTAGCCATCTTCTCTTGCCTAGGATCTCCTTTAGGCTATTAGGCATCCTTTAAAGGATATAATCTAATACCAAATGTTAGAAGTATAGATAATAAAATTGGGGGATAAATTAGTTAATTTAAATCATTTATTCAATTTCACTTATCATCCATGAATCATTCATTCACATATATGTATTAACCAATGCATAAACAAGCATCTACAAAAGAATATAACATAAGAACACAAGTAATATGTGAGAAAACCTCATGGGGGATAGAACCCACTAAAACATATGTTTTAATATGGTCTTATATGCAATTAATCAATATCTTGTGAGGCACTAACCTGACAAGGAGCACCAAACCCTCACTAATCAAGCACCAACTCAACTAGTCCTTTAACAAGCACAAACTTGAAGGGAGGTAGCAAACCCCTAAGTAAATCGACACATAATTAGATAACTAGAATATATAATCAAATTTGAACACATATTTCTCACTTGACTAATGATGACCAACTTATTTTAATCTTCTCACTCTTTTATCTTTATCAAATAGCCTAGTATGCCTCTTCACTCAACTAGCCCACTTCTTGGTAGAATTAGGTTAAATGACCTTGATAATAATATATATAATCACTATTAGATATTCAGGACATATTAAAAACACCATGTTGATGATATTAAATCCCTCTACCTGGTTTCCAAACTTTTATGTCATGCACTTATTGTAATATCCCCAACCAATAGGGACTCTAGAAAGACAAAAGGTCTGATACCACTCTAATATCCCCAACCAATAGGGAATATAGAAAGACAAAGCTCTGAATTTCTTTTCTATGTATTCTAATTGTTTGTATGAAATAAGAAAAAATTGTGATTTTTGCAAAATAAATTCTGAATAAATAAACCACAGTATAATCTCTTAACTGGAAAATCAATGATCTTATTATTCATCCAGATGATTACAATAGAGGTCCTTTGTCATACATATAAAAAGAATATTAAAATACTATCTTAAAAACTTAAATTTTCTACAAACTAGAAATAAACCCTAGATCTGGTCCATCTCGGATTGCCGTGTTAAAAACACAGTCACCATCATCGGCTATACTACCACTGTCGGTGGTATAACACTCTGAAAATTGCCGATGTCGGTCTCTAACAACCTAGGTCGGCTGATGTTGGTCTATATCCTACTGATGTCGGTTTTTGGGTTGACTGATGTTAGTCACTAGACTGTCAATGTCAGTCCCTGTGCTTCCCGTGGCACTTTTCGACCTGATGTAGAATGGTATGGATTTGTATAGATCTGTATGGATCCCGTATAATAGCTAATGGAAAATAGTGTGGCCAATATGTTGTACTCCAGATCTGAAGAAATATAGCCTAATACAGAAGATCTTTATTTTGAAAAATTACTCAAATAAAACCTAATGAAATAAATACTTGAAATACTATGATAAATCCTATGTGAAGTTATCTCTCAAACTTGTAAACCTCCATGATAACTTTTGTATGAAGCTATCTCTTAAATTGGCAATAAATCCACTGATATCTCACAACCTCTGAATTGCACACACTAAAGAGTGGACGTTCTCCAATGCAAATGGAATCCTGGAACCCTTGGCTCAATCTTCACAGAAGAATTCTTCAATATCAAAATCAATAATCATTCATAATCCTTCAATTCACTCCCATGAGAAACCCTTATACCCTCCAAAAAGATATGCTTGCCCTAATTAGGTTTTTTCTTAAATTAGAATTAGGGTTTCTATTTAAAATTAGACCAAATAATTAATATTTGATTAAATCAATCAAATATTAATATCTCCCTCAATACATGTCAGATCCTCGAATTGTCTGAAGTTGGTGACCCAGGGAGTGATTCCACACATGATCATGCAAAAATAAGAGTGCTCCGTTGCATGTCAGAAGTCCCTAAATAATAGGAGCTCGAGAAAATGTGTCTGAAAGAAACCAAATGAAAACCAACTGTAGAAATTCTATAAATCAAAGCCAAGCCAAGCTCCATTATGACCCTCTATCCATCCTATCAGCCTACGAGGGTCGTATAATAGGCTAACCATCAACTCTAAACATGTCACCTAAAAAGGGGACATGACAATCCACCCCTCCTGAAATTGCTTGCCCTCAAGCAATCGTTGAATGATAAACCAATCAATCCACCTAGATCCCAAATGTAGTCAAGATCTCCACCGCTGTCAATCAATACAAACTCCATGCCATGTCCATCACAACTCTCATCTAATGGTGTCACATCATCCCTAGTACTAAGATAAGAAACCCAACATCCAATCCATAAATGAATATCAACTGACAACTCAAGTAAACTCCTTACCTGAATAATATCTGAATCTAGAATGTGAATGCTAGACATACTCATATCATCATCAACCTATGACCTGACTGTAATAGAAAGTTGAGTCCCTACCACATGTGCTAACTCCTAAACTAAACTCACCTCAAGACAAGGCTCAACCACATGTCTCCCCTATATTGGTGCCAATGGGCACTCGACAACGTGCTCTCCCACATCATGTGGTATGAGTCTCTCCATCTGATGAAAAAACATTTTTTTGAAGCTGCTACCCCGTATTGCCTTAAGAATATGTGTCTTCCCATCAGCATCAAAATGAACCTCCATGTCCTTGAGATGAAGAGTGACTTCCTCAAATTAATGAAGCCACTTCATACCTAAGACTAAGTCTATAACCCCCATGTTCACCATAAAATAATCAGCCTTGAACTCATAGTTGTTCAAGCACAATGGGAGGTCTCTAATCATCCGCTCACACCTAAGAGTGTGACCATTGGCCACCTTAACTCTAATGCCCTCGAAATCTTTGGTAGTAAGTCCACACTTCTCCAAAAATCTAGCATCTATAAAATATGTGTGGCTCTTGTATCAAGAAGGGTGATGACCTTATGTCCTGCCAAAACTGCACAAAGTCTGAATGAATCATCTGATTGAATGCTAGATAGGGATGCCTCCTACATGTGAAGCTCTAAATCTACCTTTGGCTTAGGCTCTAAAGCCTCTACCTCTGCCCCCTCAGAACTATCTTGCTATTCAAAATCCTCTAAATTCGAATCCTCATAATAAGCCCACATCACTCAATTGGCCTTGCCCTTAGGCCTCAAAGGAAAATAGTGATAGGCATCATAGGGACCTTTGCAATAGAAGCAAAGCTTCTTCCTGCATAGATCATTAAGAGCCTCTTGATCCAAAGGTGGTGCTACTGGATTTGCCTTTGAATCATTCTTAACACCCGATTTATCTATGTTAAAATCTGGTCTCTCTCTATTATTATTGAAGCCCTTATTCTCCCAAGATGAAGAAGTACCTCCTAAGTTAGATTTATTGGATGGGGATGCCATCTCCATACTACAAGCCTTCTTCATAGCTATCTATAATGAAGGAGGATCAAAGGCTTTGATCCAACCTCTCAATGGTTCGATCAATCCTTCCATGAAGAGAACTACCAATCTACGCTCTAAAATTTTTTGCACCATGACTGCCAATCGTTGAAACTCACCAATGAAGGACTCTAAGTTACCTTTTTGTTTCAACTATGCCAGATCTCAAAAGTAAACCTTGGGATCTTTCCTGTCAAACCTCTCAACCAACCTATCCATGAAGTTCTAGTACTCTGTCACCTAGTTATGCTGAAGTGTTACCATACCATGGTACCACTAATCATGTGCTACTCCATCCAATGATGGCCTCTATCTCTGTCATTGGCCTTAATGCCAAGAATGTATCAAGCTTATGAACCCAAGCTTGAGCTGTCATCTTGCCACTCCCATCAAAAGTGGTCAAAGAAAGCTTGTCAGTAGCCTTCTTCAGCTCACTGAGTTGACATCTAGGCCTCCTGTCTTGTCTAACCAATATGTAGTGATCTCTCCTCTGATTAACAAATCAATCAAAGGACATCCTCTCTCTCTGACCTAAGGAGGTAATAAGTCCCACTCATCATTTGCAGCCATGAGAACATCTACAAATAGGGAATCTCTTGCCTCCTCCTCTGCTAGAGCCTCTGGTTCCTCTTGAACAAACGTAGGATGTGTAGGTCTATCAGTTGTTATGGAGTAGGTTAGCTATGGTCTCTGATTAATAGTATCACTCATGTTATCTCCTTGTTCCCCATTCTATCTAATAGGTGGGTTCATCCTCTCTACCATAGTAGTGAGTACCTGTATTGCTTGATTCATCTACTGTTAGCCTGTCTTCATAACACGATAGAATTCTCTGGTGCCATGATCATCATCATACATGTGGCCCCTAGGTGGGCTGCCCTCACATCTGTCACTCATGATGATTGGTGGCTGATCTAACACCTGGGTACCTTCAAGCAAGGCTCTACTATGTGTGTTATACCTATGTGGTCCCAACTCTTGTGGTTGCATAAGATCTATAAACCCTCAAGATGGTAGGATTTAGCTCTGATACCACTGTAATATCCCCAACCAATAGGGACTCTCTAAAGACAAAAGCTCTGATACCACTATAATATCCCCAACCAATAGGGAATATAGAAAGACAAAGCTCTGAATTGCTTTTTTGTGTATTCTAATTTTTTGTATGAAATAAGAATAAATTGCAATTTTTGCAAAATAATTTCTGAATAAATAGACCATAGTATAACCCCTTAACTAGAAAATCAATGATCTTATTATTCATCTAGATGATTACAATAGAATTCCTTTGTCATACATATAAAAAGAATATTAAAATACTATCTTAAAAACCTAAATTTTCTGCAAACTGGAAATAAACCTTGGATCTAGTCCATCTCGGATTGCTGTGTTAAAAACAAAGTCACCATCATCAGTTTTATTGCCGCTATCAATGGTATAACACTCTAAAAACTGCTGACATTGGTCTCTGATGACCTGGGTCAGCCGATGTCAGTCTATATCTTGTTGAAGTCAGTTTTTGGGTCAACCGATGTCGGTCATGAGACTGCCGATGTCAGTCTCTATGCTTCCCATGGTGCTTTCCAGCCTGATGTAGAATGGTACGGATTTGTATAGATCTATATGGTTCCCATACAATAGCTAATTGAAAATAGTGCTGCCAGTATGCTGTACTCTAGATCTAAAGAAATATAGCCTAATATGGAAGATCTTTATTTTGAACAATTACTCAAACAAAACCTAATGAAATAAATACCTGAAATACTATGATAACTCTTGTGTGAAGTTATCTCTCAAACCTGTAAACCTCTGTGATAACTTTTGTATGAAGTTATCTCTCAAATTGGCAATACATCGGCTGATATCTCACAACCTTTGAATTGTACACACTGAAGAGTGGACATTCTCCAATGTAAATGGAATCCTAGAACCCTTGGCTCAGTCTTCACAGAAGAATTCTTCAATATCAAAATCAATAATCATTCATAATCCTTCAATTCTCTCCCATGAGAAACCCTTATACCCTCCAAAAAGATATGCTTGCCCTAATTAGGTTTTTTCTTAAATTAGAATTAGGGTTTCTAATTAAAATTAGACCAAATAATTAATATTTGATTAAATCAATCAAATATTAATATCTCCCTCAATACATGTCAGATCCTCAAACCATCTGAAGCTGGTGACCTAGGGAGTGATTTTGCACATGATCATGCCAAAATAAGAGTGCTCTACTGCATGTTAGAAGTCCCTAAATAATAGGAGCTCAGACAAACATGTCTGAAAGAACCTGAATGAAAACAAATTGTAGAAATTTTGCAAATCAAAGCCAAGCCAAGCTCCATTATGAGCCTCTATCCATCCTATCATCCTATGAGGGTCGTATAATAGGCTAACCATCAACTCTGAACATGTCAACTAAAAAGGGGACATGACACTTATATCCTCAATATTCTAACTAGTCAAATTAGGCCTATTAGACCTTCTTTTTAAACTTGACTCTTAATCTCACCCTTATTGGTCAAACATAAACATTTCCATACTTTTATCACCATTTTAATAAATAAAAAACACATTTCACAATTTAAATGATCAATACATGGGTTGGTCACTACCAATAATGACTAAAACCACCATTAGGCCAAATAGAGACATAATATAATTAGGCCTTCTCATGGCACAAGTTTCACCTTGACCACCTTGGAATGCCTTGATTATAAAAAAATGGATGAAAAACATCATACATGGTTTAAATATACTTATTACAATCTCACCCTAGGTCTCCAACACCATTTTTCTCATTTCACTCCTTGAACCACACCATTAGGTTTACTTGCAATTGGGCCTTCTTAATACCAAAAAGTCTATCTTGAATATCTCAATCATAAATTCAAATTTTCCACATAAACATATCAAAAAATCACATAGATATAACCTAAATGACCATATGTTAATCATAATATTCATTATATTTCACCAAATAGGGTAGAAGACCACAAATAAACCATTTTCATATGGTCACTTAGAACTTCAAATAAGCCTCAAGAACCCAGTCAAGAACCTTTGGATTTTCACACCTTCATAGTAATTTATCATGAATAAAAATTTATTAAAATTAACCTATGAAACCTATATAATAACTTAATTTTCATTTAATTCTTCAACTCTATGTAAAAAGACTCAAGAACATCATTCTTACACAAACAAAAAACTACATGTAGCTACAAAAACATAGTCATGAAAACCAATACTTAGAATGCATGTGTGAATTTTTTTATAAAATTAAAATGTGTTTATATTATCCTTTATATTCATTATAGAACATTTAAATGGATATCAATATTTTTTTTACAAACCAATCTCATGCCTTTATCCTACACTAACCTCATTGTGTTAGACTAGTCACTTTGAGAACAACTCTTTGCTTATATGTGAGCATATTAAAAAATTGTATTAAATGTGGAAATTTGATATAGGTATTTAAAAATATCTCCATAAATTTGGGTCCATCCCTAATCCACTATAACCCATCCCTATTCTCATTATCGGTTCTACTTGGTTTTCTCACTATCTTCCTCATTAGGACTATTTAGTGATAGGTCAACTTTAATGAATAGTTTAGCATATTTAAAGTCTAAAACATGAAAAAAAAATTACATGGGAATAAAATAAAATTCTCACACATCATCCTCCAATAATTTTAATTCTTTGAATAACTTTTGCATAAACAATTTGAGAAACAAGGGGTTTCCTATAGCTTCCACTCACTCTTATGATAGACCAATTCAAATTAAAGAAACTTGGACAAGTCCTATAAATATTAAAACCATAAAAACATGTCAAACAAACCATTAAAATCCATTTACAATAATATATTTCATATCAGGTCATTATGAGGGCTTTAGGAGGTTTTGACTACCTTCCATTCTTAACAATCATTCATAACGGATTGCCCCTAAAATCCAAAACAAATGCCAAAATATTTAATCTAGGACCCTTACCCAACTACCATGAGTTGATTAGATCATCTTGTAAAGGTTTCATGTGCCAAGGAACATAATAAAATCTTTCTTAGGTCTATAATACCTAATTTTGTATACATAGAAAACCTTAACACCAATTTTCATGCTTTTTCCTCTAGATTTTGACCTCAGACTTGATCAAAAAACATAATACAATATCTCACACATATGATAATGATATTATGAGTTATGGCACCTTTTAAAATGAACTTGACCCCTCATTAGGCCACACTAGGTCTCTTTACACATTAGGCCTTGAATGCACCTTAAAAGCTCTTGCATTATTCTCAAAAACACATTATCATATCATAAAATCTCATACAATTCTCACATATTTCTAGACATCTTCTTGAAAGACTCAGTATACTCACCTCAACATGCTACTAGACATATACCTTATTATTAGGTCTCTTCATCTAAGGACTAAACCTAAAAATTGACCTTGGAACTCTTTTGAATCATGATTTGCCTATTTATCATGCTTACACATCTTTGTACATTCTCTCATGCCTGTACTATTACAATTCACCAAGACTCACTATAATTCATGCATAAACCATATCATAAGGTTAGACTAGGCTTCTCAAGACACCTAATATTCAATGATTTAAAATTAAACAAGCTAAATTTTAATGATATAAACCAAGACCATTCTTAAATCAAGATTATTTGAAAACAAGACTAATCTTTATAGGATCATGAGATTTTCACATCAAAACATTGTGTTAAGACCTCATACATAACTCAAAGACTGCTAAACCATTCTTATGATATGATAATGTTACTCAAAACATAGTGCTCAAAAGTATGCTTAACTTGTATCTTGAACTTGAAATATGTCATCATCCTTAGAGGAGTTACAATGTTATCAAATAATTCTCTCTTAGTAGAGAGACAAAAAGATGCCTTCAAATTCACTCTTGTCATAATAATCCTTTTCACATAACACCACCATGTATGACATCAACTTTCACATTGACATTAATTATCTCCATATTGATCTTGACATCAATGAAAACATCAATTTCCATAGCACCAACAATAAGAGCATACCTCAATAAATTATACTATTGTAAATGTATTCAAATATGGTCTTGGTTAAAGAGTGTTTAGTTCTAATATGGTATTATATTGAATGTTCCATAGTAATTACTCAATGATTTACAACCTTTTTAGATGTGGTAGATATATCCTGTGGTGGCCAATCCTTCCTTATTCCCATCGAGATTGGGGATTGCATTTTTTATTATTGCAATGTTTTGTATTTGTATAACCATATATTTTATAAATACCTTTGATTTAGAATCAATTATCAAAATTTAGTAACCCACACACTTATTTTATGCTAAATATATGGTTGGTGGCACTCTTATTTAGTTCTAGTTTGAAGGTTTACTTTGGCCATATAAGCAAGGTTTTACTAACCTACATAGGGTTTACAATAAGATTTAACCTTGGATCAAAACTATATCATTTATATTTTCATATAATAGGCATATCTTGTATTGGCATTATATTTGTATTTAATTGTGTCAAACATCAAATACATTTATTTTTCCAAGCCATTTCCCTTCATGGCATGACATGTAATATTCTTTATTGTACATCTAGCTGACTAATCTAAAATTTCATGGATCTACCCAATTGGGCATGAAAATAATATAACTCACCCCTAGAGAATTACTTGTATAAGTATCTAAGGAATTTAAAAACACTAAAATATTTGGATCAAGCCTGACCTAACCATTGGATTGATTACACTCTATACAAGCCCCCTAGTGAGATGTAACTCCAACTATATAGTCTCACCATAAATATTTTTTGTTTGGACTCCAAAATAATGAATGGATCTTCTAAGCCTCTTTAATGGGAACACAAATCAATTTATGACATAATAAAACCATTCATCTCGACATTGAATACACCAAAACATTGATCCATAAACCCTAATTAGGTAGTAGTTTGTGATTTTAAAAAATCAAAAGTATATATTTTGAAACATAAAACTAATATGTTGTATATGGATCATTGATGGCCTCGATATCCCAAGTGGTGATATGTTTCATGGTTAGGCACTAGGATCAAAATATGGTTGAAGGGTTAACCCACCCCTTAAAATATAAACATTCTCCTATTTTTTTTAAAGAATATTTCTATCTTGGTAGAGGATTACAAATTAAAATGGTGAAAATTTAAAGTGGGGTGATTTTTTTGAAGTGGGGATATTCATTATTATAAGCTAGCACACAATTTTTTTAAGGCTCATTTTTATGCCAATTAAAAGGACTCACAACCTAGGCATTTATCATTGACCCCATTAGAGGTTGATTTGCCTAGAACCCATCTCATCTACCCCTTGTTTAATTTTTATAGTGTTCTTCACTCTCATGTGTGAAATACTAAAGGGTGAGGCCTAATCAGATAAGAGGTTAAATCCCCTAAAAAATACACACTATTTGTATTTTGTGAAGTTTTTACCCATTTGACAACACATTTTTAGTAGATCTTGACATCCTTTTTTACTGTGTTTTTTTTCATTCATCATGGATCTTTGCACCACTTTCCACACTTTTAAGTTAAAAAATGAAATTCTCTATTCTTAGATCTGCACATTGCTAGATGACATTATCAAATTTTTAGAAGATAATAGGACACTTAGGAAATAAAACTTTTCTTATATATACCCTCATTTTTTATAAGGACACTCTCATAAATTCATTGCAACACAATATTGAAAACTTTCACCATTAAATTAATTTACTAGACTAATAGTTTTTTACATCAGGTATACCTTTAGACATCACTCCTACATCTACTATGACTTGTCATTATTTGAGCATGTTATTATTTATTATAGTTATGCATCTTGTACTTATAAATCTGATGTTTCTATTTCTTGACCTTATAATTATAAGCATTATTATCCTATTATTTCTATCTATGCATCTGATGCTCCCACTCTTGAACATGTTATTTATCCCACTATAAATTAACTTGCATACTTGCCTATCACTTTTGAGAGACATACTACTAGATTTGGTTCCCACATTCTCTATTCCATGTGATATTTTGGTGGAGGTCTTGAAATACACTAAAATGGTATTGTTTATTTCATTAAACCAAATATATGGAATATCTCAATGGCATTGGTTTTGATGAAAATGTTCCATATTCATTGGGATCATTTGATGACAAATCTCCTATTTTTTTATTATCTCCTCTTTATGAAGAGGTTGAGAAACATATGAGTTCTATTGCACCTTCAATTAGGCTTGACCAACCTAAGATTATAGCTTTCAAACATGATCAAGCTAACACATTTTTTATTTTTCCTTGCATGCACCTTTTTTGAACTTTTTACCTACTCATATGTAGACATCCTCATCCACCATTTTTATTCATTAAGGATGGATTTATGATCACTTATGTCAGTGATGTAAGTGTTATTTTTGATTAATTTACTCAAATGGTTCCTCCACTATTAAAATTCATCATTAGTACATTGCTCCCTTATTTTAGTATAAACTCTCTTGTTCTTTATGGGATCTTCTCTAGATTGACAAAATATTGGAGTAATTAATGCCATTTGGTCTTTTTTCTATTTAATGAGATCATTTATACTCACACTAAGTTACAAATTTCTAGGACAGGTTGTTAATTTATCATTACCTAGCTTCATGTGTGTGAGCTCTATGATAGAAACCTTTTCATTATTTCATTTGTTTGAATTTTCCATCACCACTAGGGATATATTATTGAGAGATACTTTATCTATAGTTTTTGACACCTTTTCGATAAATGATAGTCTCTTGTAGTTTGAAATGTAGCTATTCTAGAGAATCCAACTATCATATCATCTTAATTAATAGTTCAAAATTATAATTTATCTTGATGTCGAGTAATTTTAGTGTATATAATGTCATATTTTTAGTGTTCATGTTTTTGGATTTGTTCACTCATACAATTTTTTTTACATCACTCCACCTAGTTACTAGTATGTGAATGTTGTGGTATAAATCATGTTTATTTAGGTTTAATTTCCCTTGATGACCTCTAGTGTATGACATCTTATTATAGTATATCAAATTTCTTTTTGTTATTTGTTTGTACTTTTGACACCATTAAGAGTATCTTTTTTGTAAGGAGTTATTTTGGTGAATAAAGTGCTAGATTTTATTATTATCAAAAAGTGGTTCCAAACCACTAATTCAATATTGATTTCCTTTGTTACCTTCAATTCCACCTAGTGAATTTTTATTCTATGGCCTTCATTTCATCCAGTGCACCTTATTTATCATTGTGTTCAAGTATTGAGCCATTTTATTTCTTGGGATGACTTGCAACAAATGTTTTCTCTCTACTTTTGTTGTTATTAATAGTTTGTTGAGAGACCCTTGCAATGTCTTTTTTTTTTAATAATTTCTAATAATTGTACATGGGTACCTCATAAATCCTAAATGTCAAGACCCATCATTAGATGACTATTATCTTTACTTATTGGTATATAGATCCCTAAATTTTACTTATAGAGGAGGGGGGTTGTTGCACTATTCTAGATGCACTAATGCTAAATTTACTTGGTGAATTAGTTTTTCCACTAAATTTAGTTAGTGTCTTCATATGTTTATGGAAGTATGAATTTTATGCCCCTAATGTCACATGTGCTACCATCCTTTGTGAAATCCACCTTTTATGGAACCAATAGGCAAATGGGATCTTGCTCTTGAACAAGCTATTTACATCCCTCATATCCCTTTGTATTCATTCTTTATGTATGTATTATATATTATGATTTTATATTCATAGACTCCTATTTTCATGTCATGTTGTCCAATGGCTTCTACTATAGAAATGGTCTTGATATGTGATCATGTGTAAAGAGTGTTTATCAATCCAATAGTTTAATGCTCAGTGTATGTTTTTTTGTAAGATAACATTTTAATTTGAATTTGAAGAGAGATCATATGAATTAATAAAATGGATTGGTATAACCCAAAATTATTCATTTTTAAGACTTTTGATAGGTGTTGAAACATATCCAATGCTTCTCTTTGAGTATTAAAAAATCTAATCCACTTATTGATTAAGTAGATAAATTTTCCAATCTACCCCTTTTCCACATTATCCATATGAGTATTTATTATTTGAAAATTTTATGATATGTGCCCCAATTTGGTGGTGAGGGCTGAATAAATATTACTACAATCACTCATTTAAAATAAAATTTAAATGTATTCTATTTTAGTAAAAATAAACAAGCCAAAGTGTTTTACAATATTAGAAACATATAAATTTGAATATTACCATCATTGTAAAATTTTTAATAAATCATATGTTAGGAAAATATAACTTAGCTGAAACATGTTATTGTCTTAGAAATATATGTAATTTGATATTTTACAAAATTGTAATATTTTAAAAAAATTTACATATGTTTTTTTTAATTAATGTTGCATCTAGATATGCCCCATATAAGCAGAAAAATTTAAACATAACAAGTGAAATATAGTATCATATCAAACAAAATTTTATAGGGTATTATTCCCCCTTTAGTAAATTCATAAGTAAGCCCCTAACTGGTTTAGATAAATTAGTGAGAAT
>JARHVA010003238.1:880000-925000 GCA_037957365.1 Torreya grandis
TTAAGAAATTCAATTTCATATGCATTGATTGAAAATTCATTCAACACTTTACATGGCCATATATTATTCATCCTTAAATTTTTATATGTTCTTCTTGGAGATATTTCCATAAACGAATATACCAAACCTAAGTCACTCACTTTGAAATACTTTATTCTATACCTCTCATTTTTATGATACTTGAATTTCAAACTACTCTACTTGAAGCTTATATGCACCTCCTAATGTAAATTTCACATATACTTTATGTAGTCTTCTACTTATTTACTCTTTACACATGTCATACTCACTTTCCTTAATTTTTCCACTCATGTTTGAATACTTTGACATAAAATATATATAACTATTTTATCAGTGCCCTAGATAACCAAATATTATATTAAAATTATTTTTATGCCAACACCATGTCCCACCACTCAGGATTTTCTCTAACTAAATAATGTAACAAGTTTCCTAGACTTATGTTCACCACCTTAGTTTATCTTTTAGTATATAAATTGTATATTAAATTGAATCAAATTTTTTCTCAATTTATTCCAAAATGTGGAGTAAAAATGGATTAAAAACTTTTTATCTCTATCTAACACTATGATATGAGGAAAACCATGTATCCTTATTGTAGATCAAAATCAAACTACCATTCAAACTGACACGAGACTAATATCTCATGTATAGCATAATAGACCTATTATGAGGGGAATTCTTTTGGATTATTGACTTTTTTAATTCATTAATTATCAACTCAGGGTCTGTAATATTGGAAATATGTTGACACTACATATTTAACACTAACTAATTTAGGAGGTTGAAAAACTATAGGTTGCATATATGAAGAAATATTGCATTTATTAAATTGCATAAAAATTAAATTATTGGAATGAAAATCACAATTTTGTAATTTAAGTGAACACTTGATGAAATGATAATGAAATTGTGTTTTTATATATTTGTAATATTACATAATAAATACTAACATTCACACATATAAAATTATCACCAAACTCACAAAAGAATAAAACATACACATAAATCAAACATAATTTATACTTACTCACACAATAGAAAATAAGAATTACACAAAACATATATGATATTTACCAAAAACATAGAAAGGTGACCCTCCTTGATTAGAGATGAGTTCCAATCCTTTCATTTAACACAACTAATTTTTAACTCAAACCAATTCTTCTTGCATTAAATTTTTTGTAGCAATGTGGGTATTATCATATGAAATATTACAAAGATTTGAAATTATAGTTAAAAAATACCAATGAATTATTACTCATTCTAAATCTATAATAATTTTTAAATTTCTATGAACTTCTCTAAAATATTAGAGGTATGTGTATTTTTACATTAGAATCTAAGAAGATAGCTTATTCACAATACAAGATAGCGTAGGTAATTTGCGTAGAGAACATAATTGTTCAGTTACATGTTTTCATTAATATATAAATAAGGTCCTTAGGAAATGATGTAATGGTACCATATTTAGTTTTTATAATACGAACTTATAGGTCATGGAATCCATATTCATTACTAACTAAGTACTACAACTCATCAAGAATAACAACTTAATTTCATGGTTGTTATGTGTTTATAACTATATTTAGTTTCTATAAAATGTTATTCATTTGTTAGTGGAGTTTTTTTGGATGCTAAAGGATCCATCAGAGGTGGAAATGGGATATTATCATCGTCCTAGTGGTTATTATTAGTTACAACAAACACCGTATTACTTACTATGAGTTTTAATAATCAACTACCATTGGTGTTACACATTATCTTACCCAATTACAATGGGTTGACTATGTACTTGCACTCATGATTTATCCCAAATTTTTAAACATAACACATCAATAGGAAATATAATAAAAATAGTAAAAGTATATGATGCATGATTTATTCATGAAATAATGATGTTAGTAAAAAAATAAACATATGTAATTTTGTATTCATTAAGTATTAAGTGGTAAGGAGAGTAAAAAAGAAAAATTTGTATGCTTAGAAATTGTATTAGGAGAAAAAAAAATTGGGTTTATAGTAGGAACAAATAATATAATTTACATAGATCATAACACCCCCAAATGTGTATGTTGCTTGTCCCCAAACAACTTAAACGATTGTACAAATGAAGAAAGTGTCCTAAAATAAACTAGTCTTGCCACACATGATCCCTACTTTGTGAAATTCCAAATTTTTTTTATATCCTTCTCCATTTTATTCTTCATATGCCATATAAAACTATTTAGTTCATCTACAATATAAAATAAAAAACCAAAGAAGAGGGGGCTAGTAGGTTATATCAATCCAATATAAACTTTTTAATTTTGTAGAATCGATATATTTTGTAACCTACTGAGTGTTTCCATATAGTTATAATATGAAAATATATCCTTATGTTTTAATTATGGAGTCGATTTATTCCATTTTATTATTCAAGCATTATGCGATTCTTGATATTTTTGTTACACTAAGGTTGGATACTGATTTTGAACCTTAATTTGGTCTTGCATAGTTCTAACATCTACTCATGTCATGTTCATCAATTTTACCCATGCTTGTTCTATGATATCAAACTAAATAGACTACACTCTAATCATCAATATGGTTTCCTTTTTTTTATGGTAAACATCCAGTTACTTTCCACTTTTCTTATCATTAAAAAGATAATGATAAAAATTATCTCAACAATACACTTCACAGATACAAATTTGGGTTCCACTTTAAATCATGAGGAATAACATAAATCTACATGTAAAAATCAGATAACATTTTTTTATCTTTAATATTTATACTATTATATAACTCAAAGAAATAATTATGAACACTGACCATTTTTTTGATATCAATGTAAGTTCTCATAGATGTAAATTTTACCCATTTTTCTTTAAGATATACAACACAAACACTTGGACAAGTCTATAATTCATGAGTTGTACTTCTAGTTGGATCATATCCTCAACATTTTATTTAAATTTTATGATCTATAACTCATTATCCTTATGTTTTTTATTTGAAACCTCATTTTATTCCTTAAAAAGGATTAAATAAATATTCTATTGGAGTTCTAATGCTTGAATTTCAAATTTTCTTCTAAGGAACAATTATTCCTAATTCAACCCTTTAATATCAGTAGAAATAGATGATAAAGTATACTTAATTTGATTAGAAATAGATTCATATGTCATTTATTCCTTTCCTATAGCCATAAAATGTTTTTATACTATAGGTTAAACTTTAGGGACTTGTATATGTTTCATTTCTTCTTTTGCAGCTCTGGCCCAAGTCATCCAATCCATTCTCTTTAGCCTCTAACTATTTGATCCCTACATTAATGGTTTCTAATTACATAAGGGAATTTAATAGTTTATAATTTTATAATTTTTCTAGTTATTCAATTTTTTTCCTCTACATCAATTTTTATGAGAGTAGGATGCTTTTCCATTGCTTATTCTATTGTTGTAGTTTCAGGAGTACCCCAATGTTCCATTTCTCTAAAATATGGAGCTTTAAAATTTAAAGGGGTGTGATATACATTAAGGTTTATTATATTATCCTCTTCATTTTCATTGAAATATTCTTATACTTTAGGTGATTCATCACTCTCAATCTAAATACAACAAGATTTAAAGAGGTGCATTATTTGGCTATCATGCACCTAACCCTTTTAGATTGTCTCTTTAGAGCCTATGAAGATGAGATATTTTAGTTTTTCCTTACTTTGGATGTGGAACTAACATCCTAAAATTATTATTTCCTATAGACCCTAAGGAATAACATATTAAAATCAACTTCCTTTACCTTCTCTAAGGCCTCTCTTCTTATTCTTTAACATTTTATTCTCCAACTATGTCATGTTATTCCCCAGTAACTTGCTCATCCTTAGCACCAGAAAATTATTATTGATCCTCATTAGGTAGTTTATATGGCTAATAATTCATCACAAGTTATGTTGGACCTCTTATATCTCATTTTTCCCATAAAGAGTTCAATTTAATAATAGTGAGATATATCTTTTGACTTCCCTTTTTGGTACTCTTAAGCCATTCTCGTAAACATGTTTAAATGTAAATTGATTATCTTCAAATTTTTGTCATTATTGAGATGATTTATAAACTTGAAGTGGTTTCTATATATCATCATTTTTATACCCTCATAATTCAATTATCTTATGATATACAAGAGAACTTCATCCCATAGAAAAATTAAAAAGGAGAAAAATGTACCTTGTTTGGAAAAATCCTATTGTTTTCCTTCCTCACATAAATATTTCTTATCACGGTGGTTGTAGCTACTAAAAACTAAAATTTTATAGCATATCTATCTTGTAAATCTAAAAAATATCAATTAGGGTTCTACCCTTTGGTGTTATACCTACATAATACCAAAAGGATTGCATTTTATATCTCACTATGCCTAAATGTTTATCTCTTAGTATGATTCATAACATTTTGATAACGCATGTATCCTATACTATAGATAAATATAAAACCCTAATAAAAATCCTTAACTATTAGTTTTAGATCCATACCATATTTATAACCTTCTATAGATTACCAACCATAGAGGGACACTACCATTTGGTGGTAGTGCGATATCTTCAACTAATTTACTGTTGATAAGAAACATAAAAATTACAAATGCTTCAAAATGAATATGTCATCCTTTTTGTCTTATTAAAACCCTAATATGAGATATTTTCAAAATATGTGGTATAAATACAAGTCTAAGAATATTCATTTTTCATATAGAAAATACCAGACAAACACTTACAAAATATAAATCAATAATCTACACAATCAAATTATTCTACCTTATTCCTCCCAATTTTTATATCAAGCATATGATCAATCATATTATAGGTCTGAATCATTTAAAGAGTATCATATGAATGAGATTTGTTACATTATAAGATAGTTCACTACATGCATCATATTATAGTATATTTCACCCTTAAGGACATACTTCTCCACACATATGCTATAAATATATATGTCCAAGTCCCTCCTTTGAGTATTATCTATATGGGTAACACCCATTGAAAGAGGGGTGTTTGGGGTCAGCTTGACACCATGAGCCCAATAACCTATTTTTAATAAATCCAATCTAATGGTAAATAAGGGTTAAAGTCTATGGTTTGATCAATCATCAAAGATCAACAAATTATATCCTAGATCTGAATACTCTAGTAGAAAAGTGATATAAAACCTAGAATAATGAAGTTAATTACATCCAAATTCAATCATTATTTCATACTAGACCCCTGTATCATAGTTAAACACAAGCCTAGATGGTATTATCTCTATCCATAAAAGTGTAATTTAAATAATTTGATGGCTAATCAATAATATGTGTCATGTATACTTTAAACTTATTTTTAGCGTAGATCTACTTGTGCATAATAAACTAGGCAAGTACCATTATTTCTTATTTATTTCAATAATTTTCACTAATTGTACTTTATTATTTTTAGTAATCTTAATTTTATAAATTTAGAATATTTTTTATTATAGGTTTTTAGTAATTATCCCACTAGATATTAGTCTATTACCATTATGCTTGAATTAAATATATATTCTTAACCTTATCTACCCCCTTAAATATAAGGGTTAAACATTTGGTGAATGTAACCTTTGGTTTCGAAAATGCTAGTTTGACCTAGGGTTTTCACTAATTGACTATTTTCCCAAATTTTTATTTATAATTTCACAATATTGAAAATTTGAAATATCATAATTTATTTTCATAAAATTATGTTCAATATGGATATATGTATCAGTTATTTCATCATTGAATACATAACACTAGTCATTATTTGTTATGTCAAATCAATTAAAGATATAATCAAGTGTAATATTAGTATTGGTCAATATAAAGAGTGTTATAAAATAAGATAAAACTTTAATATCTATTTACAACTCTTTTTAATAATATAGAGCCAGTTTATAAACACCAACGTGCATGCTCTCAACCCTCTTTTCCTCCTAGATCATACTCGAGTGAAAACTACCATCTTGATCCAATTATTTTCCCATGACTTATATTGGAGCCCACAGTCCACGTTATCACTACAAGAAAAAGTAGGGGTACCAAACCTATCCTACCACCATTTAATAAAAAATAGATTCCTCCCAAGCCTAAACAAATTATTATAAATAAAGAATTTAATCTTATTGACCAAATGAGCAATCTACATACTAAGATTGAAATCCTTAAGTTTTTAAAATAATCTACTATCCATAATGATAGATCATATAAATCATTATGTGAAATACAAGTACCAAATGATATAAAACCAACTTAATTTGCAAATATTATGAAAGATCTAACAAATAACATGATTCTCATTACCTTTGATCCAAAATATTTACCATCAAAAGGTATTATTAATCGGTATTGGCCTTTATTAGTATAAGTAAGTATGCATAACAAGGGAACCAAAAGGGTAATATTTGATAATATATCTAATCTAAATATTTGTGGCATAAAATTACTAACCACCATGGTTAATAGTACCAATTTTATTTTAAAATCAGACATGTATATCAAAGAATTTGATAATTCATGTAGCCTTCTAACTTCCCAAATCACATTAGATGTGACATTAGTACAAAAAATGGTTCCAACTACATTAAAATTAATGTCTTAATCAATGCATCACCACTTAATCCTTGGTAGACATTAGATACACATAGTGGAGTTCATCCCATTTACATTAAATCAATGTTTGAAATTCATACATGATTGGACAATGCTTGTCGATGATGAACCTTATTGACAATAATTATTGATGATAAACCTTTCATATTTTTAAATTTTAAATTTTGACATAGAATGGGTTAAGAAAGTCATATAACCAAATAAGTATATTTCACTTGAAATCATCCTAACTTATGAGGTGGGATGATCAAGAAAAATAAATCATTTACCTTATTTTGATTTGTCCATTTTTGTCTTTTACCAAATCATATATTTTTACCCGATGTTTCTCTATTGTGTTGAACTTGAGTTTTATTTTATCCTTTCCGAGTTTCCAATTACATGTTATAAATTTACATTATGTTTGTGTTTTATTAGTATTTTCTTATCATATAGGTTTAATGAATGGGTATTTAGTTGCCCAATCATACTTAAATGACCTTTCAATTGCCCATGTACTTCTCTTCTTTCACATAAATTTTTTAATTCATTTTTCAATTGAATATTGTGTCGGATGAGTAGAAATATCATATGATATTAGGTACTCATCATCAAATCCATTATGGTGTCCTCCATTCTTCTTTCCTTTAAAATCAGTGAGGTTATTTCATACTCAAGGATGTCTTCCAATGGTGGCATATATTCAAAAGGTTATCAGTGGATTCTACTTGAAAAATGGGTATAACCTTTTAATTATTATTAAAATTTGGTCCCTAATATGAAAGTTTAGATATTAACAATATAGTAAATCATATAATATTTATTACCTTGTTTGACGTTTGATACCCATGGATGTCTTCCAATAGATGTATCTCTTTGATACTATTATCATTGGGTTTTGCATGAAAAATGGTTATAGACTAATTATTAATAAAAATTGCATTAAAAGTGAAAATAAATAACAAAATAGTAAATAAAATAATATTTAGTACCTCTATTTGGCATTTCATACCTAGGTACATCTTTCAATGGAGGCATATCTTTGATAATGTTATCATTGGATTATGCATGTAAAATGGATGTAGACTTATCATTATTATTTAGCCTTAATACACAATATCAAATAAGTAGTAATACAATCATTTAATATTTGGTACCTCTATTTTACATTTTATATCTATGTATATCTTTGATTGGAGGATATGTTTGCTACTATTATGAATGGGTTCTATATATAAAATGGTTGTAAGAATTAATTATTATTAAACCCTAATAAGAATGAATAGATAATAATATTACACAATTTAATATTTATACCCATGGTTTCCCTCTAGATGAAATAAGGTAGCATGTTGTTCTATTTTTTATGTTTCCCCAGCATTGTAACACTTTCAATATAATCCATCAAATCAACAATGTAGACAAATTTTACCTAGTTATAGTCACTTAAATGTTGGTCGAAATAACATAAAATATCCTTGCAGTCTCCTAACAAACATAATGCTTTTTGATCATCATATGAAACCTATTTTATATTTTCCCACAAATACTTACTATCATTTAACACCTACTTATTATCATTTGACACCTAGTTGGTAGCATTCAACACCTGGTTATTGTAATCTAAAAATTACATACAGTCACTTGCCACCTGGTCCTTCAATATATAATAAACAATTCCAAGAAGGGAAAATAATCCAATCACCCATTTTCATGCTTAAACATTTAATCTAAATAAAAAATTAATGAAAAACCTAAAATTAAACATGAAAAACCTTGAGAGAGTTCTAATCTAGGTAAAGAAACCACCTACCAAAGTAATGAACCTACACACTAAAATACGTATCATTAATTTATAAATCACAATGGGGATTCTATCCATGCACATAAATGAAAGAAAAAAATAAAAACTTAATATTTAATACATCAATTAAAAGATAATAAAAAAAACATTCAAGCCCATTTGACACATGCTTGCTACCATTCAACACCTGCTTGTTAACATTCATCACCTACTTGTTGTAGTTCAAAAACGGGTTGATATCATTTAACACCTGGTCATTTTTATCTTAAACTTGGTCCCTATCATGAACACTAGGAAGATAAGTCATTTTAACTTTGAATTTATATTTTTATCTACACTTGAAGTAGATATAATGCTTGATTCATTAGTGACCATATTTGTATCATTGTACTTTTTAGGAAAATATTTCTTTTGAAAAATTTCCATGAGAAATATTTTCATAAAAGAGTTTTAATGTTTATCTGGAATTTATTCTTGCAACTTATATTTAGGAAACTATTTTTTTTTTCATCTTGATTTTTCATATCAATCTTTTTGTAACATTGCTTGCTTTAATTGTTATTTTTGAATCTTTTCTTTCTTTGACTTGTATTTTTAACCCATATTTCCTTCTTTTTTTCCTTTTTGTACTTATTGTTTAGGAGATGCAATATAAATGGGATGATTAATTGATTTATCTTTTTTTTTACAACCACTAGTAATGATACTTTTGTATTCTCTTATTTAAATCCAATCAAACTATTTATATGATGTCCATGTATTCTATGATATGCATAATCATATTTTTATAATTGTAGAGGATGCATAAAAGGTAATGAAATCAAGTTTTTTTTTAGAATTTCTCTTAGAAACTGACTTTGACTTTTATTATCATTTTGTATTATTTTTAAATCATTAATTATAGATTATGTTTCTTGTGATGAAAAATATAAGTAGATGAAGATAAATGATTGACACTAGAATATTATGTATTATATGTAAATTTGTTATTATTTTCATGTTATATATTCTTTGAACTGAAATATTGATGTTGGTTTTGCAACTCTTCTCTTAATTTTATCATAGTACTAACATGATATTGAAAGGATTCACAAGCACAAAACTTGTGGTTATCTGATTAAATACACACACTATCAAGAGGAGATGCAAGGATAGGTTCTTCCTTTAGATTTAGAGATTCATTTATTAGAAATGTGTTACTAGATTATTCTTAATTGTTAACATTGAATTAATTATTTATAAAATAGATACATTGTCATCATGTTGTAACTCTAAGCTAATATTGTGACATTGTGTTACAAGAGTAACATTTTATAAACATAAGCATGAGGATGAAGAGTTATGACATGTAGGCTCAATATCCACTATTTTTAAATGAGTGACTTTAGAAATTGATTCTTGCTTTCAAATTCCTTTATTGAAAAATAATTTTTTTAAAATACTCTTTTCTTTGATATATTTACCTATGAATGTTAATTTATTTGAGACTTGTATTTACTCTTTTTTATCTAGATTATTAGTCAAGAATAAGGTGAATTTGAAGAAGATTATAGAGAGTAATTTGTTTTTATGGACTCATGTTCCCAAAATGCATCAAAATTATGTTATATATTAATTTCTATATCATCAAATTCAAAAAAATCCATATATGTTTATTCTATAAGTTTTTGATTATTTTTATTTGTCCATTCATTATCATAAGTAAAAGGCATGAAATTAGTAGAGAACAAGGACAATTGACTAGCCTTGATTTATAAAATGAATTTGAATATAGTAAATGCAAAAATAAAACATTAAGTTATATAAATTAATCATGCATGTACAAAAGAGATAATGAAGGTAATCCATTACAAAAAATGAATTTATAAAGGATGATCTAGAAAGGGGTTTGAATGATTATGTGGGATCTCAAATATACTTTCTCATTCATTAGTAAATGTCATCCAAATGTTTCAAATCATTAACTATAGAAGCAAAACCATGCATGTATCCCATTAAACTCATTTATAAGGGAATGGTGAGAGTAAATTCCATATGATGTGTTTCGTTTAGGTACACTAAAAACCAAACAGCTAAAATAGGATTCCTATGGTATAAACAAGGGATCCCATGTATTTTTGATATACCATGAGGTACATAGAAACTAAACTCCAAGTTTAATTTTGTATATTAGCTATGAGTATTAGGGTAAACCCCTCATACAATGATGTCTATAAAATATAATTGTGTAACCTTCACAACAATCATTAATTAGATTTTTAAAAATTAGGATACAATTTATAAAAGCAAGAAAAAAATTTAAAAATAAATAAAAAGGAAATATTGAGATAATTTTGTATAAGGAATAAAGAATTTATCATTATTGTGATACCATAAATTCATTTAAAACCCTATACTACACAAAAATCAAGAAAAATATGTTTTTACAAATAAAATTGTGGGTTCACTAGAATTTTTAATCTATTTTGATTTAGTGAAGTCTTAATAAGAAATATTAAACTATTAAAACTTTAATGTTGGTATACACATATATAATAATGAAATATAATAATCTATTTTTTTCAAAGAAATGAAAAGTTTGTAAAAATATCAAGTGATCAAAAAATATGTGAAACTATCCCTCAAATAATTTTTTTGCTGATTATGACTAGAAACTACTTGAAAGGACTTGTGTATTTTATTCATGACTAAGTGAATAAATTTAATTTATGTTTGGATAAGTATGCAGAAGGTTTTTATGGGTTAACTATGGCCTTAACTATTGACTTTAATCACAACTTGGTTGACTATGTGATGAATTTATCAATTTGGGTATGTGCTACTACTTGTGAGGATTAAGTGATTAATTTTGTGTCTTGATTTGGTGAACATAAGATAAGTAAAACATAAACCATTGGTTATGTATAATAAACACAATATATATCAAATGAAAATGAGGGAATAGGGTTAGGGTAAAAAATTATCTACTCTAAGAAAATGTTATGTGATCTAAGTGTTACCTACTACCACAAATGGGCCTCAAGGAGATGTAGTTCTTTGTCCTTAGGTGATTATGTGATCCATGATTAAAAAAAATATGATTATAGCTATAAAATTTATTGAAATTATTGATAATAAATATTATTGATCTATCATAAAAATATTTAGAATTGGCCTATGATTTTTAGAATGCTACAAAATATTTCTAAGTTGTTTCTAGATGTATTTGGAGAAGCCTCGATGTCCTTATATATAATAATACTTTAAATATTCTCAATGCCCAAAATTTAAAATTAATAGGAGGGAAAAATAGACCATTTTTAATGTCCCCATTCCTATATAGGAGGCCTAGTAGGCTTATTTCAATCTTAGCTTTGGTCATACCCAAGAGATTAGAGACGTTGGAGGATATTGGTTATGGCTTACCATTACCACCTTTAATTTATGTTATATTTAATCATCAACTTAAGTGATGGGGACTGGAAAATAATTTTTCAACATGGAGCTTCTAATTTCATGTTGAATAACTTAAGTCATATTTGCATGTGCAGAATAAAGTCACTTTAGTTATAGATTTATACACATGGGTTCTTACCAAAAGTGGCATAAGGTTTCTTTTAGGCCATTGATCTTGTTTTTAGTTGATTTAATCTTGGGCATTGGATTTCCTATCCCTAATTTGGATGGTGAAGTTTATTTTGTCTTTTTGGTGTTACATATATATTTTCCCCTGGAGGTCATTTGGGAAGTATTCACATATTCAAAATTTTGGAGCTATTACTATTAGAAACCCTTTTGCCTTGTAGACATCAAATTATGTAGAATATCTAGCTTTGGTGGTGAGAGATCCACTCATAGATGGTAGAGCATTATTTAGTGAGGGTTTGCAATCCATATCCCTAGCTTGTTATTCATGTGGTTTAGAATTGTGTTCATAGTTTTAGATATAGATCAGGGATCAAAGATTTATTGGTATCATTGATCAAAAATTCATATTTAGAGGAGGATAGCCCACCATCAATTGGGTATCAATTTATTTTTAATTTTGACATAGTTGTGAGTCTCCCACAAGTGGCCTGACCTACTTGGAGATTTCAAGTAGTGATTTGGAAGGGTTTTAGTGGGACTTTTCTAGAGATTTTGGAGCTAGAGATTATTATCATCATAAATATACCCTAGAATTCATTTCCATCATTTTTCTATTATTATTCTGGAGAATGTGTTCAGCTATATTTTTCTCTCATTTTGTATTAAAACATAAATAAAATAAAATCAGACCTTTGAGATAAAAATTATTTCTCAGTTGTTTATTGTTTTCCAGAATTATCCACATCTTTTTAAGCTTTTGGGTATTGTTGAAAGTGATTATTTTGAAAGATATATTTTTTCCTTCATTTTTGTACCTTTTCCTAAAAAATCATAGCTACTATTTGTGTTCTTTATGAAAATTTCTATGTTTTAAGCGATATCCTAAAAGGGATATCTCAGTGGTATTTGATCCACCTTGTCTTGCCATGTGTTGGGTAGTGAATAAAGGTATATTCTAGGAGAAATACACCTTGAAAGGAATGCTAAAACATTGTAGATAAATAAGTGAAAGATCTAAATGAGGAGTTTATGAGTAAAATGCTCATCAACATGGTGAAACAATAGGATATAAAAATTCTATATTTGAGATAACTCACTTAGAATATGAATTAGATCAAATTAGGGAATAATAGGGAAAAGTGCAAGATAGAAATTTGGGGTAGCAATCCCCTTATTATTCTAAAAAGACTATGAGTTTTCATGATCCTTATTAAAAGATTCTAAATCATCACATTTGGGATAGCTAATAAATATACTTGATGAGGATTATTGCTAGATAAAATACTAGTCTTTGAGTAAGGGTTTCAAGGATAATTTGACATTTCCATATTATGGTAGGATGAATATTGGAAGCAATCCCAAGAGATATCATAGCATGTCAGTACCTAAAGCAAAAAGTCATTTGGGGTAGATTTCTATTCCACACTTTGATGGCTCAAAGAAGTGTACCTCACATTCATTTATACAAATGCTAAAGACCTATTTTAATTTGAACCCCATGCATGAGGAAGATACAACTAAATTTGTGATCTCACACCTTGAGGGAGATTCACATGATTAGTGGCATTATAGACTAGTGACACAGGGGCACATACGCATTACCATATAAATAAAGTTCACATAGAGGTTGGAGGATAGATTTGATAAGAGAGACCCTGATAGGTTCATTAGGGAGTTGATTCACATGAGATAGATAGGTTCCTTGGATGTCTACATTATAGATTTCTATAAACTATTAGTGATGGTTCTTAATATTTTAGTGACAAGGTTGACTTCCTTACTCATATCAAGATTGATGAATACTCTATCTAAATACATGAAGGAATATGAGCCTCCTTCATTACACGAGCCCATTAGGTGAGCATGAGATTTGGATTTGTCTAGTCTAAAATCAATATTTCCACCCAAGGTTGAGAAGAGAGTGACTCCACCTAGGTAGGATGATAGGAGATAGGACTTGGATAGGAATCCATTCATTTCACCAAAAATTAGGGAGGAGTTGAGGCAAAAGCAACTATGTTTCAATTACCATCAACCATAGACACATGGATGCAATTATTCTAGGAAGAGAAAGGCTGAATATATTGAGGTTTATTAGTATAATTATGATGGATAAGAGGAGGTATTATAACCCCATTATCTTGATGATGGTGATGCATTGGATATTGATGATTTTGAGACTGTAGAGGAGACATTTCACTAGAGACCATATGTATATTATTTAGTACGCTTGGGTACAAGGAAATCAAGCTTTATGGGGTTATAAAGGGATAATGTGTGGTGGTGCTTATTTATAGTGGGATGACCAATAATTTTAATAATGATACTTTAATAGAGAGGTGGGGATTATAGACAAAATATTTTGAGGGCTTCAATGTGGTGGTAGCTAATGGTGAATCCATGAGATGCAAATGGAGGGTTACATAGTTGAGCATCTCTATGGGTGACTATCAATTTAATAATGATTTAAATGTTCTTGGTATTAGAGAGAACAACATAGTTCTTTGAGTGTAGTGGCATCACTCACATGGTGAGTTTCAGACTAACTTATAGATGATGGAGTTAGAGTTTAAGTCTAAGGTTCAGAATGTGGTTTTGATAAGAATATATTTAGATGTACCTAGAGTGATCATAACCAAATGTATGGAGAGGATAGTTATGAAATATTATGTGGATTAGGTAGTTTAGTGCTTGGTTTTGACCAAAAGATTAGATGATGATAGACTAGAGTATTGCATTAATGTCTAAGCCCTACTAGATAAGCACATTATAGTTTTTAGTGATATACCTCTAGGTATACCCTAAGATCGAGGGTTTGAGCATGTGATTGAGATTCAAGACAATAAGATTATGGTCAAAAATACTTACTATCACCCAAAACTATTTAAGGATGATATTTTGAGGACCATACTTGAGCTCCTAGATGTCTGACATATCAAGCCCAATTCTAGTCCCTTTACTTCTTTAGTTATTTTGGTAAAGAATAAGGATGGAACCATGCACATGTGAATAGATTACCATTCAATGAATAGGAAAAACATTAAGAATAAGTATCACATGCTTCATTTTTATGAGCTATAAGATGAGCTACATGGTGCAATCTATTTTTATAAAATATATTTACGATCAGGATACCATTAGATCAAGGTCAAGGAGGGGGATGTGTAGAAGATAAAGTTTAGATACCACTATGGTCACTTTGAGTTTCTTATGATGCCATTTGGTTTGTCTAATACACCTATTACATTTCATCCATATATGAACTATGTTTTCAACTACCACCTATGGAAGTTTATGTTGGTATTATTTGATGACATTTTGGTCTATAGTAAGACATGGGAGGATCACATGAGACATATTGATGAGGTATTGGGTATATTTGAGGATATATCTATATATACAAAGGATTATAAGTGAAAATTTACCATGATAAAGTTAGTTTACTTGGGCTATGTGATTGGAAGAGGTGGAGTCAAGGTTGACAAGGTAAAGATTCAGGTGATTTTGGATTGGCCACCACCAAGGACTTTAATAAATTTGAGAGGATTCTTAGGTTTATCTACTTAATAAAGTATATTTGTATATATGTTCTCTCACTTCACTTCACCATTGATATACTTGAACAATAAAGGGGATTTTATTTTATCAAATTCAGCACAATATGTTTTGGATAACCTTAAGGAAGTGATGATTTCATGTACAATTCTTAAACTACTAAATTTTACTCAGCCTTTTGTAATAAATTGTGATGAATTAGGTGAGGGTATTGGAGTAATAATTATATATTATATGCATCCCATTGCCTATGAAAGCCAAAAATTGAGTGTTGTGGAGAGGGGGTACCCAATTTATGACAAGGAAATGTTGGCCATTATGCATTCATTCAATTTAAGGCAATTTATTATGATCAATAGATTCATGGTTCATATAGATCATAATAGTTTGAGGTTTTTATTGGGGTAGAATAATCTTAATGACTAAAAATAGAGATGGGTGAACCAAATACAAGCTTATGAATTTGACATGGAATAAACAAAGGGTAAGAATAATGTGGTAATTGATGCTTTATCTAGGAGACCTTAACTTGATTGTATGATTTGTTCTATGTCAAAGATTTCCGCTGATTAGAAGGCTCACATATTTATTGAGTATTAAAAGATTAATTTTTCATGTGAGATCATGGATTGAATTATCTAGGATGATAGATATAAAGTCCTAGATGACCTCATATACTACAAGGATAGGATTTTCCTTGTACTAAAATCCAATATAAAGGAGAAGATCCTTCAAGTAGTGAATGATACAACTAAGTAGGACACATTGGGTATTTTAAGACCTACGTATACATCAAAGAGAGGTTCACATGGAAAGGGTTAAAGAATGATGTCCTTAGCCATATTATGGAATGTTTGTTTTGTTAGCAAACCAAGGCAGAGCATACTTTTCTATTAGGACTTCTCTAAGCTCTTCTTATCCTTGAGTATAAATAGGAGAGAATATCTATGGTGTTTATTACATGCCTTCCTTTAGTACATGGGCATGATTGCATCTATGAGGTGGTTCATCAATTAACCAAGTATGCCCATTTATTTTCTATGCCTTTTGGGAATAAGTCATCATAATTAGCACAAACATTCTTCATAGGTGCTTTTAAAATTTGTGGATTTCTTAAGAAGATTATTAGTGATTGGGATGTCATTTAATGAACACATTTTGATAGGATATTTTTCTACTAGTAGGTATGCAGTGGACTGCTAGTACTAGCTATCATCCATAGATAGATTGGCAAATAGAGATATTTAATAAGTGGATAGAGGGCTATTTGCATATCTATGTAACAAGACATCAAAAAAAATGGATTAGATGGATATACATGGGTGAAATTATTACAATACCACCTATCAAATGAGTATTGGCATGTCTTCCTTTCATGCATTATATGGGTATGATGCTTGATCATTCATGGAATTGCTATTATCAGATAGTCGAGCCCATAAAGCTCATGATTGGCTATAGGAAAACTAGGATATTATAAAGGCCCTCAAGGAGAATCTAAAGAAGGAAAATAATTATCAAAAAAATTATGCAAATAGGCATAGGGTTCAGAGATATTTTGAAGTAGGGGTTTTGGTCTTTCTATGATTGCAATCCTACAAGCAATCCTCACTTAAGAAAAGTGGTGCTGAGAAGTTGAAACCATGATTTTATGGGCCATAGAAGATATTACAGAGGGTTAGGGTAGTTTCATATGAAATGTATCTTCTAGAACAAAGTAGGATCCATAATCTCTTCCATGTTTCATGCCTTAAAAGGTCACTTAGATAACATATTGTGCTATCTATAGACTTAACACCATTATATGAGGAGGTAAAGTTGGTTTTAAAACCAAAGATAACTATTGAGATGAGGTAAATAAATCTAAAAAACATGACTATTACCAAATATCTAGTATAATAGAAGGATTTGTCACTTGAGGATGTTACTTGGGAGGGAGAGAAAATTTTGAAGAATCCTAGTTTGTATTTGCTTGTGAGAAAGCAAATTTTGGGAAGGGAGGACTGTAATGTCCCCATTCCTATGTAGAAATCCTAAGAGGATTATTTTATTATTAAACTTGGTCATACCTAAGATGTTAGATATGTTGGAGGATATTGGGTATGGGTTACCATTACCACCTTCACTTTATGTTATATTTCATTATTGACTTCAGTGATGGGAACTAGGTGGTACTTTTTCACCATGGAGCTTCTAATTTCATGTTGAGATAAATTAAGTCATATTTTTATCATGTGCACAATAAGTACACTTAATTTATATACTTATTCACATGGGTTCTTCCCAAAAGGGGCATAGGGTTTATTTTAGGCCATTGATCTTGTTTGGAGGTGATTTAATCTTGATAATTGGATTTCATGTCCCTAATTTGGATGGTGGAGATTATTTCATATTTTTAGAGTTGGATATATTTTTCCCCTTGAGGTCATTTGAGGGGGGGAATTCACAAATTAAAAATTTTAGAGCTATTTCCATTAGTAACTTCTTTTGCTTTTGGAGGTCAAATTCCATAGGATACCTAGCTTTAGTGGTGAGAAATCCACTCTTAGTTGGTAGATCATTCTTCGGTGAGGGTTTCTAATATATATCCCTATATTTTTATTCATGTGATTATAAATTGGGTTCAAATTTGTATATATAGATTAGGGATAATAGAATTATTGGTGGTGTTGATTATAAATTTAGATTTAGAGAAGATGATAGCTCACCATCAATTATGTATCGATTTATTTTTAGTTTTGAGGCAGTTGTGAGTTTCCCACAAGTGGGGTGACCTACCTATGGATTTTAGTTAGTGATTTGGAAGCATTTTAGCTATCCTTTTTTTGAGATTTCATAGATATAGATTTTTGTCATCATAAAGATGCCATAGAATTTAATTCCACCATTTTTTTATTGGTATTCTAGAGATTACGATCAGCTGTATTTTTTTCTCATTTTCTATCATAAAATAAAATCATACCTTTGAGATAATTTTTTTTTTTTTTTTTTTTATTGTCTCCATAATTTTACACATATTTTGAAGCTTTTGGCCATTGTTGAAAGTGATTATTCTGACAGATATAAATTTTCCTTATTTTTTCTACCTTATTGTCTTAAAAAATTAGAACTCTTGTTTGTATTCTTTTTGAAAATTTATAAGTTTTAAATCATATCCTAATAGGCATATATCATAATTTATAATTTAAAAATTTATCATTGGAGCATAGAGGACAAGGTCACACTAGTGGACAAGGCTATAGTGTGACATTGCTTAAGCTAGTGAAGACTTGTCCCAAAAGTACAAATACTATTAACAAAGGTTTAATAGGTACCTATAGGTTGAATAAAGATGAATATGGTTGAAATATGGATGCATATATGATATATGTCATGATATAAATATAATGAAGGATCTCTTATAGATTATGAGTTAACAAAATGGTGAATCGACCAGGCAAGGTAAAGATGTCAAAAACAAACATTGTTAAGCACTTTAATGAATAAATATTTGTGTATACACATTCAAAGGAGAATAATTAGATTATGGAAATTTAATTTCCCTTTCTTATATTATGAACTCTAAATTTACATTTTATGAAACACATTATCCTTCCTACATTGTCATTGTTATATATATTTATCAATCATTGGATTTATTAGCTATATATTAGCATTAATCGCATCATACATAGTATATAAAAAAATTCACCCTTGATGATAGTTTTAAATTATCCTCACTTAAGTGATATCATGGGAATCTTTAAAGGTTTTTGGGTGACCTTATAGCTAAATAAAACCTCTATATATGGCTAGCTCCCTTGATGCTCTCACTTAGAACTTTAAACTAAGCTTATTGATTATAATGGAAAAGGGAGAGACAATTTTAAAAACTAAATAAATGAGGTAATGCAACAAATTTATCTCACCCACATGCCTATTATGCACTTATAACATGAACTATGGTTAAATCTAATTGCACAATTCAAATGGGGTCAATAATCTTGAATAATAGAGGATATAACATGATGCATAAAATAAGGGGCTGATCAAGAGGTATAAAATACACTAATTAATTATTCCACTTTTAATCCATATAATGTCTCTTTGTAATCACTCTATATTTAACCTAAAAGGATGACTAACACTTTCAAATAGGTGAGAAGATAGGATAGAAAAGAGGAGTTTATATACACCATCACTAGCATTTCATCAACTAACATGAAGCATACACTAGTCAAAAGCATAAGAGAAGCATATAACTTAGTTATATTCATATCAAAGGCAAATTAAAAGTTTTCATTTAGATTTTTATATTCCATATCCATCGAAGTGATCCAAAATAGTGTTAAAATTAGGCATACATATAGGGGAAGGAAGAAGAGAGAGAGAGAGAGAGAGAGAGAGAGAGAGAGAGAGAGAGAGAGAGAGAGAGAGAGAGAGAGAGAGAGAGAGAGAGAGAGAGAGAGAGAGAGAGAGAGAGAGAGAGAGAGAGAGAGAGGGGTCAAAAGCCAATTATGGATATGAAGCAATGATGTAACAAGTTAAAATAAAGATGAAACTATTAAATTATAGTTATTAATTATCAATTAAACATGTGTGTGTTCCATTTGAAGATAACTTAAGCAAGGTGGTGTAGGAGTTATGTTTGGATTGATGACTCATCTTTGAGCATTTGAAAATACCACTTGGAGTGATTATGAGATTACTAGTCATCTTCTTGGATTATAAATATCTTGAAATTTTTTTGGAGACCTAAAATGAATCATCTCTTTACATATGTTATTTAATTTTCTTTAGCATTCTCACATTTACTCTTTTGGAGGCATAATCCTTATAGTGTAATATGGACACAAATCTCCTTGGTTTTAAATATACACAATAATTATAGGAAGAATAATGGCATATTTGATTACCATTTATACACTTATAGATTCACCCAAACTTTTATTAGTCAATTACTAATTCAAACCCACTTTTGCAACACCCGCCTTTCCCAATTATGCTTAATTATGCTTAAAGCGATCCTATAGTACTAGAGATCATACATGGATGTATAATACAAATATAAAAAATCAAAAATATTATTAGGCACATTAAATGAGGTGATATGACAAACTTTCAATGGATTTAATGTGTTATAATTCAAGTTATGTGAGTTTCAAGATTGTTAGCCCTAAGTTGCACAAACACTAGCCTAAGTAGGTCGAAATCTAATATAAATTTATAGGGAGATTTTTAAGGTGTTTCAAAGGAAAATAAGACCTATATGAGGTCTAACCTACGTCAATTCAACTCTTCTAACAATTTTTTTGCATGAACACTCTTTAAAACCCTCTAACATACCAATTTATCCCAATTTTGTGGCATTTGAGACTAAACAATAGGATTGTATGTGCTCTTCTACTATTTTGGATCATTTTTTTATATTATTCAAGGTATTCCATATCACACACTTATCTATCCTAAACTAAACTAAACTAGAGAGGTGACACACCAAATTTATATCTTCTACTTGCCTATTATGCATTGAAAACATGAACTATGGTTAAACATAATTTCACAACTCAAATGGGGTCTCCAATCATGAATGTTCCACATAGATCCTATAATATGATAAATAAATTAAGGGGATGATAAATAGGTCTAAAGAAACTAATGAATGTTTCTAGTTTTAATCCATACAAGGGCTATTTAGAATCACTATATGTAGCCTATAAGGATGATGAACACCTATAAATAGGTAAGTTTTGATGCCTAAATGTGCACCATAGGTGACCAAAGTGTTTAAGAAATAATTCTCTTTTTAAAATTTTATGAAATCAGTGCATGAGTTATGGGTTGCAATAATCCTATTATCTATTAGTGGAATAGAGGTAGAATAAGTGACTATTTCACAATATTTATATTAAGTGGTTATTGGGAGCCATTATGGCCAAATAGTAGATCTATATAAAATATATAATGTGATAATTCAAGGATGATGAATTATGATCAATAACTAATCTAAGAGGGATATTTATAATGATTATTAAACTAAGGTGATCTGGTTTTAACAAGATAAAGGGAAAGGTAGGGTAGAAAGAAATATTTTGTCGATCTTGTTTTAGATGTTATGATAAAATTTAGATTTCACCTAGATATGTACTTAAACCAATGTGTAGCATGAAATAACTTAAAACCAAATCACATCATGCATGAGGCAGACTTCTAAGGACTATGAGAAATATTGCAAATCAAAATGCAGCTTTCTTTAAAAAATTACTCCTATAAGTAGATAGCTAATGCACATATAAAAACACAAAGCAAATAAAATGAAGCAAACAAGTAACCCTCAATTAACCTAGCATTAACACAAGTTAACAACTCTACAATCAAATGTACACACCAAGAAATCATAAAAACCATCAAATCTAAAAGTGAAACTAGATAATTGAGAGAGAAACCATATAGCACTTCCTACAAGTAAATACTGGACATATAATCTTTGTAAAATTACTTACTTATAATAATTTCTCCTAGTTTACAAATTATTTTGGTTCTAATAACTCCATCCTTATTTAAAATTGATAATGACCCTTTTATAGGATGTAAAGAAGCATCTTGATCAGTCCAAATCCAATTACATTTTAACATGTATATAGGACATGTGTCCTTTCAAATGTTTCAAAACAAATTATCTTTTATAGTGAACCAACCAATATATGTTTCCACAAATTATCTTTTATAGTGAACCAACCTATAGACAATATGAAATGGTACATTATCTCTCCTAGCTCCATGATTCTCCAAATGATCATTTTTATAGAATTGGTCTAAAATACCAATCAATGATCGACATATCTCTATCTAGATAGGTATAATGATCTACAACCAACAAACCTTTATCACATCCTTTGTTATCACATAGCAAAGGGATTGTAACTTTCTCACTAGATTGTATTTTCTCTTAATCCACGAGTTAATAGTGTGCCTTCAATACCCTCTAGATTTATGCCCCATCATTAGAAGCTAGTGATGTGGTGTGGGAGCCACGACTCCCAGCTTGTCTCTTAAATACTCAAATTTCTCCTTGGGAAGAGGCTTGGTAAATATATCTATAATTTGGTCTTTTTTTGGCACATACTCAATTTTGACCTCTTGATCTACAACCTTTTCTTTTAGAAAATGATATTTGATGGATATATGCTTAGTTTTAGAATGCATCACTAGAGTCTTATATATGTTAATGGCACATGAGTTATCACAAAATATATAAATAGGTTCTTTTTATTATACCTTGATGTCTCTAAGATTTTGATCCATCCACAAGACTTGGGTGCAACATGTTGTTGCTACTACATACTCTAATTCTACTATAGAAAGTGTAACTAACTCTTGTTTTTTTATCAACCATGACACAAGTCTATTTCTAAGGAATAATGCACCACCACTAGTGCTTCTCCTATCATCAACACTTTTTTCCCAATCAACATCTAAATATGTAATCAAAGTGAGATCCTTACTTGTAGGGTACCACAGAACATAGTCAATTGTTCTCTTAATGTATCTAAAGATTCTTTGCATAGCATTGACATATGATTCCTTAGGAGCTACTTGAAATATTGAAACCATGCATATAACTTGCATGATGACTGGTCTTGATGCATTTAGGTAAATTAATTTTCCTATCATTGATCTATGAATAGTATTATTCACATTAGGGGACTCATCTTCTTTTCTCAACTTGCATCTAGTTATCATGGGAGTATTAATCATTCTATTATCTTCCATTATAAATTTCTTGATCATCTCATTTGCCTAATTGGTTTGAGATATTAATATCCCTTCATTGGTTTGTGTAATTTTTAGACCAAATAATAAAAAAAGTTCTCCCAGCATAGAAATTGGCATTTGTGTGGCATATTCTTTACACATATTATTATTGCCACCTCCAAAGATGATATCATCTACATAGACAACAATAATCAACATATTCTCACCTTTTGATTTAAAGTACAAATTATGTTTGTTACATGCTTTGTTGAAACCTTGTTGTCACAGGTATTGATCCAGTCTTGAATACCATGCTCTAGGTGCCTGTTCTAGACTATACAATGCCTTCTTCAGTCTATACACATAATATTCTTCATCTACTTGTTGAAAACCTTCTGGTTATCCAATGTATACTTCCTCTTCTAAGTTTCCATTCAAGAAGGTTTAATTTACTTCCATTTGATTACTTTGAACTTTTCATTAATATAAAATGACAAAAATATTATTATGGCTTCTAGTCTTGCCACTATAAA
Organism: Torreya grandis; assembly: GCA_037957365.1. Lineage (NCBI taxonomy): Eukaryota > Viridiplantae > Streptophyta > Pinopsida > Cupressales > Taxaceae > Torreya > Torreya grandis. The sequence goes on from JARHVA010003238.1 coordinate 903,836, forward strand.
AAATGTCTCTTCAAAGTCTATGCCTTCTACTTAAGCATATCTCTTGCACATCAATCTTGCTTTGTTTCTTATGATAGCTTCATCTTCATTGAGTTTGTTTCTATAAACCCATTTTGTTACTATTACATTCTTGTCTTAGGGTTTAGGAATTAATTCCCATGTTTTATTATTTTCTATTTGACTCAGTTCTTCTTCCATGGATTTTAACTAATTTTCATCCTTCTTGGCTTCAATGAAGGTCTTAGGCTCAATTTCTAAAAATAGAGAAAAGATTACTTTCTCCTTGCTCATACTGACTCTTCTCCTAGTCTGAACTCCATTTTTTTTGCAAATTATATGCTCCTTCAGATGATATTTTTGAAAAAACTTTGGAGGTTCCTTTAAAGTCTTTTCTTCCTCCTCTTCACTATCTTCTTCCTCAAAGTTTTCTTCTTTTAATTCTTTAATTTTGATTCCCTCATCAGGATGAACTTGTTTAAATCCTTATTTGACCTTGACATTGATGCTTTCAAATATTTTATGTAGCCTCATATTATAACATACATAGGATTTACTTTGAGTAGAGTAACCAAGAAAAATTTCCTCATCACATCTTGATTCAAAGCTACCTAGTTTGTCCTCCTTTCTTCTGATGTACCATTTGCTTCCAAACACTCTAAAGTACTTAACTAATGTAGGCTTTCCATATCAAAACTCATATGGAATTTTATCACTTTTCACCCTCAGTTGAACTCTATTCAGGATGTATACTGCTATTTGGACTACTTCTCTCCAATATCTATTAGATAGTTTGGCCTCTTTCAACATTTTTCTGACCATCTCATTAACAATCCTATTCTTTCTCTCAACAACTCCATTTTATTTTAGAGTTATTACAGTAGAGTATTACCTTTTAATCTCATGTTTCTCATAATATTCTATGAACTCATTTGAGGTGAATTCTCCACCTTTATCAGATCTCAAACATTTGATCTTTCTTCCCATTTCATTTTCAACCATGGTTCTAAAGAACTTAAATCTATTGAAGGCTTGAGATTTTCCCTTCAAAAATGTTACCCATGTCATTCTTAAGTAATCATCTACAAATAACATGAAGTAATGAACCCTTTTTTATCCTTTATTCTTGGTAAGACAATAAAGATCAGTATGGACTAATTATAGAGGCTTTATAGTCGCATATTATTTTGTTTGAAACTTCACTCTTGTTTGCTTGCCTAAATGACATTCTTTGCATCTAATATCTATGTGTTTTAATATCTAGGGTATATGTTTTGCACACTTATTTAAACTTACTTTGACTACATTATCAAAATTGACTTGTCTCATTCTCCTATGTCACAACCAGCTTTCATCAACCTTTCTTATGAGGCAATTATTATTGTTTACCTCAACAAGATTATAGATATTATTTTCTATCCTTTTCTCTTCTACAACTATTTTTATAGATTTATTTATCTTTCAGCCTTTGACATAAAATATGACCTTATATCCATTTTCACACATTTGGTTGACACTTAGTAGATTATGTTCTAGTCATTTGAATTAAAGAACATAATGTGCAGGAAGCTTACCATCAATGTGCAAGGTTCCTTTCCCTTTGATTGTTATTGTTGTGTTTCCTCCCAAGCTAACAGTTCCTTCTTTGCACTTGCTCAACTTGGTGAACTTCCTCTTGTCAGCAGTCATGTGCTTTGAGTACCCACTGTCTATCACCCATAAGTTTTATTCTTTGGTGTCGAGTGTTATTTGAGTAATAAAGGACTGATTTTTCACTTTCCACATTTTCTTGGGTCTCTCATATGTCCTTTTTGTTTCTTTATTAGTGACTTTTCAACCTTTATTCTTATTAAGATACTTAACTTTATTTACATTATATCCTTTTGATGTTACAAATTTAGTTCCACAATGCTTAGCTATGTGACCAAAATTATTGTAATTGTAGCATATTTAACTTGAATCTAGTAGAGGAGCAAAGGAGTTTCTACATACAAAATTAAATCTTCTAGTAGGAACAACTCTACATTCAATAGCCCTATGACCAAACTGATTGCAACTATAGCAATAACCATAAAAGGATGAATAATACCTAGTCGTAAAGTTCTTTGGTGAAGTATAATTAACTTTCATACTCCTTTGTTTCTTCAAGTCTATCACTTGAGTATATCCTTTTGCATCTTTGATTTCAGAACTTTTCCTATAAATTATTCTCCTCACTTTATCTTTGTTTGGATCATTCACAGTGTCCTTGCTAACCTTGTCCTTATTTTCTTCTTCTCCTCTTATTTTTAAATTATCATATATGTTGGTCTACGTACGAGTTAATGAGCCATTTCCTTTCTCATATCCAAGACTAGATTTTTCATTTGAAGGATTCTAACCACTGATTAATTCATTAATAATGTCTAATCCTTTTATGAAATTTAGACTTTTGTCTATTTGACTTTTTGCCTTCTCAAGTTCTTTCCTCAAAGATACAATTTTTTCCTCAAGATTCATCTATTCATTGGATTTTGTCTATAGTTCCATGTTAACTACTTCTTTTATTCTCTTAGCCTCCTCAAGTTGATTTTTTAGAGTCACTATCATTTGATTAGATTTTTCAAGTTCCTTATCCCCAAACTTCTTCTATTTTGAGTTCTCTTTTCTCAGTTTCTCAATCTCTTCTAGAGCACAAACTAGCTCACCTTCTATATCAACTTCACCTTCCTCTTCTTCATCCCAATATTCATCTTTATCTTTTTCATGATTTGTGGGAGTGGATTCTTCTACCATGAACATGAATTCTTTTCCCTTTGCTACTAAAGCACAATATGATCGTCATCTAAACTATCACTATCACTACCCTTAATCGAGTCACTATCTTTTTTTATATAAAATGTTTCTACTTTTGAAGAAGTTCTTCCTTTTTGTATAGTGAGGTTTCAACTTTCTGCTATTCTCTACTTGCTTAGAATTGTCTTTTATATTATAAGGACATTTGGCAACAAATTTTCCTACCTTTTCATAGTTAAATAATTTAAATGGTAGCTTACCTTTGTATTTTCTAGATCCTCTCTTTAATTTTCTAAAAAAGTTAGCTTCTTCTCTATCATTTTCCTTAGAGTCAAACATGGATATTTCTTATTTTGCTTACTTTTCTATTTTGAATGCATCTTCTCTTTTAAATGTGTTAATCTCTCCATTTCTCATCTCATAGGTTGTAAATGTTCCATGTAGCTCATCCACTATGAGCTTGTCCAAATATCTTAATATTTTAGTTTTAGAGATTTTGTAGTCATATCTTGATGGTAAGGATCTCAAAACCTTCTTGATAATAGTTGACTCTTTTATTGTTGCTCCAAGTCCTCTAATAGCATTCACTATCTCAACTACCCTAAGGAGGTAGTTGGAAATATTATCCTCTTCATTCATCTTAAGACTCTCAAATTTCCCTTTGTATGTTTGTAGCTTAGCTTGATTCACCTTGTCATCTCCTTCATAGATGCTTTTTAACTTGTTCTAGATGTCTTTTTCACTCTAATAGTGCATAACTTTTATAAACTCTAAGTTTGACAGTCCAAAAAGAATAACATTCTTTACCTTGTTATTTTCATATGCCTTCTTAGTAGCTAGATCAGTAGGAGCTATAGTAGGATTTGTATATCCATTTACTATAGACATTCATACATGAAATCCTAATGAGGACAAATACGCTTCCATCTTTATGCTCCAAAAAGCATAGTTAGATCCATCAAAGAGAAGTGATTTATTTAAGGAGGATCCTTCTTGAATAGCCATTATGTTTACTAACCAAGATCTACTTGAGCCAATTAAGCTTCTTCTTAAGGAACCCTAGGCTCTGATACCAATTGTTGAACACATCTATCTATAGAGAGTGGGGGTGAATAAGTAGATCAGCTAAAACTAGTTGATTTATACTTTTTGGAGGAAGTATCAATTCATATGCATATTAAAGAACAGATGTAGAGATCACACACACACACATAAAAACACATTACAATATATTTATACATGAAAAACCAAATGATAAAAACCATGGTGAGAATAGATACTATAATCTACTATTCTAATCTAGCCTCATAGTTAAATCACCTCACTGTAAAAACCACACTATTTACATTCAAGGACACCTATCCTTAAGAGACACCAATCCCATAACTAATCACCAACTTAGTTTTTATAAAGACACCAACCAATCATAACTATAGAGATACAAATCCAATATACAAGATAAATTCATGAAAGAATCCAGTTCTATTTCTCTTTTATAAGTCTAGTCTGTAACTACTCAATCTTTTTAAATTATCTGTATGATCTTTCTTCCTCTCTGCTTAATCTCTACACATTCTCTATGTGACTTTTCTTCTTCTCTACATCACTCTCTATCCCATTGAATTTCGCTTTGTGTTTCCATTCATCTTGAGTTGACACACTTCAAGCTTGCTCTAATAACACCCTTTTTCAATTTAACAACTATAGTAGCAAATACGTGTTACAATATTCAAGATGTCATGTATGTATAGACAATAATTCTAGGGTTCCACATCTTCAATTGTGTTCACACTTTAAAACCCCCTTTTTGGTTCTCATTTAAAGCAACTTTGACATTATATGATTTCCCATGTCTTGGTTCATGTAAAACACCACAATGGTCAGGTATCTTTATTATGTTTGACAACTATTAGATTCGGGTCATTAATGCATCATTTCCTTAATCAATGATTAATCAGTTGGATCGATCAATTTTAAGCTCTATGTAGACATTTTTAGCTAACCATTTGTCTAGTCATGTCTTTAAATGAATATTATTCATCTTGTCTTTAGTGCCAATCACTGTCTATCTTCAACCGTGAGATGTATGCACTATATCTACTTTTGAAATAAAACTATCAATCTCTCTTACATTAACTATCAAGCTCTTTCTCACATCTTGATATATCATATGTGATTGGTTCACATTCACTCCTTTCAATTATTTTAGACATACTCAATTTTTATCTTTGTCCATATGAATTTTGGGAGTTTGTCATGGAACCCTTTTAGATTTTTTGAATTGGCCTTATGTCCTCTATAATTGTCCTTTGAAACTTTTAAGTGACCTTTCTCTTCAATCAAAATACCCTTTGGGATTTTTTAAACTAACTTTTGAAACATTGAAAATGTCCTTCAAAAACTCTACAAATATCCTTTCTTCATTTGAACTATCCTTCAGATAAATTGTTGTGGGATTTTTTCTAAGGGCTCTTCAAGACAATTTCTATGGGATTTTTGTCTAAGTGTCCTTCAAGACAATTTCCATGGGATTTTTGTCAAGGTGGCCTTCAGGACAATTTTCATCATCTTTTAAACAACATGCCTTTTGAGATAATTTCCCTAAAAAAATGTCTACGTGCCCTTCATTTCTTCATTGATATCTTTTATAAATTCTATGTAGGACACATACCCTTCAAAATTTTTGCAATATTCCACATACCTTTTGCTTTTATAAAATGATCTCTTCAAAACATTCGAACAGTCCACTTACCCTTTGACATTTTGAAAATATCCCTTTAGAACATTCAAATGGTCCACTTACCCTTTAACATTTTAAAAAGATCCCTTTGGAATACTTAGATGGTCCTCTTGCCCTTCAAACTTTCTGAAAAGATCCCTTCAGAACATTTGAATAGTCCACTTGCCCTTTGGAATTTCTAAAAATATCTCTTTATAACTTTTGAATGGTTCACTCACCTTTCAGACTTTTTGCAAAGTGTCCTTCAATGTTTTTGTTTGGGACAATTTTTCCAAAATAATTCTCCAAGATACTTTCTCTGAAAGAATTCCCTCAAAAAATACAAAGGTGCAAAATTGACAAAGTATAGAAACAACCTTATGCATATCTAAAATTTAATCTATGCATCCTTATGACATAAAACATAGACCACAAATAATAGACACCAACTTGATTATCATAGTGTGATCATTTCTGTCAAATGCTAACATAGGTGCAAGTGTTGATAACATCATCCTATGTGCTTAGCCATATCTTATCAAGATAACAATGTGAGTAGAGGAATTCAAAGTACACACACAATTATATTCAACTCAACACCTTTATCATTAATTCATGATAACATATGCTACCTTTGATAGCAATGACAATTCTTTAGACCTCAATGACTATGTCCAACAAAACAAAGGTAATATGCCATAGAGTTCCAAGCAGATGGATAAAGTGAATAACACACAAAACTAAGTAACACTTTCCATAAGGGATCACATTAATCAAATATATAGGTAATATATGGAGTGTTTAAGGAAGAAAATACATATAGATAAGTAACCAACCATAAAAGATGACACCTAGCAAAATTAAAACTAATGTGATGAAAAAATATAGCAAGATCTATGAGGCTAGATTTGATTTAATTATTATCAAAACTATAAGGCTTGAGGTCTAACTCAAGTTAGGATACTTGATGTAGGGGCATCCTAAAACTATCCAACTTTTGATTCATAAGGTTGGTTAAGTGTTTCAAGTTTCGTGTCAAGTTGATAAGATTCATGAATTGTAATTTGAATTTGAATTTGAAGACCAAGTCAATTTTCTCACTAAAATGGATATTCAAAATGTCAATATGTATTAGTTACTCTAAGTTAGTATTTATGACATGTAATTTATGAAATAAAGTTTTAATAAACATTTAAGGGCTCATAAAAGGTCCTAAATTGGTTATGAGTCAATATGTCAATTAAGGTATGACATCGTAGTCCACCACTCTACATAAGTCTAGGGGTTGTTTATAGTTTCTTGAATCAAAAAATAGTTATAGATCTTATTCTAAATATTTTATCATATGTATAAACAATATATAGTTTGGGTGGTTTGAAGTAGGAAGGATATGGAGAAGAAAATAAGGCAGATAAAATAATGAAAAATAGTGAAGGTCTACAAAGATCATGTAATATTGTGTGAGTCCTTTAGTTATGAAGAAAAGTTTTAGATGATTGTATTGATGTTGTTAATAAAATTTTTACTTCTTACATAGCATGATGAAGGTTATTCTGAATTATCTTGAAATTAAAAGTGTTGAATTCTACATTGAGAAGTTGTTTCAATATTAACCGAGTATTGTATTCTACGAGTTGCATGAACTCTATGTTTATGAAAAGAAAAATTGTATAAGACACCAATAAAATTTTCAAATATTTTTCTAAGTGTACTTAGGCTTTTTAAAATATTAGAATCTATTTTGAATATGTATTTCAGTAACAATTATTTGAACCTTGTGTATTTGATGATAGACTATGTGTGATCCACAGTTGTATAAGACTATGATGCAAATGTGACTCAAAGTGATTCATAGGTGTGGATATTTATATCAAAAAACTAAAATAAACCATTAAAAATTAAAATTAATTTTTTAAAAATCATTTGAAACTCTATTGAGTTAAAAATAACTCTCATTTAAATACTTGCAGAACTTGTGTGTTATGACTATGTATGCAGTGGAAGGGAAACTTGAGTTCAAGAGTGGTATAAAGGTTTAAGTTTGAATATTATTTGGTTGTTAGTGTAATATAGACATTCTTAAACCTTAGGAAGAAGTGTAAGAGCCATTTATATGCTCTCAGGTGAAATAGAGCCTATGAACCCTATGACTAGGGTTTCGAGGTATAAATGACTAATCTTTTACTTCCACTAGTGGATTTACACCAAATTTGGTCATAAATTATTTTACAATACAATATAATATATTTCAAAGGTTTTGGAAGTTCTGTGTAGATATTTATACTATTAGAGTTTACTATTTACAAATAAGAGTCTAGAGTGACCTAGAAACATAATATGAGCCTAAACAGGGGTTGGAAAAGAGATCTATGCATTTAGTGGGAACATGAACTTTATCAAAGGAAGGAGGAAGATAAAGGGTAGTTGTAAAGGTTAATATTTTTCTTAGATAATACCATACATATCTGTACATGTAAGATTTGATGAAAAAAGGCTACTAGCCTTGACTATTAAGACAAGCAACATTGTGGAGAAGAGTGATTTGAAGCCTAGAAAGTTGTGCTTGGTGTAAGGGGTTTCTAGAGTATCATAAAAACTATAGGTAAGGTGTCAAAGAAAAAACATAAAATAATTCATTGACCTTAGGAGTCATAAATTATAAGATGTATCAATGATCTATTGTATGGAAAGTGTATAATGAATCAAGAAAAGGTAGAGTGTTTAGAGAAGTGCCCATAGTATGAACACTTTGAGGAATGCATTAAGACATTTAAGAACATGTTTAACGTGATTATAATCATGAACTAACCATATGAAAACAAGAACAAATAGTTATAAGATATCCCAAAGGACTATAAAGGAATGAGTGAATGAAGGTGAAAGGTAGAGTGTTACAAAAAAGTGTTCATATATCTACATCAATACCCTAACATAGGCCTTCAAATATAGGCATGAATCCTTCTTGGCTAAAACTATAAATTTATTCATCATACTCATTGGTGACCAGGTCATAACAACTATAAAAATTGGGTGATGGTCATATTTTACATTATTGAAGGTTATTGAAGAACTTTAGTTGTTGATATTTTTGTTTTAGAGAGTAAAACTAAAGCCTTAAGGCTAAAACTATGTAAAAATCTAGAGTGGAGAAGCTGAGTGAGAGAGAGAGATGAGATTTCTTAGAAGGGAACTAAGGGTCCCTATGTAAATTTTCAAAGATAAAATTATCATGTATTAATATTAATAATAATACACATAAATTTCAAAATTTGTTGATTATGTTTATGGATGTGTGGTCTGATGTCACTTAACTAGGAACCTAGGCCATAACCCTAGACTAGTTTGTATTTGATCTAGTTTGTTATACTCAAGGAAATGAAGGACAAGAGGATTATATAGGTGTAATAGTATATTGGAGTGATATAGAATGGAAGGATATCATGACACCAACTATGAAGAAGTTAGTATAATAAATGGATAGAAAAATTTCAATCATGAGGTAGCTAGTGGAGGAAGTAGTGTGTTGAGGAGTGAAAACTAACATATCATCCACCATGAAGAAGCTACTGGAGATTATTTAAGATGATGAATATTTGATCACCCATTCTGAGGAAACAAGTAGAGAGTGGATGAACTACATGTTAGATATCTAGATAACACCCAATGGAGGTCAAATTTGTTCAAGTTTGACCCATACATAGACTAACATGGGAATGAAATAAGCTCATGGGATGCCTATATTTAAACCATACCTCTTAGGTTTTTTATTAGGATAGTTCTTTAGATATAATAGTTTGGACCTATCTTTCTAAGATCTAAACTAGTTGGGGTGAAAAGAGTTAAGATATTTTCATAAAGTAAAACCTATTATAACATGTGGTGATGCATCATGAATTTGTCATATCTACTCTTAAACATAGATTCTTTAACACACTCATGGAATATGAAAAAATATAATTCAATGCTTAATATAGTTTCTATGCAAAAATATTTCATATATAGGTTATTTTTATGCACTAATACTAGGAAGTAATGAAAATAAGGTCTAATTGAAGGCACTTACATTTAACAATCCACTATATCCTTGAGAGATCAATACTAAGGCACATTATATGACTTGAAAATAAAGTTGATATCACTTAGGTTGAGCTTGGACCTATAAAAGGAATATAAAAACCACTTTTTCATATAAAACAAACATATAAAACTAAACACACATTAGTAAGCAACTGTACAATGCTCTATTCATTAATCTAAGAGGTGCCAAATACAATTCTAGTAGAGTTTAGTCATACCAGCCTGAGAGATGCTCAACAATAGCTCAAAGGCCATATTTATAGAAGAAAGGGAAGAAAGAGAGAGGGATTTTGGTGATAAAAAAGGAATAAAAATTAGCATAACTTTATTTGAATTTTAGCTATAACTGCCTCTACATTTATGCTCATTTAAGATTAATGATTTATCTAGGTCAATCTAGTAGCTATAATAGTTCATTTTTCCTTCATTAATGCTCCATGATGGTTTCAAAGACAAGATCAAGTTGTTTCAAGCTATGTTCCAAGATCAATGTGGTTACAACAATCGTATAAACCTATTAGTGTTTTTTCATGGCACTAACTACTCTTTACTAGTTTGCCATGAAATGCAAAAGTTGAGAGAAATGTCCCTTTCATGGAGCTAGTTTTGGCAATGAATATGTTGAAGTCTGCATGTCTAATTTCATATTCCATGCCATATTTCACTTATTACTCATTATAAGGACTAGAGCCTCATCTGAAAACTGATAAATCCATATCATGCATACTATGAGTGGTGGTTTATTGAGCTATGCCTATGTTAAAGGATGAGAAGCCCACACCATATCTTATTTATATCCCTCTACATGGGAAAATGAACTTGGGCCCACTATAGATGAAAACCAATACAAACTATTAGTTTTCCTATAATTTTAATTTAAAAAAGAATTTCACCAAGTATATGTTCTTGATTTGATAATAAGCTACCACCCCTTGGTCTATATTATGTCTAAAATACCTATTTTACCTCCATGAAGTTATACTAGCAATGATTGGTCTCAGTGTCTCCACTCTGGTTCAACCTAGGTCCATCCTAGATCACATTTGACATCAGTTTCATGCTTTTTATTTACCTCAACCCATCAAAAATTTCTTTGTCAACCTTTGTCTAAATCACCTGGGCTCCCCTTCATTTAATCAACCATCAAACATTGAATCAAATCATTAACCTCTTAACTCATCTCAATTTATTGATCCAGATGTATGAAGAAACATGAAACTCATTGGGACCACTTTCATACCAGTCAAGCTTACATCATTGGATCATTTGTATGATTGAATTTTGATCATTGATCCTACTTTTTTGAAACCAAACAGATATTCCATGGGACTAAAAATTGACATCTTCACACTTTTCAATTTACATCTACAATAATGTCAATTAAATATATATGACCATCAATATTTGGACCCCAATGGATGATTTGTAATATTTATTTTTATGTTTTCATGAATGTCAATGACATCCATGCACCCATCACTACGTATTTAAATTCTAATGGTTACTTGATGTGGTCTAAATTTAACACTTGCATAAATGTCCCCATCTTACTTGATCATATTAGACAAAATAATTTGGATAGTGTAATTGTATCTTTAGGGAAATTATTATGGAATAATTTCCCTAAAATAATTCTACCTTATACTTTTTATTTCGGTCACTTTATCTTTGGGCTTTTGCTTGGAGAGAATTAAGTCTTTGGGAAAATTGTCCATAAAACTTTCCTAAAAAAAATATCTAAAATAAATTGTATCCTTATGAATTTTTTCTCAGTTAAATTTTTTGAAAGAATTGACTTATGCTTTAGATAAAATGTCTGAGAGAATTATGTCCTTAGATTTTTCTATAGACCTTTTGATTCAGACAAAATATCCAAAAGAATCCATGCCTTTAGGGTCTTCACTTAACCACTTTCCTTGAAAAAAATTTTACTTATTATTTTACCTTGGAAAAATGTCTAAGAGAATGATCCTTTTGGAATTTTGTTTTGGATAAAATATCAGAAACAATTTCCAACACTTAGCCAAAAAACCTGAAATAATTTCCCTAAAAGAAAACTTAGAACTTAGCCAAATAAGTTGAAATAATTCCCAACTATTTATTTATTTTTTTAATCATTTTTTTGAGCTATTATACAAAACTTTAAGGCTCAATGAACTTCTAGTATTTGTGTAGGTCATCTTCTCAACCTTGACTATATTGATCACCATGAGAAACTACTCAGATCCCATGAAAATTGCTTAGATCCCTCTATTTACAATGTTGAGCCTACTTCTAAACCATTTGATATTTTACTTTATTAGGACCATATTATGCTTCCTCATCCAAATATAGGAAAAACATTATATGTGGTCAAAAAATGCCAACATTTTTGGTGACTCAGTTGGATTGACCAACTTGCTAGTTATGGGACCTAGACTTTGATCAGGTTTGTTCAAGATGATTAAAAAAAGGAAATGTTACTTAAAAAAATGAATTTTATTGATTTATGGAAACACTTTTTAGATCAATGGGGGAAAAAAAAGAGAGAAAAAAAATAGACCAAGCAATAAAAAATAAAGAAAATGTGCAAAAGAACTTGGAGGAAAAGATAGACCTATCTATTTATGTATACAGAAAATGAAATCAAACTAATAGTAAAACTTAAGATACCTCCCATTGATATGGATGGGGAGGATATCTCCATTAAATAAATCAATCTCAAAGGAATTAATTTCTTTATAACTTATGATGACATAAGGTCCACTCTAAAGGTTATAAAACTTGGAGTGTTTTCCTAGTTTTGCACGGTCCTCATCCCATTTGAGGATTTTGTCACCTTACTAGAATGTCCTTGATGAATATATATTTTCAAAAGTATTTTTGACTTTCTGATGGTTAGACCCCATGGTATGAATTTCCTCATATCTTATCTCTTCTAATTCTCTCATTTCATTCATCCTAAGCTCCATTGCATCACTTTCTAGAAGCTCTAGTTGGTGTGAAAGTTCTAAAGCTAGGAGATCTAGTGAGATAGTCACCCTTGATTCTCTCCCATAAACTAAGAGATAAAGTGATTGAATAATGGATTTATTGGGGGTAATTTTATCATTACATAAGGTATTATTCATCTTTGTCTGCCAATATATCTAATTATCTTCTAGTGTTATTTTGATTATCTGAATCAATTTCTTGTTAGTGGACTCAGCTAGTTCATTACCCTATGGATGGTAATTTGATGAAGATATCAGATGAATACCTTACTCAATATCCCATTCACATATATTTGCATTATTGAATTTGAAATAATTATATTATATTATAGTATAAGGTACTCAAAAAATGGGTGACTAGACTCTTACAAAACTCAAGCATAGAGTATTCATTTGCCTCCTTCAAAGGTACTACTTCCACCCACATAGTGAAATAGTATGTAGCTGTCAAGACCAATTGATGACCAGCATTGGATGAAGGATTTATCATGATAATGAATTCTAAACTCCATAGCATGAAATTTTGTTTAACTTGAATAGGCTTCAATGGCATAGCAAGTAGTCTCTATTTAAGTTATGATTAGTTTTCACATTGAGTGAATTTGGGTATTTACGGAGAATTAAATAGTAAGTTTTAGTAATTACTATGTTTGATTTACTAAGAGTTAAATATTAGTTACAAGTTTTTTAGTAACCATATGGTTAATAGGGTAAGATTGTATTGGTTATATTATATTATTGTTGATATATATTGTTAATGGTTATAACAATATATCATATTTAGGTTTTTGCTTATTTATAGGATTTTGAGTGTGAGAGAAATCATTATAGATAATATAGGAATATGATTCCTATATATATGTAAGCTCACAAATGATTTATTATTCAAAATAATGAGAATAGACAGTATGCAAAATATTATTGTCTTGAAATAGTTTTCTCAATATATTCAACTTCTCTGTGCATGAATTAAATTTGTATTGGCTCATCTAATTCTCAATAGTGGTATTAGAACTTTTACTGGCTTGTCCCTATGAGCAATGGAATTTTAAAATATTGGAAGGGAAATTATAATATAATTTTTGCCCTGTGCATAAGATTTCATTGTATATGAAATTTTGATAGTTTAGGAATGTGTGTGTTTGGTTTCTACAAGCTGATATTATAGTTTTTTGACATTGTTATAACTATTGTGCTACTAGTCATATTCAAAATTATAACGTACTTCCACATAAAAGATCAATTTAAGGGGAAGGGTTAAGGACCCAAATTCTATCAAGATTGATGTATTATATTTTACATTGAGAGATACCATTTATAATTATGTGTACTCCTACATACACCTTTATGCTTAGTGAATCTACTTTAATATTTGTATTGGTGATTATGTATTGACCACAGTTTAACCCATAATGTAATTGTGCAAACCCATGCATTTTTTATCATCATTTACTATATCACTTGACTTTTCTACCTATATTCTACCCACATGTGTAGTCTCCAAATAAACGCTTCATATAACATAGTTTCCATGCAAATTTAGCTTTTAATCCTGTCAAAATTTATCCATTAAACTCAACTTACTAGCTAAATCAACATGTAACTCATTTGAAAATAACTATCATTGATATTTCACCTCAACATTTAGATTAGGTTTGTGCCAACATATTCTATTTTTTCCTAATCTTGTAATTCAATCTTTTTTCATTGTAGTTATGCATTGATCTATAATATGTCTCTTACTCTTCAACTGAACATATGATAAGCTCTTTAATAGGTTGGTTAAATTTTTAAAATTATATATCTTTAAGTATTTTGAAAAAGGGTCTTAAGTTTAAATTGTGTCGATGTAAAATTTAGGTTATATATGCCATTAGAATTTATTAATTGAGTGGTTCATTATAGTCAAAGATATAGTTATATTTTATAGTTTTTAAAAATCCAAAAAGAGCCTTTTAGTTTATTGATCATTTTTTTGGTGAATTTAAGGGCTTTATTGTTTAAGTTATTACAATAGTATGGTTTATAAAAATATTATTATGAATTTTGTAAGATGTCAAGCATATTGATATTTCTAGAGTCATTGAGTCTTTCCTGATTATAATTCTTTCATGTCAAGAATATGTCCATCCATAATTCAAAAAGTGTCAGTCATTAATTAAGTTTAGTTTTTTTGTTGAAAGTTAAGTTGATGTCAAAAGCGTTGATTTTTAAAAGTGACAAGTGTGTCATCATTTATAAAAGTCCTTTATGTGATTCGATCATTAAAAGTCAAAAACTTTGTTATATATATGCATATTTGCTTGTATGAAATGTTTGAAAAATAATGAGGTTACAATTTCTATAGAATCAATCAATAGAGAACCTATCGGAGCCATCATAGGCTCAACAACACATGTGATAAGTAAGAAGTGAACTAATTAGATGTTGGAGGATACATAAAGGTTGGAGGTCTTCTAGTGACCTCTCATTAGTCACCAACAATGGGACCACACCAAGGATGTGGTGAAATTTTTGTGAAGTGTGTTATTTTTACTTTTTTTAGTGTGTTAGTTATAGTTATTTTTTATCATGAGTAAAAAATAAGAACAATTATACATGTTCATTTGTGAATGATATTCCCATGCAATCCCTTTTATATATTTACATTAATGAATGTTGATCTAAAAATCATTGTATCAATCATGATTAAAGGTTAGTGGTAAACTTGTGAAAGAGATTTTGTAAGGTTAGTGGTGAACCTGAGAAAACCATTTTGTAGGGCTAGTGGTGGACCTGAGAAAACCATTTTGTAAGCTTAGTGGTAAACTTGAGAAAATGATTTTGTAAGGTTAGTGGTGAACTTGGAAACCTAAATGTAGATGACTATGAAAGAATAAATGCGCAATGGAATGTGTATGTAGAGAAGATCATGATCACACAGAGATGGCACACTACAATATATATATATATATATATATATATATATATATATATATATATATATATATACATATATATATACATATATATATATACATATATATATATACATATATATATACACATATATATACATATACATATATATACATATATATATATAGTACCATGTAGAAATTATGGGGGGAATGTTGGGATTAGTTTTCACATTGACTGAATTTGAGTATTTATAAAGAGGCAAATAGTAAGTTTTAGTATTCACTATGGTTGATTTACTGAGATGTAAATATCAGTTACAAGGTTTTTAGTAACCATATGGTTAATACGATAAGATTGCATTAGTTAGATTATATTATTATTGAGATATATTGTTACAGGTTATAAAAATATATCATATTTAGGAGCTTGTTTATTTATAGGATTTTGGGCATGAGAGAAATAAATGGAGAGAATATAGGAATATGGTTCCTATAAATATGTAACTTCATGAATTATTCATTATTTATAATAATGAGAATAGAGAGTATGTAGAATATTATTATGTTGATATAATTCTCTCTGTGTATTCAACTTCTCTGTGCATGAATAAAATATGTATTAGTTCCTCAAATTCTCAATAGTTTGCATGTAAACATTACACACTTTAAAAACCTATTAACCCATGAATTTTCATATTTAAATAAATTAGTCTAAAATTAAATAGCTCTAATGATTTTTTTAGCTATGGTCTTGGCTTCAAAATGGCCTCTAGAAGGACTATCATGAAATTGTTCAAAAAGCTTGTCAAATTGGTTAGCTTCAACACACCTTAAAATCATACCTCCAATATATTTTTTGAACAAAAATCCATAAAATAGAATGTATGGTATTTATTATAGATTGAAATTTCTTCTCCTTAATGCATCTAAGAATATTAGATATTTTCTTGTTTGAAAGAATCTAGTAATGTCTTGTGTCCAACTGGATGGAGAAGTAGTTTTAGCTTCTTGTTGGGTGTCTTGAAGTGTCAAAACCATCTCCTTTTATTCTTTCACATATTATACAAGATGTTCACATAATCCTTTACCTTGGATAAGATTTGTGACCTTCACTTTGATATCAATTCCATGCATTTAGGGACCCATCCATCTCTCTTTCCACTTAAGTCCCTATTGAGGATGAGATATTTGACACTAGGATGAACTACCATTAGTATAATCTTGTTATTTGAAAACAAATGTCTAAATTTTTTTTAAACCTCTTATAATATCAATCACATGATTTTCAACAAAATAATACCTATCCTCATAATCTTTCAAAGCTTGATGAAGAAAAGCAATGTGTTGTTTTAAACCTTGATTATTTTATTACATAAGCATGGCTAAAATTATACTAAATATAGAAAAAGAATACATAAATAAATCCTTACTAAAATGTAGATTAAACAAATTAGAAATATGAATGGTTGCTTGTTTTATGGATTCAAAAATTATCTTATCCTCCTTACTGCAAGTGAAATATTGATGTTTCTTTATCATTTGAGTGAGTGGCCTTACCAGTTCTACAAATCTGGGAATAAATATTCTAATGAAATTGATCTTGCCTAAGAAGCTTTGAAATAATTTATTATGTTTTGGAAATGATAGATCAAGGATTTATTCTATTCTCTATGGACCAAAAGAAAGACCATATTTAGACACTATATTCCTAAGCAATTTCCCCCCATGCACTGAAAAGAGACACTTCTATAAAAAACAACTATCAAGTGTGTTAGATGATCATTAGGATCATTTGAAAATATGATAATGTCATAAAGATAAACTAAGACCATCTCACTCAAAATACCTTGAAAATCAACATCAATTTATATTTAGAAAGTGGCTCCAGCATTAGACATCTCAAAAGGCATCTTTTGGTAGGCATAAGTACTCCATTTAGTTGTGAAAGTTATTTTATACTGATCTTGATCTTTCACCAATATCTGGTTTTAACCTGAATACCCATATAGTAAGGATAACCTTTGTTAACATGATACCCTTTGCAAGATTTGATCCATGGAAGGAAGAGGATAGTGGTATTTTAGTGACTCTTTATTCAATTATTTGGAATCCACCCATAGTCTTATCTCTCCATTTTTATTTGTTACTAGTACAAGGTTTGATACCCATGTTGAGTGATTTATAGGAAATATTATACTTGACTCAATCAGATTGGTAAGATCTTTTCTCATGAGAATTTTGACCTTAGGGTTGATGGGCCATTGCTTTTGTCTTTATGGTTTTGCATCCTACTCAAGCTCAAGTTGTACTAATCTAAGGTTAAACACTTTCAAATCATGGTATTCCTAAGAAATTAAATCCATGTACCCATTACATAATGAAATGAAAGCTACTCTTTTATAATCAATGTTCATTTTACCCCACTTGAGTTGCTTAGCTTCAACTATGTGAAATTGCTCATAATGTTCTTCCTTGAAAGAGATTATTAACTTGTCTTTTCTAAGTTGATCATATTCATTTAAAATTCTGTCCAAAGTTACCAAATTGTTAGGCATATTGTTTAATATCAATTTCACAATATAATCTCCATAGTGGTGTTACAATGTATTTTAATTCTATAAGCAAAATTCTACCTTATTCTATAGAAAATAAGCTATCTGCTTATCAAAGTGAAAAACATTCCAACTTATATCATTATTTAGAACTAAAGGATTACATACAACATTGATTTTTTTCTAATTTTCATTGTCCTTGATCTAGTCCACAATATCATATTGTGTTCCTATGGTATCAAGTCTATTTACATGTTGATTGGCTCTTTTAAAAATGGAACAAATATCAAATGGTAGGAAATATTCCATGAGGTCCCAAAATCTATGTTGATAGGTTTTTAGGAGTGGTTTTTTTTTCTATACTTAAACCTATAACTTATTTCACTACCAAATTATTACTACCTTTCACCTATAAAATCTTAATACCTCTCTTTTTATCCCACTAAAGGCTATGAATAAGAGCTTCATATTCTATAGTATTTGATGTACAACTAAATTGAAATCTATATGAATAATAATACCTTTGGTTCTAAAGTGAAACCATTATTATACCAACCCCACTACCATTCTTTGATTTGGATCCATCAAAGTATAAATTCCATACTCCCTCTTGATCTTGCTTTTTGTTGGTGAGACTAGGTAATGAATCACCTTTTACATTCATGTAATAGACACCAAAACCATGTTCTTGAATACCTTTTCATGGGTCATAATCATGGTTATCATCATCCCACTCATCCAAGAGTAAATCCCATATTCCTTCAAGTGGATTAGAAGGATCTTGATCAATATTATGCTCATCTTCTTTTCAAATACTGTAATTCATATTAGACATATTTGGCATATATGGTTCAAGATGAAATCTTAAAATAGGCTCTGATCCTATAATGACTTTAACTCCATATATAGTTCTAAGAACCATGTATGACCAATAAAAATAAAGGTGACCTCCTATTTTAGTTGTAAAATCTTTAGATAGGCATAGTGCAAAGTATGGATGTAAATCAACAACAACTATATCTTATAAAACGGTGAAATTTGGATAAGTAGCAAGTAAAATCTTAAGATATTTGAGGATGACAACAATATTATTAAGATAACCATCTAACTATAACACTCCCTTTTCATAAGGTTCATACCTAAGACCTAATTTGTCAGCTATGGATTTAGGCATGATAGAAGTGATAGCTCCACTATCAATCATAGAATTACGGACAAGACAATATCCTATGAGAACATAAAGATAGAATGGAGGGGGATTAGTCACCTTATTATCTTGAGTCTCAAAAAATGGATTAGATTTAGTTCTAATAACACTTAATCTTTCCTTTTTAGGTGGTCCATTAGAGATATTGAGACTTTAAAGCTCCTCTTGCAGATACTCCTTTTGTCCTAGGATTAGAAGTGTATCCCACATTAAAATTAATACATATATTTTATTCATATGATCGCCAATACTAATTGGAAAGTAACTATCCTTAAATATAAGTTAGGGGTAGGAAGGGATCCTAGATGTTGTGTGAATTGAAGTATGTAAGGAATTTTCACATTTTACCTTTTAGGTCTTAAAGTAGCTAAGTTGATGTCTTTTTAGGTAAATCATGAGTGGTTGTCCTTTGTGGTGGATAAGAAGGTTGAGTAGCTACCTTATCAGGACATGAACCATCACCAATTTCCCTTTTCATGGACCTAGTATGGACTATAACTGAATTGTCAACATAAGGCATATTTTTACTATGATTTGCAACTATGTGCTCAAAAAATTCCTTGCCTTCCTAAAAGTTTGTAAATGTAGTTTCAATAGGTGATTTAACATTCTCTCTTCCTTATTGATTTATAACTTATACTTGAGTGAATGAAGGAATGTCTCCATGTGGTAGAGAGGATTCCCTATTTTGCTAGTTTTCATGTGAAGGAGGAGTTTAACTCTACTGCATATATGAATGATGTGATCTCTCACCAATTGGAGCGATTTCCATGTTATTTTCTTGATCCGACTGATTATTTTATTTCCCTTCCTAAACAGTTATTCTAAGTTGGCACAACTCTAGAATTACTTGGAGAATTAGGATTGTATTACCTTGATTGAGAATTTTACTTTTGTCATTGTTGATTAGATTGATAGGGTGGCCTATTGTACTGATAATTTTGATTATCATTATGATATGGCTTGTATGGTGGATCTTGTTGTCTCTCCATTACAACCAACTTGTTGTTCTAATATTTGAGTAGGCTCTCTATCTTCCCCAATCTATCTCTATCTTCCCCAATCTATTAGTTTGATCACCTTTTATTTGATAAAACTTTGTTGAATATGAAACTAGAGAAATAGTTGGAGTAAGAGGATGGATATATGGAAGGAGAGACATTGATGGCCTTGGAGATAATTTTCTTGCTTGTATAAGGAAAATTTTAACCTTAATTGATACTTCAAAATCTTGAGGTAGAGTGTTCCCTCCCATGGATTGAATCATCACAAATACGTCTAAATTGAGAGCCTTCAGATAGTACAAGAAAACACAGTTGGGTTTAGGCTTGATCACTACAAGAGTTCTGTCTCAACTCTTCTAGAAACTACAGTTAAAATCCATCATAAATTCATGATTGAATCTTTTGATTATTATAAGCTACTCCACTAGTGAAAGATGATCACTCTTGTCCTCAAAGTGCTTTCATGGGGCCCTTCTAAATTCATCCTAGTTATTTATTGATGCATGAGTCAATCTTCTATACCATTGAAGTGATTTCCATTTGAAATAAGTTTCTAACAATCTCATTGCTATATTTTCCTAAGTCACATGATGTACTAAACAAAGTATAGCAATATTTTTAATATGTTTTCTCCTATAAAATAAGGAAGAGCCTTCAAATACAAGACTATAGTATCATCTCATTGAGTAATAGTCAAAGGACTATCACCATTAAATGGCACAAAGGCTTCTCTTATGTGAACAACCATCTGAGGTATGGGATTTAAAACAATGTTTAGCTAAATAATATTGGCTTGAATAGGAAGATTTTATGAAACAATAGGGGGAACAAAAGGTGTAAGTGTAGGATTTGACTAAGAGGCTTTCTTATTTTTTGTTGATTAGATAGTTCAGATAAATTTATCTCTTTATCTTTTGCAAATGATCTTGTGACAAATATTAGGGTCACAAA
Organism: Torreya grandis; assembly: GCA_037957365.1. NCBI lineage: Eukaryota > Viridiplantae > Streptophyta > Pinopsida > Cupressales > Taxaceae > Torreya > Torreya grandis. The sequence goes on from JARHVA010003238.1 coordinate 924,990, forward strand.
AAATATGAAAA
>JARHVA010003238.1:927500-960000 GCA_037957365.1 Torreya grandis
GAAAGAGGAACAAACCCCTTGGGAATCCTTATAGAAACAAACCAACCCATTTTAATAAGCTAAGCATGTTATTTGATTTATTTTTGAATTCTATGCTTTAATTTTGATTTTATGATTTACATTCTTGCTTAAATTTGTTTAAGGAATATTTTAATGCATAACCATTTATTTTACAATATTTTTTCCATGTTTTATTTCAATCATTTCAGTTACTACACTACAACATCTTAGATACAATTAACATAATGTCAAAGTAGAGATTGAGTGTGAATATATAGTGATGTCATCCTATCATGTCTACATCTTTTAGTTGAAATGTAAATGAGGTAGAAGGTACAGTCCATGGTGACTATCCTTGTCCATTTTGATCAAGAGAAGTACATCTAATTGTGAATTTGTTGTTTCTCAATTTTATTTCCATTATTGGGGAAGGGTATCACACACTTATAATCTTCAATATTGGTAGATTCAATTATTTTTGAATGCTTATTATTTTTATTTCCAAATCTTTCTAATATTTAGTTTAAATATTTATTGCATTCATAGTTTAAATTTCCCTTTTTACAAGTAGGATAGTGGAAATTTCAAAAAACCCCCAAATTACTAACCCTGTGCAAGTAGGGTGGGAAATTTTTTTTTTAGAAAGTGGCTAATGTATGCAAAGTGAAGGGGACTATATAGGAATATTTTTTCTTGAGTGATGAATCATTGATGTAAGATAGAATATTCATCCTACAATGACTGAGGAACATGAAGGAATTCTTGAAGATCACTCACAATTGTCAATAGAAGAGGTGGAGAAGAAAGAATTCTTGGTTAGGCTGGTTGTACAAGTTGGAGACCTTGAAGAGGTTCATTCCCTTAAAATAGACCCACATGTACCACCAATGAGAATTACCACCTTATCACCTCATACTTATGAATATGAAATTTGTTTCCCTCCATCACCTAAATTTATTGATAAGGAGACATTCAAGGCTATTCTTTCCCCTAGAAGAAACTCTTTGCTGAGATACTAGTTGAATCTTTTGAAACCTCCACACCATCCCCATTGTATAGGAAGCCATACATTACTAAGTAAAAATATAGAGTATCCATATTATACACCCTAGAAAATAAAAGAATTGATAGGAATTTTGAGTGTTGGGTAGAAATAACCTCCTATATACTAACACAAAGAATTTTCATGGGCAATCACTAGGAAGAAAACACTACCAATGAGTCTGATACTTTAAAATTTCCTATCCTTACTCTTGATGGAAATGCACTGATGAATAATATCCCTCACTCTTCCCTCCTTACCTTTAGAATAAAAGCATTTGAGGATCTAGATACATTTTTTTTTGAGTTTGACATCTTATGTCATAGCTATGATTATAATCAATATGCTCATAAACTCAAAATATTTCCAACAACACTCAAAGATGCAACACTTAAATGGGTCATGAGATTTGGAAATTATGTCATTTCTACTTCAAAAAAAATAAAGGAGAATTTTTTTATGAAATACCAAGACTATTGTAGGGGAAAAAACTACATGAGAGATGACATTTTCTAAATGACACAAGATAATGATGAGCCATTGAAGGAATAAATGGAAATATTTTTGTTCAACTTGCAAAACTCCAAGCAAAATAAAATGGACAAGGAATCAATCAAGTTGGTACTCCTAAAATGAATTAAAGATGCTTGTTTAGAGGCATTAGATCTAATTTCTAGTGGTGATGTCTCTACACTACCTTTTGGTGAACTAATAGTTTTATATACACATTACTCTAGATCAACCATAAACCAAAGTAAGGTTATAACCCTTCCTACAACATATATTGTAGGACTATCTAAAGGTAAAGTTAACAACCTACTCTAGGATATGAAGTAGGACATCATCAGTTACCTAGATACTTAGCATGATACATTACATGCATAGAGAAATCAAGAATAAACCAAGAAACCCTTAGTCACCTATTTCCATGAATGTATAAATAATAATAAATATTGCACATGTCATTCCATGAAAGCTCAGGTAGCTAGCATAACTAAGGATAATCCTAAAATAGTGGATCTATATGCCATATGAGAAAGTGAGAATCAAGTGTTTTTTTGTGGCTCAATGAAAACTATGGGTACAAAGATAAAGCATGCCATCAAACTCTAGTGAAAATTATCAATTATTAAATAATCCTTGGTATGGTTCTTGGTTGAATATACCCAATCAAAATTGGTCCCAAACAAACTGGCAGCTACCTTAAAATAATTTATGGATGCAAGAGAGTGGACAACAACCTCAACTAGGGAAATTCTAAAACTAGTAATGGTTTTATTCCTCTAATCCATGTCAACACCAATGGAGAGGTAATCAAGGCTTTCCATAGAAAATATAAATACAGCAAAAACAACCCATAATCCCAAACACATAGCAACCTATTCAAACCACTCAATTACCCACCCAACCCATCCCTAATCCTACCAATAAGTCAACTCAATCAACTCAATCCACTAAAATAAGACAATATATAGTATACACCTTAGATATTAATCAAGTTCAACTTCACTCAGGATGTGTTCTTCCATAACTCATGTCACTCATAATCATATAACAGTTTGAACTAGCTCCACTCCATACTAATCCACAACCTTCCCAAAATGATCGACCAAACCCTTAGATTAATGAATTTAAAGAAGCTATCTCCTTGTAGACTCTCTACACAATTGACTAGATTCCATCTCTATATTCCCAAGAATAAGACATTATCCTTATTGGTATCTTGCAAAACACCTATTGATAGGATCCTATAACCACAAACCTATTAGAATGTACACCATGCCCTCTTTAGAATACCTTTCCTAAGAATGATTTTGATAAAACCATAAGAGATATTTGGAAATTACATCAATTAATTCCCCATTAATGTAATTATGATCCTTTAATAACCAATGTAGAGACCATGCTTTCCTTAATAAATCAAGTAGACATCTTACCAAAAAAATCTCTCAACATCACATTTCTGAAACACCCCAACAATAAATTTAGTTAATTAAAATACTTAGAAGACACACAACAACATTTACATAATATTACCATGACAAGAGAGGAATACCCCAAAATTTATGTATGCATCATATTTACATTAAATAGGAATGCAAACCTATTCCCCAACTCCAATGATGAATGAATTTCATAGTTAAAGACATTGTCAAAATTGAGTTACAAAAACTCTTAGATATAAGATTTTTTTATCTTATTTAGAGTAGCTAGTGGGTCTCTCCCCTAGTCATTGTCCCTAAGAAAGGGGGCAGATGGCATATTTCCATTGACTACTAACAGTTGAATGTTGTTAGCAAGAAGGATCACTTTCCCCTTCCATTTATTGATCAAGTGTTGGATACATTAGCAGGAAAGAAGTACTTTTACTTCTTAAATGGATATAATGGTTATAGTGAAATATGAATTGCTCTACAAGACCAATAAAAAACCACTTTTACTTGGCCTTATGAAATCTATGTGTATGTTGTCTTACCATTTGGTCTTTATAATGCCCCATCTACTTTTCTAAGGGCTATGATGAGCATATTTTTTATCTCTCCCATGACTATGTTGAAATCTACATGGATGATTTTACTATCTATGGGTAGACATTTGAATAAATGCTAACCAACCTAGAAAAATCCCTTTAATGCTACTAGGATCATCAATTATCTCTGAGTAATGAAAAGTGTTACATGCTTATGACTGAAGGAATTATGTTGGGACATCACATATCCCCTATTGGAATTCAAGTTGACCCAACAAAGATAAGTATTATTAACGATATACCCACCCAAAATAAGTAGAAATATGTTAGAATATTTATAGGACATGTTGGTTATTATATACAATTCATCAAATATTTTAGTAAAATTACCACCCCATTGTTTGGATTGCTTACTAAGGATGTTGAATTTACATGGACTAATGATTGTCAATCTGCCTTTCAACAACTCAAATAACTTCTCATAAAAAATCCTATTTTGAGAGGGCCTAATTGGAAGAAGCCTTTTCACATTTTTACAGATGCATCTGACACAACTTTAAGAGCTATCCTTGGCCAAAAAGATGAATATTTGAGTTATGAAATCTATTTTATCAACATGAATCTTCAAGGGGCTAAACATAAATACACTATAATTGAGAAGAATCTTTTTTCCATCATCTATTCCATCATCAAATTTTGACACTAAATTATGGATTTCCATGTATTCATCCACGTTGATCATGTAGCAATAAGGTATTTAATGAACAAACCTACTTTAATAGGTAGGATAATTTGATGGTTACTTTTACTATAGGAGTTTTATATTAACATTGTGGTTAGATTTGGTAAGGATAATATAGTAGCAAATTTTCTATCTTGATTGTGAAATGATGAACATAAGTGTATTGTTGATAATTCTTTTCCTGATGAACATTTATTTTCTATAACAATTCAATCTCTTTGGTTCATAGATATTCATAGCTATCTTGTTGTATGATAACTACCAAAACATTTCTCACCTAGGGACAAATTACACCTAATCCAAAAGATCAAACATTATTCCTAGATTACAAGATATCTCTTTATCACTAGAATAGATTCAGTTATGATAAAATGTATCGAAGAAGATGAAGCTTATGATGTTCTTAGAGCCTACCATGATGAACCTTATGGGGGTCATTTTTATACCAAATAGACTACCATGAAATTACTCACTACTAGATATTATTGGCCTTCTTTGCATAAGGATGCCATCATGTATACCCAAAAATGTGATCAATGTTATCATATGGGAAAACCCACTCACTCTAATGAAATGCCATTACAGCCACAACTGGTTCTAGAACCCTTTAACAAATGAGGATTGGATTTTGTAGCTTCCATTACTCCTAAATCCAACAACAAAGAATATATACTAGTGTGTACTAATTATGTAGCCAAATGGGTAGAGGTCAAAGACTTCATCCATGCCCAAGATGAGAAGGTATTTCAGTTCTTCTATGAAAAACTCTTCACCCACTACGGAGTTACAAAAGATATCATCATAGAAAAAGGCCCACAATTCACATCAAACCTCACAGTTACCTTGGTCAAGGAATATGAAATCAGATACAAAAAATTTACCCCTACCATCTGTAATCAAATGGTCAGGTGGAAGTGAAAAAATAATAATTGGAAAATATCCCCACTAAGAGTGTCACCCTACATAGGAAATATTGATCAACTTATCTCCTAAAAGTATTTTGGGATTATAAAATCACTTGAAAAACCATAACTAGTCTCATTCCATGTGAGCTAGTTTATTATAAAAGCATGTTATTCCTATTGAGTTTAAACATAAGACATTAAATACAATACTTTATTTGGGCTTGGATCTTTCCCAAGCTCAACAAGATAGGATTATGCAACTGAATGTACTTGATGAACTCAAAAAGGAAGCACTTCATCATACTAAAATATTGCAAAGGAAACATGTGGGATGGCATGATAGGAACATCAAGACTAATAATGTCCAACTAGGAGAATGGACACACCTTTTTGACTCTAAATACAAAAATCATAAAGAAAAGTTGTAGTCCAGATGGCTTGGGCCCTATGAGATCGAACAAGTTTTTGATAATGAAGTTGTAAAGCTCACAACCATTAACTTTGTTCAATTCTAACTACTTGTTAATGTCCAAAGGATCAAGATGTATAAGAAACAATCTCCCAAGGAAATTCTCACTTTCCAACTTCTTGAAGAACAACATCCATCTCTTCTTCATGAAGTAAATCAACCTATTCCTACAATCAAAGGTTATTTCTGTCAACCCTTTTCTAATATTTTCCAAAAGTAATGAAGCTTCCTATAGCCAAGAAAAATTCATTCACAATGGCTTAGTTTAGGTTGAATAAAATATTACCTTATGTATTCTTGTGATTCTAATTGAGTTTGAACCAAAAAAATTAAAAAAAATCAAAAAATTGGTCAATGAAAACCTTCAGGCATTATTGATGGATATCTCAAAAAACTAGGTCACTGGATAATCAACATTCATCAAAAAAAAAGAAAAAAAGAAAAGATACTAAAACAATAAATAAATAAAAATTTCATCTATTTTTCTTTCAAAACTCATTCCCTTGGAGTAGAAACACATCTTCCTTCTTGCTACAAGATGAAAAACTTACTATTGTAGGATAAAAATTATTGTTGTAGGATAAAACTTACTACTACAAGAAACATATCATGCTATAGGATGTATTCCTACATTCCATATTAAATAAATCATTTCATCCCACTCAAATGATAACATATTCCATGACCACCATTTTTAATCATCATTTGCACATTTATGAAAGGTATTTCTATAATTAACATAGTAATTTTCTATATTTATTTCCTATCATATATTTTAATTATTTCTAAGATGATGGGACTTAATGCTATTAATTCACTACCGTATCCTCTCCTTATAATTCCCACTTACCATATACTTCATTGATTTATGTGACCATTGACACACTACTACTACCACCCTTTACTCTTACCATGAGTGTTTTACAAATGTTGGCTTCATCCCTTCAGGATAAGTGATAGTTTAAATTAGGGAGAAGACTTGTCATTAATTCAAAAAGATTATTTTGCTCCCAAATTAAAAGTCACAAATCATTCTACCATAACCTAAAACCCTTACTGAAAGCATCCAAACTTATAACTCACATTTCATCACATAATATGGGAGGAGATTTGCTTAAACATGAACTACTTGATATCACCCCTTTAACCAATAACCTAGAAATATTGGCCCTATTCTAGAATATAGGATAGAAATAATATTTTGAGAAAATATAGGCCATAGATGAAGGATTATGGAAGAATTTTTTAGAATATTACATAATAGCTTGGAAACAATAAAGGAGATGGAAATAAAGTTAACGAAAACTATCATAAGTAGAGTAATAGGACTACCAAGAATAAGGGAGGCATGGTAAGACAAATTTGATGCTAAAGTAGAGATATTAAATTTAATAAGAGGAAATAAAATATTTCAAACTTCAAAGCATGGTACTACATGGTTATCTCTATCGATAAGATGGGCTAAAGCTGTTGAGTTTATCTCTAGATATTTCATTTACGAAGGGAGGTATTCTATGTTGTCTGGCCTACACTTCAAGTTCATGAATCATTTATGGCATGTAGTATAAATAAACATTCCCAACTTCTTACTCTATATGATCAAAAAAAATTGGAGGCATTTCAAAAAGGTAATTCTAAAGATATTTCCCATCATTGCTTAATCTAGTTAATTATTCAAGATTGTTTGCAAAGAAATAGACCCAACATTAATTGGAAAGAATTTATTCAAGTACTAAGAAATGTAAAAGTGATAGATAAGTAAATTAAATATAATAAATAGAGTTTTTATAACAAATATCAAAATAATCCCTTCCTATATATCAATAAGAATCTATAGCAAAAAACCTTTTGTAGCCATACAAGAACCTACAAAAGGTCTTCTTGTAGCAACAAAAGAACCTAGAGTAAAAACTAAAGAAATGAATTACATAGGTATGGAATATATAAGGAAAAGGAATAAAATCATTCTCTAGCCTGATTCAAACAACTCTAAGGAGGAAATTCTACCTTCTCCTAGAAAGGCCAAGTTAACCCCTACTCCTTGTAGATCTCATAGATTGAGAAGAAAAATGAGAAGTAACCCTCTTCTATTATCTAAATAAATGAATAATCTAGAGAATAATATACTATTAGTAGTAATTAATATTTATAGAATGAAATGAATAGGGAAGAATGTTCCCTAGAATTCAATCTAGAAGTGAAACAAGAAGAGCATAGTTTTGAATAATTACATGAGGAACCAATGCAAGAGGAAGTAGAATAAAAAGAGTCTATTTTTGAATAATTACATCAGGAATGAATGTAGGAAGAAGTAGAACAAGTTGGTCATATTTTTGAAGAGTTATATGAGGAACCCATATAGGAAGAAGTTGAATTATTGGAGTATCCTACTGTATAAATGGAATTTTACACTCTTGAGCAAACCCTACAAGAAATTGAGAAACTAAGGAAGCATTTGCAAGATCAAATTGGTGGAGGAATTGATGAAATTGATTAAAAAAAAAACTTGTTAATTTTATCCCTCTATTTAATACCATCCTAAAATCAATAAACCATAACCTTCTTTAGAGGTAAATCAACAAGAAGAACCTAAAGTTACCCAAGAAGTCATTTATCACTCCTCATTTGCAATATCTTATAAATTATTAAATTGTATGGATGGTCAATATAAAAGATTGAAGGAATTAAGAAAATAAAATAATAAATTGAAATATGATAATAAATTGAAAGAAGATAACATTACCAAATTAAAACAAAAAATTGAAGATATGGTTGGTCTTACCCAAGAGCTCCTAGAGTATAGAGCTCTTGCTAGAGTATATTCAATCTACCTTGAAGAACAATGGAACATGTCCAAATATATGAGAATTTATTGTCATATGCACCATGAATTTATTTATCCCCTGTCATTATTTTCTATCTATAAAGTTAATTCATAGGAAGAATAAGCACAATTGTGTGAGTTCTACCTTCACAATTATATTGTTTAGTATGACAAAGAGTGGAACCTTAATCTATATGTTGGAGATGTCAAACTATATGGATTTTAATTATATTTATTGAATGAGAAAATAAGAGGAAGATAAGTATCTAAATACAAGAAAAAGGAAAATGAAAACTGGCTACTCATTAGAAGGGAGTCAATGGCACTTGATGTTGTATTAGCAGAATGAGAAAATTTCATGTTTAAGAAATAAGTTCTAGAATTATGATAAGGTCCATGATTTTTATTTAGGATTGAAAAATTCTATTGATTATTCTATAAGAGAACCATGTATTTAATGATATAATGAGCTCACCTTAGCACTAAGAAAGAGGGATCCCTATTTGCCTTTTAACTTGAAAGTAATATTTTATAAGATCACCAAATATATTCTTCTTGTAAATGAAATGGGATCCCAATTACTAAACCTAAAGTTCCAACCACCCATTTTCTAGTATCCTATTCTATTATCCTATCCTATCCTCTTATATGAATTTAGTTAAGTTAAAATTTGGCAACTATTTGAATAGAGGCACATATTCTACGCTCACCTTGCCAGTGGTGCTATTGATCCCATGGATTTTAGAGTTATTTGTGAAATTTAAATGAACAAGTTTTCTACTTAAGGTTGAGAAAGATCTTAAGCTGGGGTCTGTGATGAGCACCATAAATATATTATTATTAACCCCATCTATTACACTCATTTTGCTTGGTAACCATGATTTTGAACACTTTCCTATAAGTTTCCTTATTCATATATCCATATAGCATCATGTTTTCAAACTCTTTTAAATAGTTAGAATTATTTATTGAAATTAAATATATGATGGTTGTTTAATGCTTTAGTATGTTGTTTATATAAATATGTTTTGGATAAATTGGTATATAACATGGAGCATCGTGCAGCAAGGGAATCTCACTACATAGACCATCCTATAGCCACTATATAACCAAATCCATAGATGAACCTATTTTGTTTCTATTTTATTTGACTCATAGAAATGGCCCTAGCCTCCATTGATCTCAATAAAGAAGTAGTTGGATAATGAAACAACCTTGTTTGTTTTACAACAATATTGCAGAATTCCCATGAATGATGACTTTAGTGAAAGGAACCAATTTTGGTTATCTTAAATCAAATGTGTTTTAGAATATATATATATATATATATATATATATATATATATATATAGTAGATGTTGATTAGATATTATCATAAGTACATTTTGTCAAGTAGCAATTATTATAACTTCCTATAATGATTCAATGTTGTATTTTTGATTAATATTAACAAGTATTTATAAGTTAAATTATGTGCTGTGAGGGGAAGGATTGAATCTAAAATATGAAATGAGGAAGGCCCCCCTTTGAAATCCTTACACCAATAATCCAACCTATTTTAATAAGTTAAGTATGTTATTTGATTTATTTATCCACTATGTGATTTAATTCTAAATTATGTGATTTAAATTCTTGCTTAGATTTGTTTAAGGAATCTTCAAATGAATAAGAATTTATTTTATTCCTGTTTTATTTCAAGCATTTCATTTACTTCACTTCAACATCTTAGATATAATTAGCAGAATGCTAAATTAGAGATTGAGCGTGCACATACAGTGACATCCTCCTACCAAGTCTATGTCCTTGAATTGACATATAAATGAGGTAGAAGGTATAGGTCCATGGTGACTCTCCTTGTCCATTTCAGTCAAGAGAAGTATAATCAATTGTGAATTAGTTATTAGTCACCCACTATTAACCTCAAAATCTTTATCACACTAGTGGAATATGAAACAAGATAATGTAAGGATTACTATAGTTTATATGCAATAATATTTCATATAGAGGTTAGTTTTATGAACTAAGACTAGGGAGTAATCAGAATGAGGTCTAGTTCAAAACACTTACATTCGACAATCCACTACATCTTTAAGAGATCAATACTAAGACACATTATATGACCTACAAAAAAAGTTTCTAAAACTTACATTGAGATTGGAACTGTAAAGGGGAGATAATAACCATTTTTACATATTTTTAAAAAAAAACTAAACACAGATTAGTAAACAACTATGAAATGCTCTATTCATAACTCCAAAAGGAATCAAATATAATTCTAGTAGAGTCTAATTGTGTTAGCCTGAAGGATGCTTAATAATAGCTCAAAGTCCATATTTATAGAAGAAATGGAAGAAAGAGAGAGGTATTTTGGCATTGAAAAAGGGAATAAAAATGAGAACAACTCAATTTGAACTAAAGTTACAACAACCTCTACATTTATGCTCATTCAAGCTTCCTGATTGATCCAAGTCAGTCAAGCAGTTACAACAGTTTGTTATTCCTTCATTGATGCTTCCTAATGGTTTTAGTAATGGGATCAAGTTTTTTTGGGATAAGTTTCAAAATCAATATAGTTACAATAATCAAATCAATCTATTAGAGTTTTGTCATGGCAGTAACTAATATTTATTGGTTTATCGTATCATGCAAGAGTGGAGAGAAGGGTCCCTTTCATGCAGCTGGTTTTGGTGATAAATTTTTTGAGGTATACACATCTATTTTCATATTCCACACCATCTTCCACTCATTACTCATTATAGGGGGTAAATCCTCATATCTAGAAACTAACAGAACCATGTCGTGTATATTACTAGTAGTAGTTTGTAAGCTATGAATGTGTTAAAGGATGGGAAGCCCCTACCATATCTCATCTATATACCCCAAAATGGGAAACTGAACATGGGTCCACTATAGATGAAAACTAATCCAAACTAATGGTTTTCCTATAGTTTTAATTGATAAAATAAGTTCACTAGGTACATGTTCTTGATTTGACAATAAACTAGCACCCCTTGGTCTATATTAAGTCTAAAAGACCTATTTTACCTACATGGAGTTTTGATGGCAATGCTTGGTCTTGGTGTACCCATTCTAATTTAGCTTGGGTCCATCTCAGATTGTATTTAAACTCAGTTCCATGCTTTTTATTTACCTTTCCCCATCAAAAATTACTTTATCAACCTTCATCTAAATCACTTGAGTGCACCTTCATTTAATTGGCCATAAAATTTTGACTCAGGTCATTAAAATCCTAACTCATATAACTCCATTGATCTATATTTATGAATTAATGTGAGCCTTTAATCTCATTGGGCCCACTTTCTTACTAGTTGAGCTTAGACCATTGGATCATATGTATGATTGAATGTTGATCATTGTTCCTCCTTTTTTGAAACCAAATGACTGTTCCATAGGGATTAAATTTGATGCCTATGCACCAATAAATTAATATCCATATGAACATGAATAAAATATATTTGAAAATCAATCTTTGGACCCTAATGGATGATTAATGAGCTTTATTTTAATGTTTTCATGAATGTCAATGGCATCCATGAACCCATCACTACATATTTGAATTTTAGTTGTTACTTGACATGGTTTGAATTTGACACTTGCATAAATAACCCCATCATATTGGATTATCTTTGCCAAAATAATTTGGATAATTTAATTATGTCTTAGGGGAAATTATTGTAGAATAATTTCTTCAAAATAATTCTAACTTTTAATTTTTGTTTTTGTCACTTTGTCTTTAGGATTTTGCTTGGGACACTTTCTATGGACAAGATGTTTGAGATAATTAAGTCTTCAAGAAAATTATCCTGGACACTTTCATTAAAAAAAATTATACTTAGTCTTTTACCTCAGATAAAATGTCTAAAATAAATTAGATCCTTGAGACTTTTATCTCAGATAAAATGTCTAAAAGAATTTACTTATACTATAGATAAAATGTTTGAGAGAATTATGTCCATAGTTTTTTCTATGGACCTTTTGATTTAGAAAAAATATCTAAAAGAATTCATGCCTTTGGGATCTTTACTTGACCACTTTCCCTGAAAGAATTTTTACTTAGTCTTTTTCTTTAAGAAAAATTTCTATGAGAATGAGCCTTCAATAATGTTTTTATAGATAAAATGTTCAAAATAATTTCTAACACTTAGCCAAAAACCTAAAATAATTTTCTTGAAAGAAAACTTACCACTTAACCAAATAAGTTAAAATACTTCCCAAGTATTAACTTAGTTTGTTAAGCCTATGTTTGAACTATTATCTAAAACTCTAAATATTTAATGAACTTTTGAAGTTTGTGTAGGATAGCTTCTCAACCTTGATTAAATTTATCACCATGATAAATTGCTTAGATCCCATGAAAACTACTTGAATCCCTCTATTTCTAATGTTGAGCCTACTTCTAAACCATTTGATCTTCTACTTTATTAGGACCTTGTTCGGATTCTTCCTCCAACTATAGGCAAGGCTTGATATGTGCGCCAAAAATGTCCAAGACTACATATGATCATGATAAAGATTTACAATAGAAGTTCAAGTAATCCTAAATGTCTATGTATCTTTACACTAATAAAGGATAAAATAGGATTGTATAGAATATTTGTCACTAATCTATTTCCAAACATGAAGTAGTTGAGTGTAAATATAAATATTAACATACATTATAATCTATATATGTCTATGTGAAAATTAAAATATAAGAGCATTAATAAATCACTAACCATATGGTGGTCGAGTGTAAGATAATAATAGGACTACAAAAATAATTAATTAGAGGTATTCAAGTGCCTAAAATAAAGAGAGGAAGCAAAGGCCAAATCACCAATCAAAGGTATCTATAATGCATAAAAATAAGATATCATGGGTGAATCACTAATCATATTTAACTAGCACAGAATTGACTTCAATAATGGCATTCAATGAATCATTGACATAATAATTCTAGTGAATAAGTGGAGTTAGGAAGTGTAATTATAATCATCAAGTAGAGACAACCTACACATAGATGAGGAGACAAGGAACACAATTTAAATCATCGATTTGAGTAGTGAAGGTGTAGGTAAATATTAAAATCATAGTATTGGATATATTGATAATGTAATAAGGTTTTACATTGAGCACATATTTTTAAATAACAAAGAGAGACCAAAGTGAAGTAATCATTGTATATAGAAATAGTCTAAGGCAAATAATACCCAAAGGAGAAGATGAAGTTGGTCATGAATGACAAGCAAAATTTTAAACTAAAGAGTCTATGTTACTCCACATTAGTGAATTATGTGTGGATTAGGTTGTGGTACACCATATAAAATGTTTGGAAATACTTATAGGATAAGAAGATATTGTGAGAAAAGGGAAGGGAAAGTAGATGGAAATAATTGGTTTTCATGATACTATACCAAGTAGTGCACTTGTAGAGCCGCATAAAACATGAAAGAAGTCTAAAGATAAATATACCAATTGAAGATGATAATAAACTAACCTTGAGATGAGGTGAAATGGATGTAGGTATATTTACTCTAAATAATAAGAGCATCTGGAAAAGATCTCTATAAATAAAGAGAATAAGCAAGAGTGGAAAAGAAGATCTAATTGTTATGGAGTGCAATAGGTTAAGGTAATGTGTATATCATTCTACCAAGGTAGATACATCATTAAATATTGTGATTATATCATGATGAATAATACATATGAGACATAAATGTAGGGAAGAGGATAATAACACAAGTTTTCTTATGAATAGTGTGGAGGATGTGCCAAGGAGGAGGTGTCAAGAGTACAACATAGATCTACCAAGCACAAAAAAAACCAAGGTGAAATGAATACACCCTAGGAAATTGATTTCAAGATAATGATAAATATGTAAAGAGGATATATTTTAACTAAACCTAAGTTACCAAAAATAAAAGGTTCAAGGCATGAACATGCAAGGTTTGAGAGGAGAAATTCGATAAGAAATAAAAAAGGATTGATGCAAGAGAATCAAGTTTTGTTGTTAGTTTGGTCTAAGTTGGTATTAAAGATCTTATAGGTCCAAATTAGTATGTTAAATCCATTATATTTATTTTTATTGTATGTTCTTAGTTTGTGATAGTTCTCCCTCTGAAATATAATTTTGAAAATTTGAATTTGAATAAGTGAGCTTAGGGGTATTTTGGTGTGTTGTTAAGAAGTCACATTAGTGCTTGATAGTGTAGGGTAATAAGTGAGTCTAAGAGGGTTTAAAAAGTTAATTTTTATACATAAGGTGACAAAATTAATAATGTTAGATGTGTATGTAACTTGGGAGATAGTTATCACAAGTTAGTTATGTAAGGAAATAGTTTCTCAAGAGTATAACAAGTTTTGGATTGAGAGAGGAGTGGATAACAATTATAAGTTAGAGGTAGTTGGTAGGAATTTATAGGGTTAATTTTATGTATAGGTACAAATAAGGAAGAAAAAAATATAATATTTTGATTCTATAATCTATCTTCAAGATAGAAACACCATGTACATACATAGAATTAATAAATGCATTGAATAGATGAAAATAATGTATCTATTTCATTATGTTGACAAGTTTCATGAGTGAAATATAATATTTTGGAAGCTTTAAAAACAATTGGAAACTAGGATCTGGTAAAACATGTTTTTTGATAGGGGTTTACAGGTTATATGTAAAGAGCTCTATGTATGGCCATTATGGATTACAAATTGACAAAAAAGAAACCCTTTACAAACATGGTGATTAGGTCAAACTTGTGTTATTCAATGAGTGTAATATTTCAAATAAAAAGTATTTCATGAATTTAAATTGTTTTTTAAGTCCAATAAGGAATTATAATGTAAAGGTAATTTTGTATGTATACTTTGTTCAAGTGTTGACTATAACCAAGAAGATGTTTGGAGATTAAGTAAAGGGTTGCATTGGAAGTGTGATGATGTAAAGATAGTGAAGAGGTATAATAGGTGTATAAAACCTTTAAAAATCATTCAAATAATTTTTGGTACATTAATGACCCTTGAATCCTATATATTTATTGAAGTAGTCTATATGTGTAAACTGAGTAAGATGAAATTCATGTTTAGAAGGTGTTATGGGATTGATCAAGAAGGAATATTGATGGAAAATATTGTAGAGGTGTTGTGAATAATGTTTTTTATATGGAGGATATCCTTGGATAAGCCATTGAAAACATATAGTAAGTAAAAGAACATTATAAACCTTGTATTAGCTTGTTAATTGGTTGATTATATTATAGAATACAATCAAAATTGTATATATAAGTAATTATGGATTGGAGAATAAGACCTCAAATTTTGGAAAGGTGGAGTTAGAGTAGATAGACCATAAAAAATTCACAAGAGGTTTTAAAATTCTCTCAATAACAAATAAAACATTTTTTTAACCTCCTGGGTCTGTCAAGCACATAGAAAACCCTAGACTAGGGTGAGAACACTAAAAGATGTATAAAATGAATTTTTATAATTTAAATCCATTTAAAATTGGTGGATTAGTGTATTTTATAATTATTAATAATATTTTTTATGTTTGGAGTGGTACAGATCCTATCTATATTTCTACAGTTGGCTGGGTGTAACGAAGTGCCAAGGAGACCTAATTAGATCAGTGTTAGTACATGAAAGGGTATCTAAAGAGAGAGATTATCAATGAAACTTACCTCAAAGATAATAAAGGGTGTCTAAAACCAATATTATACTATTAAGATTCAAAGGTACATGTTTTTACTCATCAAAAAAGGTAAAAAAGGCTACACAGTTAAGTAAAGGAGAATAGAGTTATTTAAATAGTTTAATGATAGAAAGAGGTTTGGATTCAAGATGATCAATTGGAATATGTTCCAAGGAAACCTATAGAGGATAATATAATTTAAGTGTGTTTATATATATCTTATATCAATAAGAAAGGTGAGTTGGGTGGTGTAAAACTTGAAACCCATAGACTAGTGTTTGAGATTCATGTAAGAGAGTGAGTGAATGAATAGAGAAAAGTGTATAAGTGAGTTTTAAATGTAAAAAGGGTGAAAAGGTAGAAAAAAAAATTGTTATATATTCTAATACATATGATAGAGACACTGTATTATGTATAATGAAATCCTAAGTTAAATTATAGGTATCATGGTGAGGTTATTACAGAGTGAGATACTGGTACTCTATATCAAGGATATATAAGAGGAAGCCATGAGTAAATAAGGAGAGATAAAATAAAATGGAAAAGTTTCTACATGTATGAAATTAGGTACATAATAATGTGATGATATAATAGAGACCTATAGGTCATGAAACCCCAATGTAATATAAATCAAAGAAAAAAATGTAAACATAAGGACTAAAAGAGATACACATTGTATGAAAGAAAACATAGAGTAGGATCAAATAAAGGTATTGTAAGAGAACGTTATAGATGAATAGTTTATAGATGTGTAACTAAGGGTATCTAATCAATAATATTTTAAGTATCTAGAATATTGGCACAATAATCAAGAGGCATAATAAAGAAAGATGAAGAAAAGTTTCCTAACATGTAACCAAGGCTAAAATATCACCAAACATTGAAGTAGCTAGTAGGACTACATATCAAAATATTATAGGTAAGAGAAAGTAGAGTTGAGGTGAGTAAAACTAAAGAATAAGAAAGCATAAAATATTTAGGTAGCTATTAGGAGCATGATTCTAAGGATGCACTAAAGGATAAGAGATGAAAATGTCCTAAACATGCCAATAGGTATAACATGGATAAAAAGTGTTTTAAGGAAATAACTAGAGGTTGGGAGAGAAACAAATATTAGGAATTTGGCATAAATGTATCTTTAGAAATGCATGAAGAAGATTAGAGAATCATAATGTGAGTAAAACAATTAGAGGATATGAATCATACCTAGTGAAATGCGTGTAGGTGAAAAACTAAAGGGCACAAGAATAGGATTGCACATGGCATATACTGAAAAACCCTAGATGAAAATATGAATATAAGATCAACCAACATATATTCCTCAAGTTATAAGAGTATGAATAATGCAACAATGGAATTGTACCAATAATAAAATATATGTGATAAAATGAAGTAAGTAATGGATAAATATGGAGAAGACTAACTTGAAATAGCATAGGTAAGATCTACGTAAAAGGGAGTTGCATGAGGGAAACAAGGAGTTTATGAGGAAAACATGAAAATGAGTAATATTTGAAGAGGATGAACCTCATAATGCAAATGTATGGGGTGTATAAAGAGAAAAACACATAAAATAAGTTAAAATAATAAGATGAAGGGAATATGATAATTCTAAGCTCCCATATATTATAAAATTGTTGCATTAAGACAATAATGATAAGAGCAGATGTCTACATTGAGGTAGTGCACAAGGGACACAATAAAAGAAGAATATGTTATTTTACCTAAATTAAAAGGGTGGAAATGTGCATGAGAAAATTTGATAAATGGAGCCACCTCCATGAGTGATGATATGAAGGTGAAAAGGATTTATTTAGTAATTAGGTAAGGAGGTGAAATATTCATTTTCTAGAGAGAACCAAGAGGGCACTAGAAGAATGTATAAGATGGATAATAATTGATTGAAATATGACAAATGATACACAATTATATTTTCATATATCATCAAGAAGATAAACTAGTGAGTGGAGATAAATCAGCCTAAAGTTGATAAGTAAAGTTATGTAGTAGAGCATGGAAAAATAAGAGGATAAAGGCATATAACAAAAGTACAATGAATTACCATAAGGACATGAAAATAAATGCTATGCACATTAAAATAAAAAGAGAAGGAATAAAGTGTGCACAAAGGAATAATAAATTAAAGAGCACAAGAAGGGTCAAATAAATCCCTTAGTATAGGTGTATATAATTAGGTGGGTGTAAACCCACATAACATAGGAAGAAAGGAGGTAAGAATAAGTGAAAAGAAGATATTTAAAAAGTGTTCACTAAAAAGAGAGTGTTGAAGACAAATATATCAAGATGAAATACCTATATATGTGAATGTAAGAGGTAAATACGAGAGAAGAGTGCATAAGAGAATTTTAAGGTGAGCATAAGGATAGATTGTAGAAATTTTGTGGAAGGATAAGGATGAGGTGGGTGAATACACACAAGAGGAATAAGGAGAATAAAGGAAGATAAAAATGTAGAATACAACATTAAATTAGAAATAAAAATAATAGAATGATGAGACAAGAGGATCCAAAGAAAAAGAGTGTAGGGTAAGCCTATTTTTAAAAAATAAAGGAAGAAAGGGAACAGCTTGGTCAAGGTAGTCAACCTTGTGAGTGATCCAATCACTCAATATCACATATAAATAGGGAAATACATTTAAAATTACCTAGGGATAATGATGCAGGAGCATCCCAATCTAATCAACAACCCTAAACCACCATGTTTAGTAGCATGTAAATAGACCAAAGAACTAGGTACCAAATGACAACACAAATAAATATATTGATGAAGTGTGCATGAATGGTGTGTAGAAAAAAATGCATCACAGAGTTATAAGCAATCAAATTTTAATGAAATTAATTAGGTGTTTCACAATAATGAAATAATATATCAAATAATTTGGAGCAAAATAACCAGATCCATAATAATAATTGACAAAAGATAAGAATACTTGATAATTATTATTAAGTCTCTTTAAGGGGGAAACCTCCACAATAATATAATAAGAAAAATCTCAAAATATGTTGATAAAACAATAAAAAATACCTCTTATATATACTCTACGTAGCCATGTTTATTCTATAATCCAAACAAACTAAGAACATAAAGAAATACATTAATATAATATGAGAGGTATGTAAGCTGTAAGTCAGCCACACATATCCCTAGATGCACTATGGGTTAATGGAATAACATTCACTGCACCTTAAAATCAACATTACGCTCAATGTTAAATTAAATGTATATGTTGATGCAAGAAAGCTCTATCCTCCCATATTGCTTCTTCATGATTCATATTCTTCCACTTGATCAAATATTTCTTAAGCTCTCTTGGAAGGATATCCTCAGGTTCCATAATAAATTACTTTATTATTCAAATTTAGGTAACTTAGTATGTATAAACTATCTATCTAATTACCTTATTCATGTTGGATACATGAAATAAATTATGTGTGTGAGTATATTGCGGTAGTTCCATCTTGTATACCACAACTCCAATTTTATGTAGGATCTGATAAGGGCCATAATACTTATGATTAAAAAATTTATCCTTGTTTATTACTTCAAAGACATTTTATTATATTTACATAAGCATAGAAAGGCCTAATCATTTATACAAAATTTAATCTCACCATAGTTTTTATCAAATTACTACTTCATTTTATTTTATGCCATTGCCAAATTCTCCCTTAAACTCGCTAGTATGTCTTTTTGATGTTAAATATGATCTTCAAAAACTCAAACATTTGTTTAAACATTAAAATATGAATTTATGATTAAGGGATGATATACATAATTTTGTAGAAAGGGAAATCATTTATAATATGTATGGAAGGAAGTGTTGTACGACCATTCTTCTAGTGAGAACTGATGGACCCAATGTTCATGTTTATCTAATGCAAAATAATGGAGATACCCTTCTAGGCATTTAATAAAAACCTCTTTTTTCCATCAAATTGAGGATAATAATATGATATATGAGATAATTAATTACCCAAACATGTAAATAAATTAGTCCAAAATTCAATAGTGAAAATAGTATCATGATCACTTATAATTATTTTAGGAGTACCATGTAGCTTCTATATGATATTGAGAAAATAAACAATTATTTTACTAGGTACAAATAGATATGATAAGGTAAACAATGAGTATATTTTTTTAGCCTATCCACAACTACCATGATAACATTTTTACCTTTAGACCTTGATAAGCCTATAAACAAATCCATGGAATCCTCCTCTTACCATTGGCTAAGGATGGATAATGGTTGCAAAATACCTAGTGTCTTATTTGTTTCTCATTTTTTTGTTGATAAAACATGAATTATCCCACAAATCTATGTATATCCCCTTGAATCGTTCATAAATTAAATATTGATTAATTTAATGACATGTCTTAAAAAATCCTAATTTTTCCTATTAGAGATGCATCAAGATTCCAAATGATATTGTGTTAGAGGATACAATATTTACATATATATAAATATATATCTTTATACCACAATGAGTTATCTATCTTTATACCATGATTAGTTACCTTTCTAATCAATTTTTTTAGAAACACTCTATATCCATATCATTATTCTAGTCTGATTTTACTTATTTTAATGAATCTTTTTGCCAAATGGTCATTGTGCATAACAATGCCTCAACTAATTCATCCCTCCTAAAAAGTGCATCTACTACCACATTCTCTTTTCCTTTCTTATAGACTATTTAAAATTCAAATCACAAAATTTTAGTCACCCATTTTTTTTGTTCTTAGCATGGTAATAGCCATTCCAAAATTTATTTTAGACTATCATGATCAATCTTTACCTAAAAGCATCTACTCATTAGATAAGGTATTCATTTAATGATTGCATGAATAAAAACCATCATCTCTTTCTCATATATAGGATTGAGTTCTTTTCCCTTCAAGTTGATGACTCTCAAATGGAAGGGTTTTTCATTCTTATATGTGTATTTCCCCCATGCCATATCATGATGCATCACATTCAATAGAAAACATTTTATAAAAATTAGTGGTCACCAAAATTGGATTGGCACACATATCCTATTTCAACTTATCAAATGTCTGAAAAGTTGGTTCAGTCCAATGGAAGGAATATTTCTTCAACAAGGTTGTGATTTGAGCTATTATGATACAATATTTATTTTAAAATTATGCTATAGTAATGTGTTTTCCCCAAAATTCCACAATGGCTATAGAGGGTGTTTAGCACTTTCTTATCCATCATAGATTTGATCTTATTATGGCAGACTTTAACTCATTAATTTGAAAAAATATGACCCAATTACTCTACCTCATGGACTCCAAAAGA
The DNA here is from genome assembly GCA_037957365.1 of Torreya grandis. Classification (NCBI taxonomy): domain Eukaryota; kingdom Viridiplantae; phylum Streptophyta; class Pinopsida; order Cupressales; family Taxaceae; genus Torreya; species Torreya grandis. Next base: position 948,969 of record JARHVA010003238.1, read on the forward strand.
ACATTTAGAATGTCTCACATAAAAATAGTGTTGTTGTAGAACTAATAGTAGCCATTTCACATGATTCAAATCTTCTTCCCAAGTTTAATTATAGATTATGATGTCATAATTAAAATCAAAATAAATTTCCTTATAAAATGCCTAAAATATTTTTCATCAAACTCTAACATGTAAATGGTATATTTATGAGACCAAGAGGCATGATCATAAATCAGAATGGCCTTCAAGGGTTTTGAAAGATATTTTAGATATTACCATCTCTGATACAAGATTTATGATAACCAAAATGAATATCTAGTTTGGAAAAATAAACAACACCATTTAATTCATTTATAAAAAATCAATTACTAAAATATGGATCTTATCTTTGATGCTGTACTTATTGAGTTACCTAAATTCAGGGCATTTCTTCCAAGTTCCATCCTTCTTATGCACCATGACCACTGGGGATGAATATTAACTTTAGCTATGTTGGATAATAATTTCTTATAAAATCTCCTACATATTTTAAGTTTCACATTTTTGAGTATATGGATACCTATATGGTCTAATGTTTGGTGGTTTACTGTTTAGATTAGTCTTATGACATGAAAATGTTCTCTGCTTTGTGGTAGGCCTTTTAACATTGTGATAAAAAATGTTGGGTGGTCATAAAGAATCATTTATAAAGTGGATGTGTGGACACATTTTTTGGATAAAATTATATGGAAAATAATCATACTACAAATCGTTCAACCCCCTTTTAATAATCTTCATCATATGATGTGGACTGACCAATTAGGGATAACTTTCCCATGGTTCCCATAGTTTAGATGTCCTACATTTAGAATAAAAGCACATGAATAGTTATTTGAATTTCATATCTATTATGCCTACATTCATGAGCTATTGTACTCTAAAAACAATGTCAACATCACCCATGGGAATAATAAACATAAGGGAATTAATCAAGGAATCCCACACAAAAATATTAATACTATGATATTTTCCAAAATAGTTAATTGTACCACATCTCCAATCATGAATCAAAATTTAGGATCTATATAAATACAATAATTCAAATAAGTACCATTGATTAAATTAGGTGTACTTCTTGCATCGATCAACACTATCACCTTCTATTTCTTGAGGAAGCCCACTACATTAATACTTTGAGGATTAATTATACATGATAGGGCATGACAAGAGATAATAGGGTGACACTATGAATATTCCTTGTTGGGATATTCTATATCCTCATCTGATGCCTCATCATTTTATTCATCTTCATTGGATATTTTAATATATAAAAATTCTTTTTGGCATATTTATGTCCTTTAATCCACTTTCCATCACATCCAAAACATATCCTTTTGGCATACTTCTATTTAAATTGCTAAGTGTTAAATATTTTAGGTTATGGAAATGATGTTTTTATGAAACTATGTTTGTGGCTATGAATGAAATCCATTATTTTGACCAAATAGTTTTTCTCTACGTATAAAATGAATGGTATGGATTTATAAATGTATGCTAGATTAAGCATGAGAACCTCAAGTTGGGAACCCCTCTAAGAATAGATAAATCATGTTATTCTAATTTATTTCATCCATTCATAAGGATATATTATAAATTTTTTTAATACAATAAAAAAATAATAACCATTTATTGTAACTTTGATAATTAGTTGAAATAGTTTTAAAAGATATTGTTGGGATAATGCATTTATATCCCCTCAATTAATACCAACCACCAAATGAATGAACCGAGTTAAAAATAGTTTGATCACCTTTTGAAAACATGGGGTTTGATTTATATCAAATAAATATTATATTTTATTGATTTAATATACTATATCCTTACCATTAAACTTATGGACTTGCGTTTTTATCAGTATGTGCTTCAAACTAGTATTGGAGTTATGATTTTTTAGATTGGGAGAACTTGATCAAAGTGGTGGAGTATTCATTTGTGAAAGTTGAGATGAAATAATGGTCAATTGATAAATTATATTCAATAATTGATCCTTTGTAAAATATATTTCCTATTTTAATACATCAAGATCATCCTTTTGAACCATGCTTTATATATTTGACTAAATTTGTTAAACTGCCTTAAAAACCAACAGATCTGATGTTCTAAAATCCATGTCATACTTGTGAGGATTTTTTGTAGTATTTTGACATTTATTGTGCTAGTGAGTGTTGGAAGAAACTATGAAAAAACATAGGATTGAGGATTTCAATCCTAAAAAATGTATACCAATAGATTATTCCACTGTGATTATCTAGGTGAGAAAAATCCAATGACTACTAATTTGCACAAGGGTGTGAAAAACATTCTAGGATTATTTTTTCATAAAAATATTTGAAATAATACTATAATGGTGAAAAATTAAATTATTCTTTATAATAATTTATGTTTTCTAATCCTTTAGCTCTTCATAGTTATGCAAAACCATAATAAAAAAATAATACTATAAAAATTAGCCCAAATTGATGTTATGGGTAATGAAATTACTTAGATGTTTTTTGATAATGAAATTATATGTCATAGAATTAAGATTAGAATAGTTAGATCCATAATAGTAATTCACAAAAGAGTGAAATATTAATAATTATGACTAAGCTAATTTGAGGGGGAAACCACCACCATAATGAAACAAGAACATGATTCATAATATGACTATAAAATATTAACCAATACCTTTTATATATAATTTACTTATTCATGTTTTTTCCATACTCTGAGTAAAATAAGATCATAGATAAATGAAATAATACAATAATAATGTTATGCTATCCATAATTAAATCACACATATCCCTAGACACACTATAGGTTAAGGGCATAGAATAGATAAAGTCAATATTATCCAGAAGGAATGAAAACTCACCATAGGGGAGAACACAAAATAAGGCACCAAGTAGCATATGAATATCTCAAGGAATAAAATACAATTAAACAATTATCTAACCATTAAGGATGAAACCTAAAAAAATTATAAATAAGATAATGGTAAACTACAATAGGATCTATGAGGAAATATTTTATTTAACTTCTATCAGAAATGCATGGCTCAATTTTTAACTTAGTTTAGGCTAACCTATCATACGAATCAAAGTTGGACACTAATCCCACTTGGAAACAAACATTAGTTTCTTGATCAGATGTGTTAGTTACTAGTCAACAAAAACTATGAAAGGGGGAGTTAGGTCATATTTAATGTTTTTTAGGGTTGTTGATGTTGTTGGAAGTTGATGAAGGTCATTAGTGGTTGATTGTGTTTTGTAGAGAGGAGATTATATGCCCTAGTCACAAATTTTAAAAATAAATTATTGGAGAGGGTGAATGAGAGAGAGCCAAGAGTTCTTAGAAGTAAAGTAGGGGCCTATGTGTAAATCTCTCTATGACACATATTGTATGTATAATTTATGAAAATGACACATATTGAAGTGGAAACTATTGTTATATTGTGATTGAATGCCATTATGTAAAACAATTGACTAATTTAGGGATAATATGACTTTTTTAGCATTATATGTCCTTATCTTATGATTAAATTTCATTACTTGAGAAAATATGAAAGATTAAAGACTTGATTAGGTTTAATTAACTACATGAATATAGAATTAGTGGAAATGGCATAGATTGGATCAAACTATGATCATTTTATTGATTTAATGTCATTATATGAGTAAATATAAGTTATTTGGGTTATAACATTTAGTTTTGAGCACATTTTTTCCTTATTTCATGATCAAATGCCATTATTTGATAAAATATGATTACTTAGGCCTCAATTATGTTTGATTTGATACATGATTATAGATTAGGGAGAAATACATATATATGAGGACCCTATGGTCCTATTTCATTATTTAATGTTGTTATTTTTGTACATTTGAATGATTTGGAAAAAAATATGCATGTTTTAACACCAATTGTTTTTATTTCATAATTGAATGTCATTATGGGAACATATATGATCAATTTACATCTTGATTACATTTGATTGCCTTTATGAATGTGGAGTTTTAAAAAATATCTCATGTTGGAGTAACATATATTTTTTGTGATTAAATGTTGTTATTTGAGAAAATTTCACTAATTAGGGGCACAAAGACCATTTTATATCTCCTTTGTCCTTATTTATCAACTAAATGCAATTATTTTAGCATATATGTGTTTACCCAAATTCTAGTTTCATATGAAATAAGGAATAAAGTAGTTTTAATTAAATATATCTAAACATACAAGATAGAATATATAGGCTTAAGATCTATCCAATAGACTAAGGTAAAAACAATTCATGATGGTAAAAATTAAACTAGACTATGTAATGTAAATGAAAATTGGAAAATGAATGATCACACCTATTTGTTGTTTTATAAATATAAGACTATATATGGACTATGAAAAATGTGTGCAACATCCTCTTGAAATAGATAATTTTTGATATTCTCCAAGGACATATTCATTATGATAGGTTTCTTATTGTTTTGATTCTATCGATAAAATCCCATAGAAGCATGATGATGTGATAGTCTCTAGCTTTATCCTACAGTAATTCTGTTTGTCTTTCTTAGGTATAAAAATCTAGTTTTTATTTCTCACGCATGTTATTTCCCTCATGTTATAAATGTACCTTAACTTTGTATGTATGTTGGTTATAATAAGCATAGTATATAAATCTCTTCCTTGACCTATCTTGCAGTCTTATATAAAACAAATAGTTAAGGAGTTGGTGAACCACTAAGGCATCGCTAAAAAATATAAATTACATACACATGGAATCATATCTACATGTAGTTTTTTAAGTGTCAATATGGAATAGATTGAGTGGTATTTTGTGATTTTTTTTGTCTTTAAAAGTGAAGATTCATTTACATGCAGTCTAATACCCACCTTTGATACAAGGGAATTGTAGAGAGACTAATAATGATGATGTCACAAGCATATTAAATTTAATGTAACTTTACTTTAGTGATTTTTAACTAAAATAATTTAGATATTGATATTTAGAGGCATGTTATGCCTATTTTTTGATCCCTTATAGAACCCCTTTCAGATGATAATTGTCTTACTTATACCTTTTATATATAATTAGACCTAAAATAAATTATAGACATTTTTCAAGTATGTTAATGTATAAATAAAATAGTAAAGGAAAAATATTTTTAAAAATGGGCTAACATACCCACATAATTAAAATGAAACAACTCATAGGTGTATAGGTTTGTCCACTACAAGCTTAAATATTATATGACTCGAACTAAGAGATTATTCTAGGTTTTTTTAGGAAAGGTTGTGTGATACATGAGATATAGTCCAAATACACTAAAAATACCTTTTTTGGTAGTTTTAAGGTTATTTTAGGCTAAATTTACTAAGTTTAGACCTTTTTTGGGGCCAAAGTAATCTTAGAAATAAGATAAATTTAAAAATAAGGTAATTTGTGACCAAGACATTAGGAAGAAGGGTATTGTGGTAAGTTTAGATGTCTACATAAATCCCCTAATTTGACATGGGTATGTGAATGAAACACATGTATGAATCAAAATATAATTTTAAATGATTTGAAATAAAAATCTTGAATTACATAGGTAAAGATGAATGATTTATTATCCACACTTGATTTAAGCTTCCATCCATAGTAAATATTAGATGTAATAATAAAAACTTATAAATGATATAGATATTCAATGTTGGTGAACTATTCTAGATGCATCAATGTTAATTTTAATTAAGAGTTATTTTTTATACTAAATGTAGTTAGTGTGTACACTTATCTATAGAATCATGCATTTTATGCCACTCACCTAAAATGTGATACCACCCTTTAAGGAAAACACCTTTAGTATAACCAATAGGGAAAGCGGAGTTTTATCTTGCACAAGATATTTGTACCCCTTATATCCATTTTTGTTCAATCATTCTATACCTATTATGTGTTTTGATTCTATATTCAAAGACTCCTATTTTATTCTCATGTTATCTAATCGATTCTACTATTGTAAAGTTTTTTGAGTATGGTCCTAGGTAAAGAGTGTTAATCCCCAATATGGTATTATATTAAATGTTCCATATCCATTACTTAATGATTTAAAAGATTTTTAGATGTGGTGGATATATTATTCGGTGGCCAATCCTTCCTTCTTCTCATTGAGATTGGGGGTTAATTTTTTTTTTCTTGTAATGTTTTGTATCTATACAATCATATATTTTCCATAGACCTTATATTTGGAATCAATTATCAAAAGTTAGTATCCCACATACTTATTTATTCTCAAGATATGATTGGTGATAATCTTATTTAGGTCTCATTTGAAGGTTTATTTTGGCCATATAAGAAAAAATTTACTACCTTGTTTGTAATAAGATTTAATATAATCTATAACATTTAGATTTGCATATATTATATTGGCATGATATTTTGTTGACTCAAGTCGAGCATCAAATACATTCTTTTTTCCAAGCTCTTTCCCTTCACAGCAAGCTATGAAATATTATTTACTATACATCTAGTTGAGTAATCCAAAATTTCATGGATCTACCCAATTAGGCACGAAAAACATATAACTCATCCCTAAAAAGTGCTTGCATAAGTCTTTGAGGCATTCAAAAACCCTAAAATATTTAGAGTCAAGCCTGAATCAACCCTTTACTCGATTACATTCTATATGAGTCCCCTTGAGAGATATAACTCCAAATCGATCATCTTACCCTACCTATAATTTGATTGGACTAAAAAACATTGAATTGATCTTCTCAGTCTCCTAAATGGCCACATAAATCAATCGAAAACACAAAAAAATCATCCATCTCAACATTGAATACACCAAAACATTGATCCATAAACCCTAATCAAGTAGTAGTTTATTATTTTTAAAAATCAAAAGTATATATTTTGAAACATAAAATTGATATCTTGAATATGGATCATTGATGGCCTCAATATCCTAAGTGGTGATAAGTTTCTTAGTTATGCACTAGGGTAAAAATATGGTTGAAGTGTAAACCCACCCCATAAAATATAAACATTTTCCTATATTATTTTTTAAAAGAATATTTATATCTTGGTAGAGGATTATAACTTATAGTGGTGAAAATTTAAGTGGGGTGATTTTTTTGAAGTGGGGTTAATCATTATTATAAGCTAGGACATCATTTTTTTAAAGGCTTATTTTTTGGCCAATTCAAAGGCTACACAACCTGGGCATTTACCATTGACCCCATTGGAGGTTGTTTTGCCTAGACCCCCTCTCACTGACTCCTTGTTGGATTTTTATAGTGCACTTCACTCTCATGTGTATAAGATCGAAGTGTGAGGCCTAATCAGAAATAATGTTAAATTCCCTAAAAAATACACATTATTTATATTTTGTGAAATTTTTATTCACTTGAAAATGCTTTTTAAGTAGAGCCTAACATCTTTTTTAGTGGATTTTTTTACTTTTATTTTTTGGATGCATTTTTGATGTTTCTTTATGTCCTACACTTTTTGGGTGTTGATGTTTTTGAGTGTGGTTTTTTCATTCATAATGGATCTTTGCACCAATTTCCACACTTTTAAGTTAGAAAATGAAATTCTCTATTCTTAGATCTACACATTGCTAGATGACATTTTCAAATTTGTGGAATATAATAAGACACTTAAAAACCTAAATTTCCTTATATACACCCTCATTTTCAACAAAGATAGTCTCATAAATTCATTAAAACACACTATTGCAGACTTATAACATCAACTTGATTTACTATATTGATATTTTTTTACATTAGGTCCACCTTCAAAGATTGCTTCTACATCTATTGACTCTGACTTATCATTATCTTAGCATGTTATTATTTATTCTAGTTTTACCTCTTCTATTTATGCATCTAATATTTCTATTTCTTGACCTTCTAATTATAAGCATAATTATCATATTATTTCACTCTATGAATTTGATGTTCCCACTCTTGAACTTGTTATTTATCCCACTTTAAATACACCTTCATACTTGCATAGCACTTTTGAGATACATACTACTAGATTTGGTTCTCACATTCTCTATTCCATGTGATATTTTGGTGGAGGTCTTGGAACAAACTAAAATAGTATTATTTATCCCACTTAACAAATTATATGGAATATCTTGATGGCATTGGTTTTGATGTAGATGTTTGATATTCATTGGGATCATTTGATGATATAGTTCTTATTTTTTATTCTCCTCTCTTCATGAGTATGTTGAGAAACACATGAGTTCTATTACACCTTTAGTTAAGCTTGAGCAACCTAAGATTATAGTTTTAAAACATGATCAAGCTAACACATTTTTAAATTTTTCCTTACATGCACCTTTTTTGAACTTTGTACCTACTCACATGTAGACATCATCATACAACATCGTACTCATCTAGGATGGATTTATGATCACTTTTGGCAGTGATGTCAGTGTTCTTTGTGATTAATTTACTAGCATGGTTCCTCCACTATTCAAATTCATCATCGATACATTATTACCTTATTTTAGTATAAAATCTAATGTTCTTTATGGGATCTTCTCTATATTTTTAACATTTTAGAGTAATTTATGCCATATGGTGTTTTTTGTATGGGATCATGTATAATCACACTGAGTTACAAATTTCTAGGGGGTTGTTGATTTATCATTACCTAACTTCATGTGTGTGAACTCTATTATAGAAACCTTTTAATTATTTAATTTGTTTGACTTTTCCATCAACACCAAAGACATCTAATTGAGAGATATTTTTGACAGCTTTTTGACAAATGATAGTCTCTTCTAGTTTGAAATGTAGCTATTCTAGTGAATCCCAATGTCCTCTCATCTTAATTAGTAGTTCAAAATTATAATTCAGCTTGATGTCAAGTTACTCTAGTTTATATAATTTCAAATTTTTAGTGTTCAATTTTTTATATTTTTCCACTCATATAATATTTTTTTGCATCACTCCACCTAGTTACTACTATCCAAGGGTTTTGATATAGATCATGTTTCTCTAGGTGCCATGCCCCTTGCTAACCCATTGTACACCATGTCTTATTGTATTAGTTTGATTTCAATTTTGTGATTTTTTTTGTACTTTTGACGCCATTGAAAGTCTCTTTTTTGTAAGGAGTTATTTTGGTTAATATAGTGTCAATTTTTTAATCCAAAAGTGGATCAAAACCACTGATACAATATTGATATCCTTTGTTACCTTCAATTCCACCTAGTGCATTTGTATTTTATGGCCTTTATTTAATCTAGTGCATGTTATTTATCATTGTGTTTGAGTTTTGAACCATTTTGTTTCCTAGAATGCTTTGCAACATATGTTTTCTCTCTATTTTTGTTGTTGTTACTAGTTTATTGAGAGACCCTTGCAGTGCCTTTCTTTTTTTATAATTTGTACTTATTTTACATGGGTACCTCATCAATCCTAGTTGTTAGAAGCCATCATTAAAGGACTATTATATTTATTTATTTGTATATACCTCCCTAAGTTTCACTTGTAGAGGAGGGGGGTTGGTACACTAATGATAATCTTAATTAGCGAATTATTTTTTCCATTAAATTTAGTTAGTGTGTTCATATGTTTAGGGAAGTATGTGTTTTATTCCACTCACATCACATGTGATACCAGCCTTTATGAAATCTACCTTTTTTAGAAACCACCTTAGTGGAACTAATAGACAAATGAGAGCTTGCACTTTCACAAGCTATTTACATCCCCCATCTCCCTTTGTATTCATTATTTATACATGTATTCTAATTTATTATTCTATATTCATAGATTTATATTTTCATTTCATGTTGTCCAATGACTTGTACTATGTAAATGGTCTTCTGATGTAATCATGGGTAAAGAGTGTTTTCAATCCAATAATGAAATGCTCATTGTATGTTTTTTTAAGATAATATTTTAATTTTAATTTGAAAAGAGATAATATAAATTAATAAAATGGATTAATATAACCCCAAATTCTTCATTATTAAGAATTTTTATAGGTGTTGAAATATATCCAACACTTGTCTTTGAGTATTAAAAAACCTAGTCCACTTATTGATTAAGTAGATAAATTTTCCAATTTACCACTTTTCCAAAATAGCATTTTTAATATTTTTTATTTGAAAATGCCATGATAGGTTACCCATTTTGGATATGAGGGATGAAGAACTAGTACTAAAATCACTAATTTAAAATAAAAGGTTAAATGTATTATATTTTAGGAAAAATAAAAGCTAAAGCATTTTACAGTCTTAGAAAAATATAAATTTGAATATTTCCTTCGTTGTAAAATTTTAAGTAAATCATATGGTAGGAAAATATAAATTATCCAAAACATGTTATTTTCATATCAATATATGTAATCTAGTTATTTCCAAAATTGTAATATTTTAAAAAGTTTTACATATGTTTTTCTTTTCTTTTTTTCTTTTTTTTTTATAAATTTAATTTTGCATCTAGTTATGCCACATAACATTAGTCAAATTTAAACATAGAAAATTAAATATATTATCATACCAAACAACATTTTATAGGGTATGATTCCAACTTTAGCAAAGTCACAAGTAATCTCCTAACTAGCTTAAATAAATTAGTGATAATACACACAAGTATCATGATATAATATAAGCATGGTTGAAACTATGGAAACATAGACATCACATGGGTATACCATAATAGGAATGATATAAATAATGTTTACAATAATATTAAAATAATATAATAAACTCTAGATAGAAATTTATAATGTTAGTGATCACAACTAAGTGGTTACAAGACACAATAATACATGACTAACATAAAAAAATGATGAAAGTAGATCCTCTATGGTCAAGGACACAAAAGCTACAAATAGATGTAAATGCATGCAATCATTCACAAAAAAATATTGTAATAATATAACATTCATAATTTAGATAATCCATGGGATAATATATTATTTTAAAATGTAGTATTTAATATAATCTAGCTCAATATGTTAAATGAAAAACATGTATAGATACCATCATGCAACAATCTACTAAAGTGGTGATGCTTTCTAAGACATGTTT
>JARHVA010003238.1:965000-1140000 GCA_037957365.1 Torreya grandis
TCTTGTGTATATTTTGATAGACCTAATCTAAGGGGAAGTCTCTTAGATTATTGACTATGTTCATTAATTATCAACTCGGAGTATATAATATTGGAAATATGTTGACACTACATATTTAACTCTAACTACTTATGGAGGTTCAAGAACTATAGGTTGCATATATGAATCCTTATTGCATAAATTAAATTGCATAAAAACTAAATTATTGGAATGGAAATCATAATTGTTGTAATTGAAATGAAAATTAAATTATATGTTTTATATATTTGTAATCATACTTAATAACTAATAACATTCACACAAATATAAAATTATCACTGAACTAAAGATGCACATAAATCAAACATAATTTATATTTACTCGCACAATAGTAAATAAGAATTACATAAATTTTATGAACTTTATAAAAAATCTTAGAAAGGGGGCCCATCTTGATTATAGATTAGTTTAAAACATTCCTTTAACAAAACTAATTCTTAACTCAAACCAATTCTTCTTACATAAAAGATTTTGTAGTAATGTGGGTATTGTCACAGGAAATATTACAAAGATTTTAAATTATTGTTCAAAAATACAAATAAATTATTACTCAATATAAATCTACAAATATCTTAATATTTATACCAACTTATTTAAAATATTGGAGGTATGTTTGTTTTTACAATAGAATCTAAGAATATAGCTTATTCACACTACAAGATAACATAGGAAATTTATGCAGAGAACATAATAGTTTATTTACATGGTTGCATCAATATATAAATAGGGTCCATATGAAATGAATTACTGTCATATTTAGTTGTTATAATGTGAATTTATAGGTCATGGAATCCATATTAATTCTTAACTAACTAATACAACTCATCAAGAATAACAACCTAGTTTCATGGTTGAATGGTTTTAGTTAAGGTACTGGATGGAATGACTATCATACAATTGTTATGGGTTTATAACTATATTTAGTTTCTATATAATATTATTTAGTTGTGAGTGGAGGTTTTTTGTATGCTAAATGATACATCAAAGGTGTAAATGTTATATTATAATCAACCTAGTAGTTACCACGAGTTATAAAAAATACACTATTACTTATTATGGGTTACAATAATCAACTACTATAAGTGCTACATGTTTGCTTACCCAATTACTATGGGTTGACTATGTCCCCACATTCAAGATTTATCCCTAATTTTTAAACATAAAAAATTAATAGTAAATCTAATTTAAAAAAGTAAAAGTATATGATGCATGATTTATTCATGAAATAATAATATTAGTCATAAAACATATGTACTTTTTATATTCATTAAGTATTAAGTAGTAAGGAAAGTACAAATGCAAGATTTGTATGCTTATAAATAGTATTAGGAGACAAAAAATGAGATTATAGTAGGAATAAATAATATAATTTACATAGATAATAACACCCCCAACTAAGCATGTTACTTTTCCCCAAGAAACCTAAACCATTCTACAAATGAGGAAAGTGTCCTAAAATCAACTTGTCTTGCCACACATGATCCCTAGTTTGTGAAAATCCCAAAGTTTACTTATATACTTCTCCATTTTATCCTTCATATTCCACATATAAATATTCATTTTATCTCCAATATAAAATAGGAAATTAGAAAACAAGGGGATGGTAGGTTATATTAATTCAATATAAACTTTTTCTTCTTATAGAGTTGATATACTTTGTAACCTACTAAGTTTTTCCATGTAGTTATACTGTGAACATGGATCCTTATGTTTCAATTATGGAGTCAATTTAATCCATTTTATTATTTAGGCATTATGTAATTCTTGATTTTTTTTTCATTAAGGTTAAATACTAATTTTGAACCTCAATTTGGTCTTGCATAGTTCTAGCATCTACTTATCTTATGTTCATCAATTTAACCATGCTTTTTCAATGATATCAAGATGAGTAGCCTCTACTCTATTCATCAATGTGGTTTCATTTTTATATATGGTAATCATCCAATTATTTTCCTCTTTTATTCTTATCTAAAATATAATAATAAAAATTATCTCAACAATACATTCCACAAATACAAATTTGGGTTCCACTTTAAATCATGGGGAATAACATAAATTTGCATGTAAAAATCACATAACTAATTTTTATCTTCAAAATTTATACTATTATATAGCTTAAATAAAGAAGTATGAACAATCACCAATTTTTTAAATCAATGTAAGTCCTCATAAATTGAAATTTTACTCATTTTTATTCAAGATATATAACACAAACAATTAGATGAGTCTAGAATTCATAAGTTGTACTTCTAGTTGGATCTTATACCCAACATTTTATTTAAATTTTATGAGCTATGATTCATTATCCTTATCTTTCTTATTTTAATTTTCATTTTATTTCTTCAAAATTATTAACTACATATTCCATTGGATTTGCAATGCTTAGATTTTAACTTCTCTTCTAAGGAGTAATTCTTCCTAATTCAACCCTTCTATAGCAATAGAAATGGATGATAAAGTTCACTTAATTTGATTACAAATAGATGAATATGTCATTTATTCCTTTATTATATCCATAAACAAAATTTATACTATAGGTTAAACTTGTGGGGCTTGTATATGTTTGATCTCTTCTTCTACAACACTGGCCTAGGGCATCCAATCCATTATCTTTAGCCTCCAACTCTTTGATCCCTAGCATAAGGGTTTCTAATTCCCTAAGGGAATTTAAGAGTTTATAATTTAATAAATTTTCCTTTTTTTTAGGTTTTTAACCTCTACATCAATTTTTATATGAGTGGAATGATTTTCCATTGTTTCTTCTCATACTATTATTTGAGGAGTACCCCAATGTTCCATTTCTCTAAAATATGGAGCTTCAAAATTTTAAGGTGTATGATATCCATTAATGTTTATTATATTATCCTATTAATTTTCATTGAAATATTCTTATACTTTAAGGGATTCCTCACTCTCAATCTAAATTTCAAAAAGATATAAATATGTTACATTATTTGGTTATCCTGCACCTAATCCTCTTAGATTTTTTCCTTGGAGCTTATGAAGATGAGATATTTTAGTCTTTCCTTAGTATATATGTGGAAGTAACATCTTAATTTTATTATTTCCTTGAGACTCTATGGAATAATATGTTATAATGAACTTCCTTGTCCTTATCTTAGGCCTCTCTCCTTATGCGTCTATGTCATGTTGCTCCCTAGTAACTTGATCATGCTCATCACCACATATTATTATTGATCCACATTGGATAGTTGATATATGGCTAAAAATTAATTACAGGTTATGTTGGGCCTCATATATCTCATTTTTTCCCCACAAATATTTGGATTAAATAGTGGTGAGATATATCTTCTGACTTTCTTTTTTGGTACTCTTTAGTGATTCTCCTAAACATGTTTAAACAAAAATTGAGTGTCTTTAAATTTTTGTCATTCTTGAGATGATTTATAGACTTGAAGTGGTTTCCATATATCGTGGAGTGTATAACCTCATAATTTAATTATTTTATGATATAAAAGAGAACTTCATCCCAAATAAAAAGTAAAAAGGAACAAAATGTACCTTGTTTAGATAAATCCTACTATTCTACTTCCGCACATAAATGTTTATTATCATGGTGGTTATAGATACTAAAAGTTGAAATTTAGTAGCATATCAGTCTTGTACATCTAAAAAATATCAATCAGGGCTCTACCCTTTAGTTGTAGACCTACATACTACTAAAAGGCTCATATTTTCCATCTCATTATGCCTAAATGCTTATCTCTTAGTATGATTTAGAGAATTTTGATGACACATGTGTCTTATACTATAAAGAAATATAAAACCCTAAGAAAAATCATTCATTGTTAGTTTTAGATCCATACCATATTTTGAGACTTCTAACGACTACCAACCATAGAGGGAAACTACCATTGGTGGTAGTGTTCATATATTTACCTAATTTATGGTTGACAAGAAACATAAAAATTACAAATGATTCAAAACCAATGTGTCAATTGATTTGTCTTATTAAACCCTAATGCAAGATAAATTAAAAATATGTGGTGTAAATACATGTCTAAGACTTTTCATTATCCATCTAGAAAATACTAAAAAAACACCTACTAAAGATAGATCAATAATCTACTAAACCAAGTTATTCTACCCTATTCCTTCAAATTTTTATATAAAACATATGACCAATCATATTACATTTCTAAATCATTTAAAGAGTAGTTTATGAATGGTATTTATCAAATTATAAGATAGTTCACTGCATGCATCATATTATAGTATATTTCACCTTTCTGCACACTCTTTCCCACATGTAGGTTATAAATTCATATGTATAATTCCCTCCTTTGATTATTGGCTATGTAGGTAACACCCATTGATATAGGGTTATTTGGTGTTAGCTTGACACCATGAGCCTAATAACCCATTTTTAATTAAGTCATTCTAATGGTGAAGAAGGTTTAAAGGCCATGGTTTGATAAATCATCAAATATCAACAAATTATATCCCATATTTGAATACACTAGCATAAAAGTGATATAAACCTACTATAATGAAGTTGTTTGCATCCAAATTTAGTCATTGTTTCATACTAGACACCTGCATCATAGTCAAACATAAGCATCAATATTACTATCTCTATCAATAAAAGTGTAATTTAAAGATTTTTTTGACTAATAAATAATATGTATCATGTATACTTTACACCTATTTCTATTGTAGATTTACTTGTGCATAATAAACTAGGTGAGTACCATTGTTTCTAATTTTTTTCATTATATTTCACTAATTATAATTTATTATTTTTAGTAATCTCAATTATACAAATTTAGAATATTATTTATTAGAGTTTTGTAATTAATTGTCATGCTATAGATTAGTTTACTACCCTTGTGTTTTAACTAATTCTATATTCTCAACCCTATCTACCCCCTTAAATATTAGGGTTAAACATTTGGTGAACCTAACCTTTTTTTTAAAACCCTAGTTTGACCAAGGTTTTCATTGATTTACTTTTTTCTTGAATTGTGATTTATGATTTCACAGTATCATAAATTTTAAATATCATAATTTATTTTCCTAAAGTCATGTTCAATATGGATACACATATTACTTATTTCATCATAGAATACCTAACAGTAGTCATTTTTTGTTATGTCAATTTAATTAAAGATATAATCAAATGTAATAATAAAATTGGTCAATATAAAGAGTGTTTTAAAATAAGATCAAACTTTAATATCTCTTTACAATTTGTTTTAATAATATAGAGCTATTTTATAAACACCAACGTGCATGCTTGCAACCCTCTTTTCCTCCTAGATCATATTTGAGTGAAAACTACCATCCTAATTCATTTATTTTCCCATGACTTATATTAGATCCCATAGTACACATTGTCACTACAAGAAAAGGTAAACGCACCAAACCTATCCTATCACCATTTAATATGCAACATATTACACCCAAGCCTAAACTAATGATTATAATTAAACGATCTGATCTTGTTGACCAAATCAACAATCTACATACGAAGATTTCAATCCTCAATATTTTAAAACAATCCACTATCTTTGGTGATATATCATATGAATCATTATGTTAAATATAAGTACCAAATGATATAAAACCAACTTAATTTTCAAATGTTATGCGAGATCAAAATAACATGATTACCATTACCTTTGATCTAAAATATTTACCATCAAAAGGTATTATTAATCAATATTGGCCTTTATTATTACAAGTGAGTATGCATAACAAGGGAACCAAATTGGTGATATTTGATAATAGATCTAGTCTAAATTTTTGTGGCATAGAATTATTAACCACCATGGGTATTAGTACTAATCTTATTTGAAAATTAGACGTGTATATCAAAGTATTTGATAATTCATGTATCCCTCTAACTGGGCAATCACATTAGATGTGACATTAGTACAAAAACTGGTTTGAACTACATTCAAATTAATGTCTCAATCAATGTATCACCAATTAATCCTTGGTATAAATTATATACACACAATGGAGATCATCTCGTTTACATTAAATTGATGTTACAAATTCATATATGATGGGACCTTATTGACAATGCTTGCTAATGATGAACCATATTGACAATGCTTATCAATGATGAACCTTTCATATTTTTAAATCTTACATTTTGACATAAAAGGGGTTACAAAACTCATATAACCAAATAAATACATTTCACTTGAAAGCATCCAAACTTATGAGGTGTCAGAATCAAGAAAAATAACTCATTTACCTTACAATGTTTATAAGAAAATAGCTACTCAGATGTGCATGGATACATAATTAGACTAAAATCCATTACCAAATGAGCCAATGATACCAAAATAACAAGAAAATCTAGCATTTGAGCTTCCTTTATTGGTTAACACTAAACATCAAGATGGAAAAGTTTTAGATTACTATGATATCAATGATAAACTTACTCATATAATGATAGATGAATAGTTGTAAAAACTAAATTTTTATCCACTTAAACATATTTTGCATAACAATTTTCACAGCTATAGGTATTGGCAGATACAAGTCAAAATAATCTCTAGATGATATAAAGGCATATTTAGTAAAAGGCAAGGAAAAATTATCAGATGAACATGTAATTCTTATTATTTAATCCATCTATCTTAGATACAAACATTAATTGAACCTTAAAAAGGACAAATATCAGGAAAATTTTAGTGGCCAATAAAAATATTGGAGGTCACTAGATGAATTGGTTTCACAGTGGAGACAAATAAGTTTGGAAGGCATATAATAGTATAGGAAAATTATGAGGTGGCATGTGGTGATTGAAATTTGAACAAGCATAACATCCAATAGGAATAACACTATACAATCGTCTAACTATAGTATGTAGTCACCTGATTGCATGATACATCCACCCAACTTCATGATGCAACCATTTGAATACATGATATGGCTTCTCAAATTGACAATGATAGATGTAGCCATCCAACTAAATGATTTAGCTTCCTAACTACATGGTGTAATCATCTGACTACATGATATATTCATATGACTACATGCTATATTCATCTGACTATATGATGTAGTCTTTTAAATCCATCATTTATTTATCTAACTACATCATGTAGTCATCTGATTATAGGATGTAATCACCTGAATGCATCATCCAATCATCTATTTACATTCTAAAGATGGCCATTTTATATAGATAGACCCACCTAATCACTTATATAAGGCATACACATACCTCATTTTCCACTTTGTAATTTCTTGCTCTAACCTTCAGGATCCAACTATCCTTACTCTCCATCATCACCCCATTTTACAAAGTAACTTATTAAATCTAAACATTGACATGAAGGGCTTCCCAAACCTCTTTTGGTGTAGGTCTCAACATTGACTCCTCTAAATAATGATTCAAAAATATCATGTGCACTATGATCCTAGGAATTCTATAGCATGAAGATACATATGCAAATTGCAATGACCAATGTAACTTTAAATTTATTATCTACATATCATAATATAAAAGAGAAATGTATCTTATAAATTATTTGTTGTTAATATTCAATAGTTATACATCCAAACTTACTCTTCACTTGAGCTCAAGATAAATTTTAATTTGGAATCACACCAAACGATGTACATATATTAATAGGTTTATAGTATAAGAATGTGGAAGAAATCACAATGAAGGCAACATTAATTGATGAGGATAAAAAATATTTGGAGTCTATTTATGAGATGTAACTAGATGGTATTATGGTTTCCATTTTATAATTCATCAATTTTTTATATTTGATTTACATATGTTAGTCATTATTTCTTAATGTGTTAATTTGTTTTTAATTAAATCTCCCTAAAATTAAGGTGGAAGGGGGATTAAATTTGAAGCAGTAAAAATAATTTTCTACTTGGTATGATTGAATGATTCTAGGCTATATTTTTATTGCATGGAAGGATTTTATACTTCATATACTAGGCAGTTGTTTATATTCTATGTACTCTTAGTGTTCAACAATTTGATTAGTGTTCATTCCTATCAATATAATTATGGATGATGTGACTTCTACAATTAAAAATTAAAATTTTACATGTTCCTCTACCAAATTATTATTGAATTATAAAATTAGGATTTTTATGACTCTCGAGCCATACCTATTCCAATAGTTTTTCATCACCAAATGTTTGTTGACTCACTATCCCTTAAATATTATGAGGTTAGGTTACATTACACTATAATTATTTTCAAACAATTATATAACTAATCATTTTTTTGAGATAAAAATATTCTATACATTTTTTGAAAACAATTATTTCAAATGATATCAAGAGGAAATGAAATATTAAAGTGCTATTAAACCCCTAAAGTAACCATAGATATAGACATGGAGGCCAACATAGACTCATGTCCACAAATTTAGCCATTAAAAAATAAAAAAAGTATATGGATTTTGATGAAAAATCCATCAACTATTAGTCAATGTTCCCCTCATGTTTACAATATAACTTCATACACAATCTCAATGTTGATTTCATTAAAAATAATAATTTTATCATTTTAATTCTTTAAATCTCTTTTATTTTTATAATGACACAATCTATATTTCAACCACCATTGGTTGCAACTTTCATAATTTAATTTCAACCACTACAACAAGATGTGTAGATTAAGACAAATTTCTTATTTTTAGATAATAATTGAAATGAGATTGGAATATATGAAAAATAATAGTGTTAATAAAGGATTTATCATTTTTCTAATTTTTAATTCAATTTACAAGTCTTCCTTCATCTCCTTCTCAAAAGGATAAATTTCTAATTTCAATAACCACCTCCACTAGCCCATCTTATAAATACAAGAATAGGGACATGTTTAGCATTTCAAGCAGAGATTTGGAGCATTATGTAACTTTTAGCATCATAATTTACAAGCTTTTCACTCCATGGTCTCTCTAGTTTAATGTGAACCACATGTCTTAGAGATATTGATCTTGACAAGGAGTCATTGGCGAATTAATATTCAGATGTCTATGTGATTTTTCAATCCTCATGACATAATATAGGTATATCATCCAATAGAGCATTTGTAAACATAGTCTACACCTGACATTCCACCTAGCACAGACACACTGAAGGAAACTCCACAAAATGATGATCAATGCACTTTTTCCAAATTATAATTGATTGGTAGATATTATTATAGCCTTTGTTAATGATTGTGTTATTACCAAATTTATAAATTAATAATATGGGAGTATAAGGGATTTATTTTTATAAAGGAAATAAATTTGATTTCTCACAATCACAACCAACATGATTAGTGGTATGTAATGGTTGAACATTAGCTTTCAAAAACTAATGTTTTATTAAACAAGGTAGTTTTTGGTGGTATTATAGTGAGTAGTAGATTTAATGATGATGCTATTGATATAATGTTAAATAAGCATGAGAATTAAAATGTAGAATACCAAGAATACTTCAACAAATGGGAAAAAATAAAAGCCTTGTGAATATCATTAATGTAGCAAAAAAATCATGGTGATTTTATGTTTATTATTTTTTTCAAATAAATTGATTTTATAATTTTTAAATAAATAATAATTTTTGCTCATTTTAAGTAAAGTTATAATAATTTTAAGAATTAATTTGTTGTCCTTGACATGCATTTTAAGAGTGCATGTAGAAGTATATTTTCAGCCATTTCTTTCAAGGAAACACTTGTTTTAATGAACAAGAAGAATAATTAATTGAATAAAATCATTGGGTAACATGACTTGGACCTTGAAATATTGTTTAAAGAAAAATATAGAAAGGACCCATCCTAGATTTCATCTGGAGATGTTGTTATAGATGAAAGGGCAAGTCTTACAAATATCAATATTGTAGAAAAATATGTTACAAAATTAGGGATCCTTTAAGAGGCTACTACTTCTAACTAAGAGGATTCCCAGGGTAGTCAAGTAACATAGAAAGACATACAAGTGTTTAAAAAATAATGAGTTTTCTATTTGGCATTGTATTTTTTTATTATAAATATTATAAACTGGGGATTCAGCTTGATATTTAATCTTGAACAATACATTTTTTAGTTTTAGCTTACATACTCTTAGTGTTTATTTTTATGTATGTACATGGTATTTTATGTTTTAATCAATAAATTGTTTTAAGATTTTAGAATTATGGTGGGTGGTTATACAATAATGTCTAATAAATCAATGCAATGCTCTATTGGTTTCTTGCAATGTTCAATATTTTAATTTGATTTAACAATTTAAATATTGTTTAAAGGTGTAAAAACTAACAAATACACAATACTAAAAATTTATTATTTTTATAACTCACTATTTTAGAATGTTAAAGATTACAATGTAAAACTAGGTACAAAATTTATAAAATTATAATAAGATTGGTAATAAAATCGATTAAACAATTCATAAAAAGTATAATTGAGTTAATTAGGGATGTAATAGATTTATAAATTATAAATTGAAAACATTGTTTAATAAATAAAATAAATTCATCACATGACTGCATTTAGCTTATATAGATTTAAAATACATACAAACTAAAATTTATGTTGTTGAAACAACCCTTTTTCAACCCAAGTTTCATCACATGCATTTGTATGTACTTTTTTAGAAGAACTTTTAGATACTTTTTTGGAATCTGTATTAGTGAATACACTTATTTCATCAAAAGAACTCCAAATTGAATTCACTCTTTCATATGAAAATCCATCCATCGCATAATGTGAAACATACAACCTCAAACAAGTGTTAATATTTTTATACAATCTATCCCTATGTTTTGATTTAATAAAAAAAATGTAATAAATACCCTCTCATCTTTGATAGAACCTAAATCATTAATTTGTACCATTCATATAGTCAAAACTTTTCACTATTAGTTTCTTATAGAACATTGTTTGGATACAATTTCTTCCACAATGTTGTAATTAAACATATTTTTGTTAGTTTATTTAATGACTGATATTTTTTAGTCATTCTAATTATGAAATGGGTTGAATATTTTGTCAGTAAATCCTTTTGAAAAATACCCTCAAATTCAACTCCATTAATTCCTATAGGCTTACTAAAATGATTGATGAGATTACCCATGTATTTGATAAATAAATTACTTGCCATTTGTTCATCTTTTATAATGTTCCAAAATGTAGGATTCTCCACTCCCATAGCTTCAAGCAACACATCCCTTTGAAAATGATCTACAAATTTAGAAAATAAACATTCTAACATTTCTCTCAATTTCAATCATATGTCATATATTACATTATAATATAGAACCTATGTTACGTGTACTTTAATTTATACTCTTGCCACCTTAGTTATTTTTTGTAAAGTGTGAAGTGGTATCTCTTTTCCATTAATTAAAATACAATGATGATAATTAATATTGAATTTTAAATAGTTTTTAGGGTCTTTAATATCAATTAAAGTTTTCCAATTGTCAAACACTAATCCTTTAAACTATCTTTGAGTAGTATAATATATCAAGTGATTGATAAAACTATTTCCTCAAATGTGTGAAGTTAACAACATATATAGATCTCTCATGCACAAGTTTTGTCAACCAATGCATTCATTTTAACATGGGAAAAATACCACATAATGTTAATGGAGTTTTGAAGTCTATTAAATAGTACAATAAATATCTTTCCTTGTCAACTTCTATTCATTATTTAAACATACAACCTAGTAATGATGGGTATTATTCAAATATTATTTTCTACATGCAGGTTCATATAAATAAATACATTTTGGTATCAACATATCTTCATACATATAGTTTTATAAAAATAAATCCATCTGGTATCAACATATTTGAAATTTTTTTCCCATCAATCACTCCAATTTCAAATTTATAAAACTCTATAAACCTTTTTGGACTTCTTATCATGTATGCATGTAATTCAATAATAAGCTCTTCCACTATTGCTACATTTTCAAAGGTGCCTAAACTTTTGTAAGAAAGATTCATTCTATGCACCATGAATTGGATTAGAGTCATATATGTGGAAATTACTATTTTTAGTCAAATACAGAGACTAATTATTTTCCCCTACATTACTAACACACCATATTCACCAACACACTAACTTGATACCTATATCATAATAATCCATCCCAACAATATCCATCAAGTTACAAATAACCAATTTTTAGAGTTTATCAGCATTTTAATTTATATCGTGTTGTTTAAAGATAATATGTGAGGTTGTCTTGAGTTGTTATCAAACGTATAATCATACATTAAAACCCATGATGTGGTGTTATCTATAGTTACCTCATCAATTGATAGTGAGATAAAAGGTGATGATTTTAATTTATATTTCAAATTCTCCTTTTAAATCATTGTGAGGAATTTTTACATTTGTCAAGAACTTCTATATGACCAATGTAATTAAAGAATTTTATGAAATCAAATATGCTAAAATAAAACCTTATAATCTGATAAATCAGAGATTGGTCTGCCTCTTTTCATAATGTGATATAATCTAGAAATCTGTATATTATTAGCAAGTAGATTGACCTGAGAAACTTTTCCTAACTGAGCTATGATTTTTCCTTCTTTATGAATGACGTGTTGTTTATGTTTATAATTATTTTCATACTCTAATGCACAACATTGATGCATGCATTATTTTGAATTTTTCCATCTCACTATTCTTTTGACTTTTCCATTTTTGTCTTTTATCAAGTCATATATTTTTTTTTAATGTTTCTCAATTGTGCTGAAATTTAGATGTTTTTTTGTCCTTTCAATGTTTCCAATAACATATTATACATTTACATTATGTTTCTGTTTTAGTAGTATTTTCTTGTCATATAGGTTCAATGAATGGGTATTTAGTTGCCCAATCATACTTAAATGACCTTTCAATTATCCCTATATTTATATTATTTTCCAAAAAAAATTAATACATTTTTAAATTAAATATTGTGTTGGTTGAGTATAAATATCATTAATTACTAGGTACTCATCATCAAAATCCATGATGATGTCATCTAGCCTGCTTTCCCTTGAAATTAGTGAGGTCATTTCATACTCAGGGATGTTTTCCAATGGTGGCATATATTCAAAAGGGTTATCAATTGATTCTACTTACAAAATGGGTATAAACCTTGAAATATTATTAAAAATTGGTCCTTGATATGGAAGTGTAAATATTAAAAATATAATAAATCATATAATATTTAGTACCTTGTTTGAGATTTGATACCTAGGGACGTCTTCCAATAAAGGTATATCTTTGATACTATTATCGTTGGGTTTTGAATGTAAAATGGTTTTAGACTAATTATTAATAAACATTGCACTAAAAGATAAAATAAATAACAAAATAGTAAATAAACTAATATTTAGTATCTCTATTTGGCATTTCATACCCATGTACATCTTCCAATGGAGACATATCTTTGATTATGTTATCATTGGATTCAACATACAAAATGGATATAGACTTGTCATCATTATTGAACCTTAATATAAAATATCAAATAAGTTAATAATATAATCATTTAATATTTTTTACCTCTATTTGACATTTCATATCTATGCATGTCTTTGAGTGGAGGAATATCTTTGTCACTATTATCAATGGGTTATGTAAGCAAAATGGTTGTAGGCATTAATTGTTATTGAACCATAATAGGAGTCAATAGATAATAATATTAAATAATTTAATATTTATACCCATGCTTTCCTTCTAGATTAAATAAGGTAACATGTTCCATTTTTTAAATTTCCCTCACACCATAACACTCTTAGCATAAGCCATCAAATTAACATTATAGATAAATGATGCCTAGTTATAATTGCTTAAAAGTTGGTTACAATCACCTGATAGCTCTTTGTATTCCCCTAACATACCTGATGCCTACTTATTATCATCTGACACCTATTTTATATTTTCCAACACATACTTCCTATCATTTGATACCTACTTAGTATCATTTGACACCTAGTTGGTAGCATTCAACACCTAGTTATTTTCATCCAATAATTATTTATAGTCACCTAATACCTGGTCATTAAAGATATAATAAATAATTCCAAGAATGCAAAATATTATCCAATTACCCATCTGTATGCTTAAACATTTAATCTAAATAAAAAATGAATGAAAAACCTAAAATTCAACACAAAAAACTTTAAGAGAGCTCTAATCTACGTAAAGAAACCACCTACCAAAGAAATGAACCTACACATTAAAATAAGTATTATTAATTTAGAGAGTAATATGGGGATTCTATCCATGCACATAAATGAAATAAACAACAAAAAATTAATATTTAATACATCAATGAGAGGACAAAAAAAACCATTCAAACATTCAAGCCCATTTGACACATGATCGATATCATTCGACACCTTCTTGTTGTCATTCAACACCTACTTGTAGTTCAACACTTGGTTAATATCATTTAACACTTGGCAATTATCAACTAAAACTTGGTCACTATCATGAACACTAGGAAGATAAGTGATTTTAACTTTGAATTTATCTTATTTATCTATGCATGAAGTAGATATAATGATTGGTTCATTAGTGACCATATTTGTATCATTGGACTCTTTAGGAAACCATTTATTTTGAAAACTTTTCATGAGAAATATTTTCAAAAAATATCTTTAGTGTTTATCTTGAATTTATTCTTGCAACTTATATTTATGAAATTGTTTTTTTCATCTCGATCTTTTTGTAACATTGCTTGTTTTAATTTTTATTTATGAATCTTTTCTTTCTTTGAGTTATCTTTTATTGCCCATATTTTCTCTTTTTATTCAATTTGTACTTGTTACTTAGGAGATACAATATAAATGGGATGATTAATTGATTTAGCTTTTTTTTACCACCACGTGTAATGATACTTTTGTATTCTCTTCATTAAATCCAATCAAACTATTTTTTATGATGTCCATGCATTCTATGATATGTATAATAGTATTTTAATATATTTTAGAGGAGGCATAAAAAGTAATGAAATCATGTTTTTTTGAAGATTTTCTCTTAGAAACTTACTTTGACTCATTATCCTTTTGTATTATTTTTAAATCATTAATTATAGATTATGTTGATGGTGATGAAAAATATAAGTAAAATAGGATACATGATTGACACTATCATATTATATATTATATGTAATTTTTTTATTATTTTCATGTGATATATTCTTTGAACTAGAATATTGATTTGTTTTTACAACTCTTCTCTTAATTTTATCATATTATTGACTTGATCTTGAAGGGATTCATAGGCATAAAACTTATGGTTATCTAATTAAATACACACACCATCAAGAGGAGATGGAAGGATGGGCTCTTCCTTTATATTGAGAGATTCATTGATTATAAATGTGTTACTAGATTATTCTTGATTGTTAGCAGTGAATTAATTATCACTAAAATAGATGCATTTTCATCATGTTGTAACCCTAAGATAATATTGTGGAGTTGTGGTACAAGAGTAATATTTTATGAACATAATCATGAGGAGGAAGAGTTATGACATGTAGGTTTAATATCCACTATTTTTAAATGAGCGACTTTATAAATTGATTCTTGACTTGAAATTACTTTATTGAAAAAAAAAATTTGAAAATAATTTTATCTTGCTTTGATAACTTTACCTAAAATGTTAATTTATTTCTAACTTGTATTTACTCTTTTTTGTCTAGATTATTAATCAAGAATAAGGTGAATTTGAAGAAGATTATAGAGAGTAATTTGTTTTTATTGAATAATGTTCCCAAAATGCATCAAAACTATATTTTATATTAATTTCTATATCATTAAATTCAAAATAATCCATATATGTTTCTTTTATAAGTTTTTTTTTTTATTTTTATTTGTGCATTCATTATCATAAGTAAAAGGCATGACATCAGTAGCGAACAAGGATAATTGACTAGCCTTGATTTATAAAATGAATTTGAATATACTAAATACAACAAATAAAACATTAAATTATATAAATTAATCATGCATGTAAAAAATAGATAATGAAGGTAATCCATTACAAAAAATGAATTTATAAAGGATGATCTAGAAAGGGGTTTGTATAATTATGTGGAATCTCAAATATATTTTCTCTTTCATTGATTAATGTCATCCAAATATTTAAAATCAGTAACTATAGACACAAAACCATTCATGTAGCCCAATAACCTCATTTATGAGGGAATGGTGAGAGTAACTTCCCTAGGATGTGTTACTCATAGGCGAAATACAAACCAAATAGATAAAATAGGATTCCTATGGTATAAACAAGGGATCTTCAGTGTTTTTGATATACCATGAGGTACATAGAAAATGAACTCCATATTTAGTTTTTCTTAGTAGCTATGAGTATTATGTAAACCCCTCATATATTGATGTTTATAAAAAGATAATTATGTAGCCTTCACAACAATCATTAATTAGTTTTAAAAAAATTGGATACAGTTTATAAAAACAAGCAAAAAAATAAAAAATAAATAAAAAGGAAATATCAAAATAATTTTGTATAAGGAATAAATAATTTATCATTTTTTAAAAATCATGAATTCTTTTAAAACCCTATACCATAAAAAATTCATGGAAAAGGAATTATTACAAATAAAAATATGGGTTCACCAAAAAATTTAATCTATTTTGGTTTAGTGAACTCTAATTAATAGATATTAAATTATTAAAATTTGATTGTTGGTATATACATATCTAATAATGAAATATAATAAGCTACTTTTTTTAAATAAATGAAAAGTTTGTAAAAATACCAAGTGATCTAAAAATATGTGCAAATCTCTCTCAAATAGGTCTTATATTGATTATGACTAGAAAATAACGAAAAGGACTTGTGTATTGTGTTCATGATTGAGTGAATAAATATAATTTATGTTTAGAAAAGTATGTATAAGGATGATACGGGTGAACCATGGCCTTATCTATTGACTTTAATCCTTTAATCATAACTTGGATGACTATGTGATGAATTTATCAATTTGGGTATGTGCTGCTACCTGTGAGGATTAAGTAATTAATTTTGTGTCTTGATTTGATTAATATAAGATATGTAAAACATAAACCACTATTTATTCAAAATAAACACAACATATATCAAATTTAAATGAGGGAATAGAGCTAGGGTAAAAATTTATCTACTCAAAAAATATGTTATGTGATTTGAGTGTTGCCTACATGCAACAAATGGGCTTCATAGAGATGTAGTTATTTGTCCTTGGGTGATTGTGTGATCCATGATTATAACAATAT
Organism: Torreya grandis; assembly: GCA_037957365.1. Taxonomy (NCBI): domain Eukaryota; kingdom Viridiplantae; phylum Streptophyta; class Pinopsida; order Cupressales; family Taxaceae; genus Torreya; species Torreya grandis. The sequence continues at coordinate 982,275 of JARHVA010003238.1, forward strand.
ATGATTATATTGATTAAAATTATTGATAATTTATTTTATTGACCCATAATAAAAATATTCATAATTGGCCTATGATTGTTAGAATGCTAAAAAATAAAAACTAGGTGAAATAGTTATATTTTGATTAGTGTGAAGTATAGTTGTTAAGTGTTGTCAGATGTATTTGGAGAAGACTTGATGTCTTTATATATAATAATATTAAAAATATTTTCACTACCCAACATTTAAAATGCACAAGAGGTAAAAATAGATCATTTTTAATGTCCCCATTCCTATGCAAGAGGCCTAGTAGGCTTATTGTACTCTTAGCTTTGGTCATACCTAAGAGGTTAGAGATGTTAGAGGATACTAGTTATGGGTTACAATTACCACCTTCACTTTATGTTATATTTCATCATTGACTTAAGTGATGGGGACTAGGTGGTAATTTTTCACCATTGAGATTCTAATTTCATACTAAGATAACTTAAGTCATATTTGCATGTTTACAATAAAGTCACTTAAGTTATAGATTTATGCACATGGTTTATTACCAAAAGGGGCATCATTTTTATTCTAGGCCATTGATCTTGTGTGGATTTGATTTAATCTTGGGCATTAGATTTATTATCCCTAATTTGGATGGTGGAGACTGTTTCATCTTTTTGGAGTTGGATATATATTTTCCCCTTGAAGTAATTTTGGGGGTATTCAGACATTAATACTTTTAGATCTATTGCTATTAGCAACCATTTTTGCTTGTGGAGGTAAAATTATTCAAGATTCCTATCTTTGATTGTGAGAGATCCACTCCTAGATAGTAGAACATTCTTTAGTGAGGGTTTCCAATCCATATCCCTAGCTTGTTATTCATGTGATTTGGTATTATGTTTAGATTTTTAGATATAGATCAAGGATAAAAGATTTATTGGTAGAATTATTCATAAATTTAGATTTAGAGAAGAGGACAACCCACCATCAATTGGGTATCCATTTATTTTTAGCTTTGAGGTAGTTGTGAGTCTCCCATAAGTGGGCCGACTTACCTAGAGATTTCATGTAGTGATTTGGAAGGGTTTTAATGGGACTTTTCTAGATATTTTGGAGTTAGACATTATTATAATCATAAATATGCCCAATAATTCAATTACATAATTTTTCTATTTTTATTCTAGAGATTGTGATTATATATATTTTTCTCTCATTTTCTATTATAAAATAAATCAAATCAAATCAAACCTTTGAGATAAAAACTATTTCTGAGTTGGTTATTGTTTTCCATAATTGTCCACATCTTTTTAAGCTTCTAGGTATTTCTAAAAATGATTATTCTGAAAGATAAATTTTTTTGTAATTTTTGTACCTTGTTGTCTTGAAAAATCATAACTATTGTTTGTATTCTTTATGAAAATTTATGAGTTTTAAGTGATATCGTAAAAGAAATATCTCAGTGGTATCTGATCCACCTTTTTTGTAACCTATTGGGTAGTGAATGAAGGTATAATCTAGGAAGAATGCACCTTTAAAGGAAGGTTAAAACATGGTAGATAAATAAATGGAAGATTTAAATGAGGAGTTTATCAATAAAATGTTCATCGACATGGTGAAACAATAGGATATAACCAATATCTATTTAAGATAGCTCACTTAGAATTTGAATTAGATTAAATATGGGAATAAATAGGGAAAAGGGTGAGAACAATAATTTAGGATAGAAATCCCTCCATTATTTTAACAATATTATGAGCCTTGATGAGCCCTATTTCTTGAAAGACTATAAAGCATCACATTTGGGATAGCCAATAGATATACTTGATGAGGATTCTTATTGGACAAAATACCAATCTTTGAGTGAGGGTTTCAAGGAGAATATGCCATTTCCTAATAAATTATAGGATGAATATTAGAAGTAATCCCAAGATAGATCATCATAGGTTAGTACCTAAACTACAAAGGCATTTGGGCAGATTTTTATTCTAAACTTTGATGGCTCAAAGAAGTTTACCTCACATTCATGGATATAAAGGCTAAAGACTTATTTTCATTTGAACCCCATTCATGAGTAGGATGAAATTAAATTTATGATCCTACACCTTGAGATATATGCACATGATTGGTGTCATCATGGACTAGTGACACATGGGCACATGTACATTACCACATGCATGAAGTTCACATAGAGGGTAGAGGATAGATTTGATAGGAGAGGCCCTGATAGCTTCTTCAAGGAGTCAACTCACTTGAGATAAATAGGTTATTTATATGTCTACAATACATATATTTAGACACACTCAATGATTATCCCTGATAGTTTAGTGATGAGGTTGACTTCATTATTCATAGTAAGATTGATGGATAATTTGGATAGATACTGAAGGCATTTGAGCCTCCTTCATTATATGAGCCCATTAGGTGAGCATGAGATTTAGAGTTGCATAATATAAAGTCTATATTTCCACTCATGGTTACGTATAAAGCGCCTCCACCTAACCAAGATGATAGGAGACAAGACTCAGCTAGGAATCCATTCATTTCACTAGAAATTAGGGAGGAGTTACAAAAATAATATGTTTTGATTACTGTCAACCATAAACACATGGATATAATCATTTTGGGAAGAAAAATGCTCAATATATTTAGGTATATGAGGATAGATATGATGAGGAACATGAGGTATTAGAATCTATTGAGCTTGATTATGGTGATGTATTGGATAGTGATGATTTTGAGACTGTAGAGGATACTTTTCCCATTAAGACCATAGCTATATTGTCTTGTACCCCTAGGTACAAGGCATTATGAGCTCATAGGGTTATGAAGGGATAATGTGTGGTGGTGATTATTGATAGTGTAAACATAATATTGTAATGAGGGGAGTTAGTATTGTGTTAGTGAATAAACCAAATCAATAAAAGATGCACTAAATTAACAGCCTAAGCCTATCTCAAAGGAGGAGCTTAATTAACAAAACAAAAATGGAAAATAAAACTAAAAAATGAAATAAATACCTTATTTAACCTTCCTTGGATGCTCCAAAATGATTTTTGAGTGGCTTTCTTGGCTTGTGCTCATGAAGTTTCCATCAATGTATGGCTACCACTATCTCTCCTTAGCACCATGTATGACATTGGATTGGTTTGGTTCCATATTTGGAAATTATAAAACTAAGATGCAATGATTTTTTAAAGCATTTTGGCATTATAATTTTGTCATAAAAGAGATAAAAATTTAATAGGCAAGGCCTCCTATTTATAGATTATTCAAAATGGTCAGAATCAACTCGAACCATCCATCTCAAGATGGAAATGTGTAGCTAAGGATTAATTCAATTATGTAATTAAAATTCATAAATAGGCTCATAAATATTTGGGATAGAGGGGAATATAATAGGCATGGAGGGTCTTAATGAGGCATGGGAGGGGTTAACCTTGATATTTTATTCATTTATGGCCTATGGATGTCTTCCTAAGAAATGATGCCACCTGATGATGCAAATATTCAATATTCATTTCCAAAAATAAATTATTCAAAAAGTTCCATGTAATTATTAATTAGGCTCATGATTTTGTTTAATTATCTCTTAATCATGATTAATCACTTTGATTTAAACCTTGGTTATTTGTGTATAGATTAATTAAATTGGTTAGAATGTCTTGTTATTGTCCTAAAATTTGACATGATTGGAATTAGAAGTTGATGTTAGATGTATTGGATACATTATCCTAATGAGGATGTTTTCAACACAAAATAAAAAAGTCACATGTCTCCTATAAGATATTGGACAAAAAAGAGAAATCTAAGGCACCCAAGTGCAAAATTGGCATTTTGACTTGAAATGATTTGATCAAAGTTAGTTGGCCCATAAAATGCATTGCCCCATTTAATGACAGTCTAGGAAAAATTGGAGCTATAATATATCAATTTAAACTCAATTAATGTGTTTTAGTGTTTTTAGGTGAAATTATGCATTTTGGTAAGAATTGGTCAAAAGCCTAGTTAGAGGTTATCAATGGCCACTTTTAGGTGTCTATAGATAGTGGAGCCATCCATAATTTAATTAATGATACTTTGTTAGAGTTATGGGGCCTATAGATACAATATTTTGAGGGCTTAAACATGGTGGTAGCTAATGGTAAATCCATGATATGCACACAAAGGGTTCCATAGTTGACCATCACTATGGGTAACTATGTAGTTACTGATGATTTCTATATTATTGGTATTAGAGAGACCAACATAGTGCTTTTAGTGTAGTGACATTGCTCACTTGGTGAGTTTTAGAATAACTTCTAAATGATGGAACTGGATTTATTTCATCATATAATAAATATAGATAGTCATTGTTTATTATTCCAAATAAATTAAAGATATAATCAAGTGTAATATTAAAATTGGTCAATATAAAGAGAGTATTTTTAAATAAGATCAAACTTTAATATCTATTTACAACTCTTTTTTAATAATATATAGCTATTTTACAAACACCAACATGCATGTTCCTAACCCTTTGTTCCTCCTAGATCATATTTGAGTGAAAACTACCATCTTGATCCAATTATTTTCCCATGACATATATTGGATCCCAAAGTCCACATTGTTACTACAAAAAAATGTAAGGGTAGCCAACCTATCCTACCACCATTTAATATACAATATATTCCTCTCAATCCTAAACTAGTGATTATAATTAATGGATTTGATCTTGTTGACCAAATGAGCAATCTAAATACTAAGATTTAAATCCTCAATATTTTAAAACAATCTACTATCTATAATGATATATCATATGAAGCATTGTGTGAAACATAAGTATCAAGTGATATGGAACCAACTTAATTTGTAAATATTATGTAAGATCTAAAAAATAACATGATTCTCATTACGTTTGATCCAAAATATTTACCACCAAAAGGTGTTGTTAATTGAGATTGGCTTTTATTAGTACAAAAAAATATGCATATTAAGGGAATCAAAAGGGTGATATTGGATAATATATCTAGTCTAAATATCTATGTCCTAAAATTATTAACCACCATGGGTATTAGTACCAATATTATTTGAATATCAGACATATACTAAAGTATTTGACAATTCATGTAGCCATCTAACAAGTAAAATCATATTAGATGTGACACTAGTAAAAAAAATGGTTCCAACTACATTCCAATTAATGTCTCATTCAATGCATCATAACTTAATCCCTAGTAGACATTAGATACACACAATGGAGTTCATCCTATTTACATTAAATCAATGTGTTAAATTCATACATGATGGGACCTTATTGATGATGCTTGTCAATAATTAACCTTATTGACAATACTTTTCATAGATGAACCTTTCATATTTTTGAATGTTATATTCTAACATAGAAGGGGTTATGAAACTCATATAACAAAATAAATACAGTTCACTTGAAAGCATCCCAACTTATGAGGTGGGAGAACTAATAAAAATAACTCATTTACCTTAAGATGTTTATAAGATAATAACTACTTAGGTGTGCATGGATACACAATTAAAATAAGAACCATTACCAAATGAGCCAGTGATACCAAAACAACAAGAAAATCTAACATTTGAGTTTCCTTTATTGGTTAACACTAAACATCAAGATGAAAAAGTTTTAGATTACTGTGATATCAATGATGAAATTACTCATACTATGATAGATAAACAATTGTAAAAACTAAATTTTGATACACATTAACATATTTCACATAACCTATTCACACCTATAGGTATTATGACATACAAGTTAAATTAATATCTAGATGATACAAAGGTACATTTATTAAAGGGAAAATAAAAATTATCAGACGACCATATAAATCATTATTATTCAATCCATCTATCTTGGATACAAACATTAATTCTATCTTAAAAGGGATAAATGTAGGTAAAATTGAAGTGGCATTTTACTAAAAATATTGGAGGTCACTAAGGGAATTCATTTCACAATGGTGATAAATAAGTTTGGAAGGTATATAATAGTGTAGGAGAGTTATGAGGTGGCATGTAGTGAATGTAATTTTAATAATAACAACATCCCAAGATCCAATAGGAATAACACTATGCAATCATCTAACTATAGTATGTAGTCACCAGAGTGCATTGTACAACAACTCAATTGCATGATCCAACCATGTGAATGCATGATATGAATACTCAACTATAAAATTTTAGATGTATCCATCCAACTACATGATCTAGCTTCCTCAATACATGATGTGGTAATGTAAATGCATGATGCATTTATATAACTACATGATGAATTCATCTAACTGCACAATGTAGTTATCTGACTGCATGATATAATCTTTTGAATGCATCATTCAGTTATCCAACTACATCATGTAGTAATCTAACTATAGGATGGAGTCACTTGAATATATCATCCAATCATCTATTCACATGATAAATATGACCACATGCTTTGGATAGACCCACCCAATAACTTATATAAGTCATACACATACCTCATTTTCCTTTATAATTTCTTTCTCTAACCTATAGGATCCATCTATCCTTGCTCTCCATGCTCACCCTATTTTACAAATAAAAATATTATATCTAAACATTGACATGCATGGATTCCCAAACCTCTTTTGATGTAGGTATCAACATCAACCCCTCTAAATAATTATTTAAGAATATCATTTACACTATGATCCTAGGACTTATCCAGCATGATGATACATATGTAGATTGGATTGATCAATGCAATTTTAAAGGTATTGTCTATATGTTTCAATAAAAAAGAGAGATACATCTTCTAAATTATCTATTTTTAAAATTAAATGGTTCCACATCCTAATTTAATCTTCACTTGAGCTCATAATCAATTTAACTTAGAATCACACTAGAGGATATATATATATATATATATATATATATATATATATATATATATATATATATATATATATATATTAATAGGTTCATCTTATAAGAATGTGGAGGAGATCTCAACGAAAGAAATATTAACTAACAAGGACAAATAATATTTGGAGTCTATTTTTGTGATACAACTAGATGGTATTATGTTTTCCATTTTATAATTCATCAATTTTTTAGACATGATTTACATATGTTAGTCATCATTTATTAATGGGTTACATTGTTTTTAATTAAATTCTCCCCAAAATTATGGTGGAAGGGGGATAAATTTGAAGCGGTCAAAAATAATTTTATGCTTGGTATGATTAAACTATTATAGGATAGATTTATATTGCATGGAAGGATTTTAGACATTCCATACTAGGCAATTGTTTATATTCTACATACTAGTGCTTATCGATCTGATTACTGTTCATTCCTATCCAATATAATTAAGGATGATGTGATTTCTAAAATTAAAAAATAAAATTTTGCATGCTCCTCTACCAATTTTATTATTGAATTAAAAAAATTAGGATTTTTATGACTTACAATCCATACCTATTCCAAAAAGTGTTCATCACAAAATGTTTGTCAATTCATTCTCCCTTAAATACTAAGAGGTTAGGTTACATTGCACTACAATTATTTTCAAAAAATTATATAACTAATGGTTTTTTAAGATAAAAATATTCTTGGCATATATATATATATATATATCAAATGATATCAAGAGCAAATGAAATATTAAAGGATTATCAACCCCTTAAGGTAACCACAAATACAAATATGGAGGCCCACATAGAATCACATCCATAGGTTTATCCATTACAAAAATGCATATGAAGATTGATTAAAAATTCACCAAGTATTATTCAACCTTCCCCTCATGTTGAGGGTATACCTTCATACATAATCTCAATGTTGATTTCATTAACAAAAAATAAGTTTAGCATTATATTTATTTAAATCTCTTTTATTTTTATAGTGATACAATATGTAGTTCAACCACCATTGGTTGCAGCTTCCATAATTTAATTTTAACCACTACAACAAGATGTGTAAAGTAAAATAGATTTTTTGTTTTTGGATAATAAATGGAATGAGATTGGAATATATGAAAATAATAGTGTTAATAAATGATTTATCATTTTTATGATTTTTTATTCAATTTACAAGTCCTCCTTTGTCTCTTTATCAAAAGGAGAAATTTGTAATTCCAACAACCACTACGACTAGCCCACCTTATAAGTATAAGAAGACATAAATGCTTGAAATTTACAGTAGAGATTTGGGGAACTATGTCATTTTTAGCATCATAATTTCCAAAAAAGTTTCTCCATGGTCTACCTAATTTAATAGGAACCACATATCTTAGAAATATTGATCTTGACAAGTAGTCATTAGGGATTACTAGTGGGACATGTATGTCATTTTTTAATCCTAATGATATAATATATGTATCCCATCTAATAGATCATTTTTAAACATAGTCTACACCTAAAAGTCCACCTAACATAGTCATACTTGAGGAGACTCCACAAAATGATGACCAATGCACTTTTTTCCAATTTATAATTAATTGACAGATAGTACTAAAGCCTTTGTTAATGATTATGTTATTAACAAATTGATTAATTAATAATATGAGAGTATAGGAAATTTTTGTTATAAAGAAAATAAATTTGATTTCTCACAACCACAACCAACATGATCAGTTCTATGTAATGGTTGAACATAAACCTATAAAAACTAATGTTTTATTCAACAAGGTAGTTTTTGGGAGTATTGTAGTGAGTAGAATATATAATGATGATGTTATTTATACAATTTTAAATAATCTTGAGAATTAAAATTTAGAATGTTAAGAATAATTCAACAAATGAAAAAAAACAAAATCCTTATGGATATCATTAATGTAGAAAAAAGTTGTTGTAATTTTATGTTTATATTTTTTTCCAAATAATTTTTAACTAAATAATATTGTTTTCTCATTTTAAGTAAAAATATTATAATTTTAATAATTAATTTTTTGTCCTTGTCATGTATTTGAAGACTGCACATAAAAGAATATTTTTATCCATTTCTTTCAAGGAAACACTTGTTTTAATGAAAAAGAAGAATAATTAATTAAATAAATTCATTGGAGAACATGATTTGGGCCCTGAAATATTGTTTAAATATAAATATAAAGAGGACCCATCCTTGCCTTCCCCTAGAGATGTTGCTATAGATGAAAAGTAAATTCTTACAAACATCCATACCATAGTAAAAGATATTACAAAATCAGGGATCCTTTAAAAGGCCACTACTTCTAACCAAGTAGCTTTCCAAGTTGGTCAGGGAACATAGAAAGACACCCAAGTGTCTTAAAAATAATGATATTTCTATTTGGCATTCTATTTTTTATTGTAATTATTATAAATTGGGGATTCAACTTGATACTTGATCTTGACCAAGATATTTTGTAATTTTGGCTTACATGCTCTTATTGTTTACTTTTATGGATGTACATCATCTTTTATTTTTGAATCAATAATTTTTTTTGTTTGAATCAATAAAATATTTTAAGATTTTATAATTATGGTGGGTGATTATGAAATAATGTCTAATAAATCAATGCAATGTTTCATTAGTTTCTTGCAATGTTCAATATTTTCATTTGATTAAACATTGTAAATATTGTTTAAAGGTGTAAAAATTGACAAGGACATAATACAAAAAATTTACTATTTTTAGAATTCACTATTTTATAATGCTAAAGATTACAATGTAAAACTAGGTGCAAAATTTAAGAAAACATAATAAGATTGCTAATAAAATCAATTAAGTGATTCATAAAAATCATAATTGAGTGACTGAGGTATGTAATATATTTATGAATTATAAAGTGAAAACACTGTTAATAAATAAAATAAATTCATCACATGACTACATTTGACTTATATAGTTATAAAATACATACAAACTAAAACTCAAGTAGTTAAAATAACCCTTTTGCAACCCACGTTTCATCACAAGCATTTGTATGTATTATTTCAGAAACATTTTTAGAGACATCTTTGGTATATATATTAGTGATTCCTCTTCTTTCATTTAGAGAACTCAAAATTAAAAGCACTCGTTCATATGGAAATAGATCCACTGCATAACATGAAACATACAACCTCAAATATGTGTTAATATTTTTATCCAATCTATCCCTAAGTTTTGATTTAATAAAAGATAATGTACTAAATACCCTCTCATATTCCATAGTCCCCAAATTATTATTTCACACCATTCATATAGTCAAAAATTTCACTAGTAGTTTCTTACAGAACATTGTTGGGATACAATTTCTTCCATAATATTATAATAACACCTATTTCAATTGGATCATTTAATGACTGATATTTTTCAATCATTTTAATTATGAAATGAATTGACTATTTTTTTAGTAAAGACTTTTGAAAAATACATCAAATTTAACTCAATTAATTCCTACAAGCTTATTGAAATTATTGAAGAGAATAACCATGTATTTGATAAATAAATTACTTATTATTTATTCACCTTCTACAATGTTCCAAAATATAGGATTCTCCACTCCCATAGCTTCAAGTAGCACATCTATTTGAAACTGATCTCCAAATTCAATAAATAAACATTCTAAAATTTCTCTCAATTTCAATCATGTATCATATATGACATTATCATATAGAACCCATGTTACATGTACTTCTTTAATTTCTACTTTACCTACACTAGTTAATTTTTGTAAATTTTAAAGTGGTATCTCTTTTCCATTAATGAAAATACAAAGATATCATTAATATTGAATTTTAAATATATTTTAGGGTCTTTAATATCTATTAAAGTTTCCCAAATATCAAATATTGGTCCCTTAAAACTATCTTTTGAGTAGTATAATATATCAAGTGATTGACAAACATATTTCCTCAAGTGTATGAGGTTAACAATATATATGGATCTCTCTTGCAAAAGTTTTGTCAAGAAATGCATTTCTTTTAACATGGGTAAAATACCACAAAATGTTAGCAAAGTTTTGAAGTCTATTAAATAGTACAAAAAAGATCTTACCTTGTCAACTTCTATTCAATATTTAAACATAAAACCTACTAACGATGGATATTATTCAAATATTATTTTCTACTACAAGTTCATGTAAAAAAAATACATTTGGTATTAACATTTTTTAATATATGAATGTTCATACATAGAAATACATTTGGTATCAACACATTTTAAAAGTTTTTTCCCCATTAATCACTCCAATTTACAATTTTTAAAACTCTAGAAACATTTTTGGACTACTTATCATGTACTCGTGTAAGTCAATAATAAGCTCCCCCACTATTTCTACATTTTCAAAGGTTCCTAAAATTTTGTAATCAAGATTGATTTTATGCACCATGAATTGGATTAGAATAATATACGTGGAAATTACTATTTATAGTATAATATAAAAACTAATTATTTTCCCCTACATTACTAACTTGGTAACTATATCATAATAATCCATCCCATCAATATCCATCAAGTTATAAAAAACCGGTTTGTAGATTTTCTCAACATTATAATTTTTTATTATGTTGTTAAAAGATAATATGTGATATCATCTTGAGTTATTATCAAATGTATAACCATGCATGAAAACTCATGATCTGTTGTTAATTATCGTTACCTCATCAATTAATAGTGAGATAAAAGGTGTTACTTTTTATTTATCTTTCAAATCCTCCTCTTCAATCATTACGAGGCATTTTTCCATTTGTCAATAACTTATATATGACCAATGTGATTAAGTAATGTTATGCCATCAAATATGTTGAAATAAAATCTTATAATCTGAAAAATAGAGATTGATCTACCTCTTTTCATAATGTAATATAAAGTGGAAAACTGTATATTGTTAGCAAGTAGATAGACTTGAGAAACTTTTCCAAATTGATATATGATTTTTCCTCCTTTATGAATGAGGTTTTGTTGATGTTTATAATTATTTTAATACTCTAATGTGAAACATTGATTCATGAATTATTTTGAATTTTTCCATCTCACTATTCCTTTGATTTCTCCATCTTTATCTTTTACCAACTCATATTTTTCCATAATGTTTCTCAATTGTGTCAAACTTGAGTTGTATTTTTTGGTCCTTTCCAAGTTTCCAATTACATATTATGCATTTACATTTTTTAGTAATTTATTACTATTTTCTTGTCATATAGGTTCAATAAATGGGTATTTAGTTTCCCAATCATACTTAAATGACCTTTCAATTATCCATGTATTTCTCTTGTTTCGTAAAAAAAATTTAGATCATTTTTCAATTGAATATTTTGTTATATGAGTAGAAATCTCATCTCCTATTAGGTAATCATCATAAAAATCCTTGATGATGTCCTCTAGTCTACTTTTCCTTGAAATCAGTGAGAGTATTTCATACTCAAGGATGTCTTCTAGTGGTGGCATATATTCAAAAGGGTTATCAATGGTTTTTGCTTAAGAAATGGGTATAAGCCTTGTAAATATTATTAAAAATTGGTCCCATCTATGAAAGTGTAAAGATAAACACTACTCTAAATCATTTAATATTTAATACCTTGTTTGATGGTTGATACACATGGACATCCTCCAATAGAGGGATATATTTGATACTATTATCGTTAGGTTTTCATTCAAAATGTTTGTAGATTAACTATTAATAAACATTGTAATAGAAGTGAAAATAAATTTAAAAAATAGTAAAATAAAATAATATTTAGTACCTCTATTTGGCATTTCATACCCAGATACATAATCTAATGGATGCATATATTTTATCATGTTGTCATTGGATTCTGCATGCAAAATGGATGTAAACTTCTCATTATTATTGAACCTTAATATGAAAGTTCAAATAATTAGCAATACAATCATTTAATATTTGGTACCTCTATTTGACATTACATATCTATGTATGTTTTTGAGTGGGACAATGTCAATGTTACTATTATCAATGGGTTTTATAAGAAAAATGGTTGTAGACATTAATTATTATTGAACCCTAATAGGAATGAATAAATAATAATAGTACACAATTTAATATTTATACCCATGTTTTCCTTTTGTATGAAATAATGTAACATGTTTTTCCATTTATTAAATTTCCCTGAAGCCATAATACTCTCAACATAAGCCATCAAATCAACATTGTAGATAAATGATGCCTATTTATAGTCACTTAAAAGTTAGTTGAAATAACCTGATAGCTCCTTGTAATCTCCTATACTTACTTATTATCATCCAAAACCTATTTTATATTGTCCCACACCTAATTCTTATCATTAAACATCTAGTTGCTAGCATCCATCACCTAGTTATTATCATCCAATAACTTCTTATAGTCATTTACCACCTGGTCCCATAGGATATAATAAATAATTCCAATAATGTAAAAAAATTATCTGATCACCCATTTGCATGCTTAAACATTTAATCTAAATACAAAATGAATTAAAAACCTAGAATTAAACACAAAAAAAAACATTAAGAGAGCTATAATCTAGGTAAAGAAACCACCTACTAAAGCAATGAACCTACACACTAAAATATTTTGTGTTACTTTAGAAAGTAATATATGGGATTCTATCCATGCACATAAATGAAAAAAAAACTAATCCTTAATGCATCAATGAAAATATAAGAAAAAAACATCCAAACATTTAATCCCATTTGACACATAATTGTTATAGTTCAACACTTGTTTTCTATCATTTAACACCTGGTCATTATCATCTAAAACTTGATCACTATCATCTAGCACCTAGTTTGTGTCTCCTAACACTACGTTATTATCATCTAACCACTGAATACTCTCATCTAACACCTAGTTATAGTCATGAAACTCTTGGCTATAGAATCTTGATAGCAAATATTGGTGCTTGAGATATTTTAATGTAATCAAGGAGTGAATATTGTTAGGGTAAAAGGTTTAGATATTATATATAGTGGATAATTCCCTTATATTGGCTTTCTTATGACTAATGACATAAATTTATAAGATGAAATTTATATTAAAAATCACATTAGCCAACCCTTAAATTTAAATTTTACCCTAAATGTTTCGTGATCTCACACTATTAGCTACCCAAAAATGGCAAATATTGACTTTAAAAATTTGAATATTCATGAATTAATGAATATTCACCATTAAAAAAAATCTCTAGACACATACAACTACATCATGTCAATAACAAGGAATCTTAACATCATTCTCTATAGTAGATTTTATTAGTATAAGTAAGATAAGCAACACTAAATATAATATTTTAATTATTACATGAGATAAATATGATATATCTACCTCCTAACAAATAAATATCAAACAACATAATCATTCTTAAATAGGGGTCACCATATTGTAACTATCATCTGATCGCTTAAGGTAAAAAAAAATCAATATGAGGCATTGTAGAACCAAACTCACAAATAAAAATATGAATAATGCATAATGATCATAACCAAACAATGTAAAATACCTATGAAGATATTTAAAAAGTCAAAAATACAAATAACTCTAAATTCCCACACCTTGAATATTTAACATTTATTGTAAATATTTATGTGGTCTATTTTCCATATCTCAAGGTTGATATAAACAATTAAGATATAATTTACAGCCACTATATTATTCTAACATTTTGTAAATAGTAATGATGACTTAAATTACCCTCCAATATTACCAGTATCTTTGGGCCCCATCATACTACCCATACCATGTGAATCTAAGGTTGTTTATACTATCATTTGGGTGGTGAATATAGAACCAAACTTCACCTGTCATATTGTTAGTATTGGTTGATCGAGATAAATACAATTATGAATACTAGAAACATGTGCCTTAATTTATAATTTGAAGATAATTTTTTTTTTTTGCACGTGATGGATATGATGGCATGCATTTAATAAGAACTATTGACACCAACTTACCAAAAATCATTGAAAAATTTGCAAATGGAAAATCATAAACAAAGGTGGAAAGAGAAAAGGTCACAAGGACCCACAAATAGTATTTTATGTTATGAATGGGAGGAATAAAATCCTTTAATTCTATTTAAAATTCAAACTCCAAAAAAATTATAAACAAACCAAATTTTTCAAAAATAAAAACAAATCAAATATTCAATAAAACAAAAAAAAAATCAAATAATTAAAAAATATAAAACTATTCAATATTCACAAATTTTATTAGATCCTTGACATATATGTTATTTTCTTTATTTTATTATATAAAATTTATTTTCATTCTTATATAATCATATGTTTCATGCATCTTTGAATGTGATACATGCTTACCCATACACATGATATATGCACTTCTAGATGTTAGATTTTTCCTCCACCAAGTCATATAGTATGTTGGGGGAATATAAATTCTTTGATCATGATTGACGTAGGTTAGATATCCTTTATGATCATTTTCACATTATCAAATTTAAGATTATATAATAAATCTTATACATGTCTATATTTATTCTCATATATTTCATAGTGTACTTGATATGCTATACTACATAAAGTTTTTGCTAACACATATATGCATGGAGTAGAATAATATGCTTATGTTTGTTTTTTATTCTCAATTTATTCAAATTTTCACCTCTTTTAGTGTTTTTTTTTTTTCTTGATTTTGGAACTTTTGAATATATTCTTACTTTATTGGCCCCTATGGCATTATATGTTGTTTAGAGAATTTAAATATATCATTTCATATGGATTGGACATTTAAATGTGTCATAACTTTTGATTTTGAGACATTTTAATGTGCCCCATGTATGAATTATCCTTGGAACATTCCTTTGAGTTGATTTTTAGTGCAAATTATCAAAACTTGTGACACAAATAATATGACTACACAACAAACTAATCACACTTATATTCAACTATTCAGTTTCGTTCAGATGTTTGTATTCATGTATAAATATATATACAATAATGTTTTCCTATAATATAGAAGTCAAATGTCATCTTAAATCCTACATATTTGTCCCTAGAATCACATGAAATCCCATTATTCTCTCAACACATTTCTAATATATCTCTAGAGATAATCTATGTTATTTTTCCTATTTAATTACTCACACATTATTATATTTTATACTTACCTATATATACCAACCCATACAAAATATAATGTTACAACTAACATTTTTTTCCTAACATTCCCACTTTAGTGCAAACATGAGGAAAACATCAATCTTATACTTGAAACATGCTACCT
This sequence comes from Torreya grandis, assembly GCA_037957365.1. NCBI lineage: Eukaryota > Viridiplantae > Streptophyta > Pinopsida > Cupressales > Taxaceae > Torreya > Torreya grandis. Next base: position 998,398 of record JARHVA010003238.1, read on the forward strand.
TGACACTTGCTCATGATTTGGATGGTTTTTTTAAAATATATATATATATCAATCATGTTTATACAAGTGGTTAAAAAACAACCAAAATTTTAAGTTTTACAAGTGCTTATCCAATAACCAAACATGATTATTTTACAAGTGATTAACCAACAACCAAAAAATATGGATTTATAAGTGGTTAGCCAATAACCCTAATATCATGATGCTGCAATAAATTTATCATCTCTCATCACTATCATAAATAAATGGATTATATATATAACTTATTCTCACTTTGACTGAGAATATAAATACCCAACAATATGATGTGTTTGATAATCTAACCAACATATTATTAAAAATATACTAACCAAAAAAGGTAAAATAAATTATTTTTTTTATCCCATGTTTTTATTAAGACCAAATAAAATATTTTATATGAACTTTAAAGTTAAATACTACATATTAATAATACTATACTATTTAAAGATCATAAAGATGCAAAACTATCTATTTTTTTAACAAAGACCTAAAAACTATAACAAAATACAAGACATTATATGCAAGATAAGACCAACTAAAACCTAAAATTAAACTTTAATAGCTAATAACTAAACTTAAAAACTTTATACCTAACCTAAAAATTCATGTTTTTATGTGGAGAATACATAGTTGGGTAGTTAGAATACAAAAGTCAAGATGCAGGTTGGATCTCAAGCCATTCATAGAAAACAAGTCTTTTCTGAACTTGGGTTTGTAAATTAAGATAGGATTTTATACGTTATCAATGCATAAAACATCAATAAATAGGATGAAATATTATATCCAATAAATTTTCAAGTGAACATAACTATACATTGAATACCAAGGCTGAGATGGGTTGAAATAAATATGTAAAACATAAAACATTATGTTGATATAACTTTGATTTCATGGGTTTTTCAAATCACACAAACAAAGGTATCTCCCATTTTGTAAATTTGAGAATATATATACAAATACATTGTTATAACAAATATAACCAAAATTTTTACCCTAAGAGAATGTTCTTTAGACCTCTCCAAATGTGGTTAAACATGGGATTACCCTTAGACTTGTGGGTTGTCTATAATAGTGGTAAACTTATAGATTGAAGGGATATATCCCTTTGATGAATCACATAGTCTCACACACTACTTTATTTTTTGGAAAAAGGAATAAAGAAAGAAATAAACCTAACTACAGTGGTGATGTACCAAACTTTGTTGACCACTACCACACATTACATGATACAATATGACCTACAAGATAACATGAACATACACACATCTTAAAATGAACCTATTGCATAAATGTTTTGTATAAGGGTAAGTAATTTTAAGGATAAGAGGGAAGAATAATTTCACATAAAAACCCATAAGATACCCCTGATGACACCAACTACAACCTATAATATAGAAATAACCACATGAGGTAAGCTAAATAGGTCATAAAGAAGGTGATATACAACTACACTTGATAAGATCAACCATTTATAAATTTATTACTACATTTAATCATAAAATGAGGTAAAACATTAGATGTTTTATTTATCAAAGGAAAAAAATGAGTATGTATTCACCATACCCAGATGAAGGATACATTTCAAGCCAAAAGTGACTGCTTATATATAGAAAGTGAAGGAGGAAAGAAGAAGAGTGGAGAAAAGAGATGTTATAAAAGTGTCATATGATTTTAAAATAAGAGAGGTGTTAGGTAAATACACCAATATGTCCTATATAACATGTATTTCTCCTCTTCAAATGCCTCAACCCTCCTAGCATGGGATTTGAAATGTTTGTTTGACACCTTAACTAGCCTTTTGAAACTCCTCTTCTTATTGACATGTTTAAGAATAAGAGAAATTATTGGAGATTATATAAATTTACTATATATATTTCTTCTTCTCATGAAACCTCTCAATTTATAACAATAGGTTCTTCTTGACACATCACCACTTTCTCTTTCAAGGTGTCTAGAAGGCTCTTCATCTCCTTAGGCATATTTTGCACACAAGTGTCAAAACATGATTTTACTTACTATAGATGATATAAAATTCATGGATGGACTATTAAACTCATATAAAACCTTAAAAAATCCATTTTAATAAATCAAACTAGCCCCAATAAGTTGTTTTCTACCAAAATCCTTAAATAGGCCTCATTATTTGTAACCTTTTTTTATGCAAACCTCCTTGTTTTGAAGAAAGTACAAAATGTGTTAAAAATATAAGTCCATATTAAAATAACATGTATATTATTATAGATATAGGTGAAAATTCATTAGCTTAATCCAAGTGGAAGTCTACATTCTCTACCTATCTCTTCTGCCAATTATGCCTAATTAGGCCTCTAGGCCTACAAAGTGGATTTAGACTCTAAACTCCTCTTACACTTGTTAAACCTATGAAAAGTGTGGGATTCACTTTTCCCATTAAAATAATAGCCTCCATTTCAATGTTGTTCTTATATAATATTTTGTTTATAGCCAAACCATGAAATGGCCAAAAATAAGCCCTTCACAACCCTCTTTGGACTACCTTGCAATATGGATTTTGTTTAGTCACTTATAGGAGTCACTAAGAAAATTTGTTGATTTTATGTGATTAAATAAGTCTTAAGGGACCTATTAAAATTATTTTAAAGTTTCCATCTCTTCAAAACCCCTATAAAACACTAAAAAACACATAAAACAATGCATTTATTATAATTCATATAATAGTTCTTATAGCTCAAGTATATGGGATGATGCTCAGGGGAGTTTTTAAGATTTCATGGGTCATTTTTATGTATATATCATACATTTGTAGGTATAAAATTCTAAACATCCCTCATTGGGTTGTTTTACCTCCCTTAGGTAGCCTAAAAGTGGTTTGACTTCTTAACAATAATTCATAAACCTTATGGCATGAAACGACCAACTAATTAAAAAAAATTGAAATTAACTAAGGTATTCAACATCCCTAGGATCTTAGGGTCCCATGTAGTATATGTGTTTTCTACAAAGAAAAATAAACCACTATCTTGGGTTACAAATGGGCATTTTGTGAGTTTTGAGGGAGAATTGAGTTAGCAAGAGATTTCTTGAGTTTGCCCTGAATTATAATGGTCTTAAAGATTTCTTTATCATCCTCATTGACACATTTCAATGTTTCCCTAGCCATACTTCTTCATTAAACTTCCAAAACATGCCACTAGATCAGACTTAGGGTATGTGAAACAAGCTAATTATTTGACCTAGCTGCTTATTTCATCCTTTTTCTCTTTCTACTAGGGTTTGTGATTTAATGGGATGCTCTTGAAGTCCCTTATAATTTTATCAAGGTTCTTAAGTATTCAAATCACTGTACTAAATGATTCACCACTTCCTAGGTCCACCCTATCTAATAGACCTATGTATGCACATTAGGACTGTCCAGGGTTTAGAATAGGGTGATATGTGTGATATTTTATATTAATTGAGTTGAGTTATTCATGATGTGATATTATCATCACTATACAATTATCATAAGACACTTAACTCTCTCAAATATTATTATAGACCTTTTAGACTCTTCTCCAATTTAGACTTCTCATGAACTAATAGTCTTGTGTATGCACTTCTTTTTGAGTAAACAAAGTTTTGGTGATTTTACATTCTATACTCAGGTGATTTTTAGTGTCATATGAGGATTTTATTATTATTTTATGACTCTTCTAAAATTTATACATTCCTTTCTCTCTTGATCAAACAAATCCTTTCTTTGGGTTAGGCAAACATCACTATGTATGTTTCTTAACCTATGACCCTTATTTTAGAAATATTAATGATTTGATGAAACCTAAGATTATTCATATTCCTCAATCAATTATAAAACATTACCTTAAGTTTTCAAATTCTTATCTCTTGAAACAAACAAGCTTATATAATGATCAGTCATGGCCATAGGTGATCATCTAGGAGAAACTGAGTGCAACTGTGTATTAGGTTTTGAGGCTTCCATATCTCTTTAAGGTATACAAGGCTGATCCACAAACTTTTCAAAGACTCCATAAATTTCTATTTTGATACCTTGAAACCTTTTTCAAGGTCTTTAAACCTTTGCTTCATCAAACATCATTGTCAAGGCACATATCTTTCACATCTAGCTATAGATGTCAATGTGACAACTTGACTATGTTTAGTCTTTTAGATCCTAAAATAAATAATTAAACTTCCTCATAACTCAATCATCACTTTAGTGGTGCCTTGAGATCCATTCAACACTCTGAACAATCAAAACTTTCATCAACAGTATTATTGTTCAAAACCAACTTCAACATAGGCTATAAGTGTACAGTTTGAGGAGTATGATTATGTATAGGCATTTGATGACCTCTTATGTTATTATTTAGTATCCCAATAACTCTAATAATTTATTTTATTATATCTCAAAACCTTTTAAAACCCTTAAATACCTTTGTATTCCACCACCATCATTGTTAATGTAGAATCTCTCACCTAGTTAGTTGTAGGTGGTAATTTGGATGAGTTTTAACTAGGTTTATTACTTGAACTAGGCCTCTTCAAATATTTATGGTACTCTAAAATCATTAATCTTCATCAAGATCCATAATCACTACACTTCAAAGTTCCAAACAACTTCAAATCATTCTATCCCTTCTGACTTCACTTGTTATCATATAAATCTACAGGTGCATATTAGGAATAGTCTTGTTAGCTTAGTATTTAATTTTTAATGACTTCAAAAACTTGAAGATTTATATTATTTCATGTAAATATTAAATTTTAACAATAAACATGTTTCTTATGGATACACAACCTTATTGAGGATTGATACCATGATTTTTAAAACATGTAGACCTACAGGCTTGTAGGAGGTAAAGACTACAAGTTATGTTTGGAACCTTGAATAGTGCAATGTGGATGAATTATATGGAATCAAATACTATTTCCACCATTTTATAAATATATTTTTCTTGAAGAAAACAACTCCCAATACTATGAAACATGTACAAACTTATCAAAACACTTGTTATGCATATGCAAGAATACACAGTCTATAAATGTGAATGCAACTATGATTGTTTGTTCAAACTTTTAACTCCATATAAAGGTTAAAAAATAATTTAGAAGACTTGAGGTTATTTTTTAAAGATTCATACAAACTTTCTTATTTATAAATGATTCCACCATTCTACCTAAAAAGCTTAGGAAAGATCCCTGTCATGGTTGACTAGTAGGTTTTAGACCCTTAAATTCTTAGAAATTGTTCTTAAATATAAGGAGATAAATCTAATAAATTATGTTCAAAGTTTTAATATAATAAATACTAGAATAAATTATCAAATTTTCATACTCCCACCTACTCTTTCTTGGCCATACCATCCATTTCAATTTTGTCTATATGAGCTTGTGAAGGAGTCAATAGGAGAGATATGATATTTTTAACTTATTATGGAATTGTAACTTCTAAATAATAATAGTGATAGACTTGAAAACTCATAATCATGATGTAAACCTAGTTTATCTACATATTATCTCTCCTCCCACATTGTACTTGCTTGGGAAGCCTCTAAAACTATCTTTTCTTGATCATAATTGACTTTTATGACTTGAAACTCTTTGGTCTATACCATGACATATTTCAAGACCCCTATTAACCTCATTAATCCTTATAAATGTTTTTAAATCCACCAAAAATTACCCTTTTGACTTATGAGACCCAAATAGATTAAAACACATAAAATAGATTTAGCTTAATCTTTCCAAATTTACCTTAATAAATGCTAATAAGGTATTTTGGACTCAACTAGGACATCCTAGATCATATAAGGTTCCATTTTTTTAATACAAGGATCATATTTTTACATGGGGGTAAAAATTAGATAACAAATTGGTGACCCATATGGGTAGCTTCCTTGTTATTTTGACTAGACTAGTATCCTTGTCCTTTTATTTGGATATGGAGTCAATTACACCCTAAGAAAATAATATAAGACATTTAAACTTGATTTTAAAAAAATTGATTACCTAAAACACACAAAATATGGATACACACATAGAAATAAATAAAGGAAGACACACAAATTTGTTAATCAAGCACCTAGGGAACACAACAAGACCATAAGTAGACTACACTATATACAAACTAACCTGATGAAAATGTTCTCCTCCTAGATCAAAATGAAATCTTCCACCATCCTTTTATCCATGAGTTTAATGATTACATTAATCATGTTTCCTTTTGTACTTTGGTTTTGATATTTTCAACTGCTTCATGCTTTCCACTCTCTTTGGCATGATCTCAAATACGACAATAGAAGTAGTTATAGGCTCACCAATATCTTTAAAGATATTTGCATACTCAGCCCCATATTCATCATTGTATTCAATAAGAAAATATTTTTTAATATTCTTACGCACATGATTTTCAACCTTGTAATTATCTCAACCTCTTGAAGAATATCAACATGCTAAAACCAATCACATTTATCTTCTTTATCTTCAAGAATCACAACTTCTTCAAACTCATCTTCTTACTCATTATGTACTTGATTAACTTCAAATTATTCACTTGAGGAGTTTTCAACATTGACGTTGGCTTCCACTTGCACAAATTTGTTAATTTATAATCTATCATGTTATTCTTTAAGAGGAAACACATCTTTAACAATATCATTAACTTGAATAACAAGAAGTGTGGGCATTTTAAAGGCCTCAAATTATCGACACATCTAATTGAAAATTTGTCATAATTCATCTTTTTTCATGTAATTAACAATATCTTTATCTTATATTGTATTTTTAGATTCAACCTCTTGATCATTCTCATGAGGTTCAACCAACTTAGTTGATGTGATGTTCTTTTCAAACTCCTCTTCCATGCCTTGATCAATCTCTTCATTAGTAACTACAACTTGATCTTGATTATCTTTTTCTTCACCAAGGGGAGTCCCTATAGTGAACTCTTCATCATAGATAGTTGATTAATCTTCTTGATCAACTACATCTTTAGCTTGATATTATTTTCTTATCTCCCATAGGATAGATTATCCTTCAAGAAGGGATGAGGTGGGAGGGTGGTGCACAAGTTTATAGGTTAGAGAGGGAATATGAGGTGTGGTGGATGGGTCATGAATGGTTTTGGGTATGGATAGAGTACCCTTATGATTTGGGGTCTTGGAAATGAGAGACTCTTGCAATAAATCTTAGAGAGAGAGAGAAGGTTTTGACGTAAGTTTTATGTTCTCTTCATCAACCACCTCATCCTTCTCATATTCTTCTTAAAGTTTATTGTTATATGTAACTTCATCATATAACTTCTAAACTAATTACTCTTATTTATGTTGAAAATATTATTGGATGGACCTATAAGATGGAAAAACTTGAGGCTCTTTAGGAAAGGATAATTTGGCTAGAGTAATCATAAGGTTTTATTCCTTGACATCAATTTCTTGATCTTAGCTTTCTTCCTCTTGATTTCCCCAAGACTTCACTACTTGGTTCCAAGTTAGAATTTTAAATCTAGTAGGTACTAATGTTTTTGAGTTTGAGTGATCATTGGAATTATAACCACTATATGATTTTTATTGAACTATTTGAACTTGACCTTGAAGATGTCTTTGAAATGGTGGCCTATTACCTTGGTAGTTTTGATATTACTAATTGTGTTGATAAGAGATTTGGAAAGGTCTCCCTTGCTAATTTTTTATGATCCTTTTGGGACCTAAAATATCTTACTCAGGAGTCCTAATCAAATCATATTATTCATAATAGATTTTATCATAGGCTACTTCATAAGGTTTTTAAACAACATCTTGATGATACGGATAAGGAATAAGCTGACCACAGGGCTAGCATGGCTCATAGCGCTGATAAAAATATTGATAGAGTTATTGATGAACATGGTATGGGTCATGATAAGGTTGGTGGGGAGATGTATAATATGAAATCTCGTAATATCCATCCATACCCACTTTAATAGTCAAATGAAACACAAGACTTTTAGCAAATTATTTTCATAATAAGTATCTATGATCCTTATAACCAGTTGATTGCATTCAAAGTTGTCATTGGTGTTTGATTGAATTCCTATAATGGATAATAGGTAAATAATAAGGTTTTATTTTAGACCGTATGTCCCACTGGGCATGCAAAAACTATTATAACTAGATTTTTCACCTTAGGATAAGGTTGTTCAAACCTCTCCAAATTTAGTTAAACATGTGAATACCCATAAACCAATGGGTTGTCTATAATAACAGGAGTAAACCCCTAAATTTAAGGGATATATCTCTTTAATGAATAAATTAGGATAAAACAATAATTTTTTTCTTAAAAAAAGGAAGAAAGAACTAATATAAACCTATTTATAGTGGTGATGCACAAAACTTTGTTGACCACTACCACACATTGCACAATACACTAAGACCTACAAGACAACATAAACATACAAATATCCTAGAATAAACATAATGAATAAATGTTTTGTATGAGGGTAAGGCATTTTCATGATAAGAGGTAATAATAATTCCACTTAAAACCTCACAAAATACCCATGTTGATACCAACTACAACATGCAATGGAGAAACAACCACATGAGGTAAGATAAATAGGACACAATTAAGGTGATATTCATTTACACTTAATAATATCAACTATTTATAACTTTATCACTGCATGTAGTATAGAATGAGGTAAAACATCATTTATTTGATTGATCAAAGGCAAAACAAATGAGTAGGGATTTGCCATACCCAAGTGGAAAATACATTTTAAGCCAAAAGTGACTATTTATATAGAAAAAGCGAACGACAAGAGAAGAATATGTTAATGTGTTTTCAGTGATGTCCCTAATGTGGCCAATAATATCCATGAGTTGATATTTAATCATGGTTCTCAATGGTAAAGTATGCCTTAGTGATCATGAATAGACCTTGTAACATTTGTTTGGTTAGGCAAGATGATCGATGTTGGTGATGTGTTGATCATGTTTGAGGGTTCATATGAGGGGTCAAGAGTTCTTTGTGTACTTTTGGAATTAAAATGAATCCATTTGAGTAGTCTTGTGAAGGTGTAGGTTCTCTTAGTCATCTTAGTAGAATCTCTTGATTAAGCAGATTGAGGATGTCAACATCCACATGTGTGAAGGTGTCAGAATAAAGTGGTCACATGGGTTTGTTCATTTTTTTCCTAGAACATTTTTTTTAAATTTTAAGTCTTGATATGATGTATATAAAAATATATGGTGGTTAAAAGCTTCTCTCCTAGGTAAATTTCACTAGTTTCCATAGTCAAATTTTCATTAAAATGTGATAGTTGGAATTCAACTATTTTAATTTACAAAGGAAAACTAGTCTAAAATGTTTTACTTATAACTTTTGATAATGGATGAATTTGATGATGGATTAAAAATAAAAGTCATAGATAATTTAAATGTAAACCTAATAAAAATGGATTTTGAGGTTTGACTAGTATTACATTTGCATTTATTGTGGTTAGAAGTTGATATAGGGTTTGACATTCTTCTGCAAGTGATCGAAGAAGGATGTTTGAGTTTTTACTAATAGTTTTTAGATGTTTAATGGTGCATTATCTATTTTATAATGTTTTAGACTCCTTTAGTATCACATGTATGGATTTTGGAGGTTTTACCAATCCATTTTCAATATGAAACACTTCTTGAAAATTGACTTTTTTTGTTCATGGTGTTTTCATGTACGAGGCAAATGGTTGATAGATTTTGCATATGCAGAGATGTGTAGTGATGAGTGTAATAACCTTAGGGTGTATTATGGTTCATGTGGTTAGGACCTGTGTGCTGTTAAGTGGTCTTATGTTCTTATTTTTACTCAGTGAAGTGTTAAAAAGATGAATAGGTCTCCATGGACCTAAAAGGGCTACTTAGGCCTAATGAAAGGGTTTTGCTACTTACGAGTGATCTATCAAAACTATGGATGACCTATAGAGGTGGTTTTGATCTTATTATAAATGTGATATAATCCTTAAGGGTTAAGGTATGTCTTATCATTGACCAAGAAGGTAGTGATCATGAAGGATCTATAAAGAGAATAAATAAAGATGAAGGTTTCTAGAGTTGACAAGTGAAGAAAAGAGAAGTGTGTTTGATTTCTGGATGGATTGAAGATCATAGTAGTGTAAAGAATCTCTGTGTGACCTAGTGGTCATATTTATGATTTTGTAATAATGCTCTTGTAGGGTTGAATATTGAGGATGAGTGAAAAGGTGTAGAGTGATCCAAAAGGCTATTCTAAATGCATTTCTTGTGTGTGAGGCCTCGAGAAAGTGTGAAGGATTGAAGAGAGTTTATATTCACTATTTATCCATTATATTGGAAGGATATTAGAGTTTTGGAGGTATTGATATCAGAGGTGCTATGTGGGTGTTCAACATTTAAGGACAAGTGGTTGTTTTTCAATGCTTATGGGTTAGTGTTCCTTGTGAAGTGGATGCTTCGCTAAAGTATCTTGTTTTTTTATCTCTTATAGGGCTATAGTCTATGTGTTTTTAGGCTTGAGATTGGATTTTATTACCCATGGGTGTTTCCCACATAATTCATGTGTTATGTGGTTTGATTTTGCATGGTTTTCCTTATTCATTGCAATGAATGATTTATATGTTTCTTGAATGATTATGTTGAATGGTTAAGATTTTGAAGGATTGGAATTGAAGTTAAATTTATTTAATCATTGACTCATGCACCCCCCCCTCTTAGTGATTTTACCTCTAAAAATTGGTATCAGATCTACACCTTATTTTCAAAGTTTAACCAATTGAAGGTGATCAAAGGTACAATGGGTAGTCATAAAATATAAGGTGATTTATATAATAAGAAATCACCACTATTAAATAGATCTAATTATTATTTTTGCATTGAAAGGATGAAGACCTGCATCATGTCTGTAGGTTTTCACATTTGGCAATCTATTATAGATGGGTATTATACACCCCCTAATACTTTAACTAGTGTAGATAACAAGAAGTTGAGTGATAAAAATTATAAATCTATGAATGTTATCATTTTTGGTCTATTAAAGGCTATGTTGAACAATGTAATCCATTGTGAGTATGTTAAGGAAATCTAGGATAAATTATAGATCATTTATGAATGGGATTCAAAAGTTAAATTGGATAAGTTACATACCTACTAAAGGTAATTTGAGGGCCTCAAAATTAAGGAAGAAGATACTTTAACATCATATCTTTTCAGGGTAGATGATGTGGTAAACATGATCAAAGGTCTTGGAGTGGAAATTCAAGAAGCTACTTTCATACAAAAAGTATTAAGGTCTCTCACCCTCAAGTTTGATTCAAAAATTTATGTTGCAGAAAAAATTCATAACCTTACCAAGATGTAGATGGATTAACTACATGACATCCTTACTACCTATGAGATGAGATTTAATGAGGACAAACCACCTAATAAGGAAGAAACCTTTAAAGAGATGAAGGAGACAAATGGAAATAAGATCAAGTTAAGTCTTGAAGACTTTGATCTTAATGAAGATCAACTCGAAGCCATAATTACAATAAAATTGTATGCAGGATTAGGTAGATATGAAGGGAAGCTTCCTTTTAAATGTTTTCATGTGGTAAAGTTGGTCATTTTGAAAATAAGTGCCCAGATAGAGGTAAGTTGAAATAGAAAGAAGTTTATAAGGAATTTCATGAGGATGAGCACAAGAAATTTAAGGGTCCTAACAAGTACAAGAAGTTCTTCAACATGAGAAATGGAAATAAGGAATCATACAAAGGCATTAAGAGTCTTTGACATGAAGAATACAATAATGCATCTACTTAAGAGGAAAGAAACACATCTGATAACAATAATTCATCTCATGATGAAAATAATGAGACACTTTTTATGGCTCTTGATGATGTTGAAGGTGAATGTTCTTTATGTAGAGATCTCTTTGGTGGAGATAGTTCAAAATAACAAGATGAGAAAGTCACTCTTAAACATAAATATATGGATACCTTGGAAGAGTTAAATCTTATACAAGGCATGAATATAAATCAAGCATCTTTTATCAAGACCTATGAGGAGAAAATTGGCTTCTTTGAAGAAAGATTGAATAATGAACTCAAATAGCAAGTTTTATCTGCCCAAGTAAACAAGAATATCAAGAAAGATTCTGAGTAAAAAGGAAATAATGAATTTGAGAACCCATTCAAAGTCAATTTAATGATGAGGCAAGATTCCAATTCAAATTAGATCATGGAGATGTGAGAGTCTCCTAAGTTTTAGGTCCTTTCATCTCTCTATGATAGGTGGTTGTCTCTACCTATACTTCATAAGAGACATATTTCATATGTAGAAGCAAGTGTTTATGCTCTAGGTGATGTACAAGAGTCTATAGTTTAAAAAAATCTATGTAGTATTATTGATTGGAATTTATGTAAAAGCAAGTGTGTGTGTACTCTAGGTGATGTGCAAGAGGCTATAGTCTATACAGAGCTATGTAATATTATTGATTTGTCTTTTAGACCAATGCTATTATGGTATAAGAATAGATTATATTATATTGAACAAGCCTTATGTTGATAATAGAAGGTTATTAATTAAGGGGGAGCGTTAATTTCATGAGCTTTCTCTAAATTTTTGTGATGAAAAGCTTCAACAAATTTGTTTAGGGAAATTGGTCTTAAAGGCAAGTTTAGTCAGATTTTGATGCTTGGTTTAGAAGGCCTAATAATGAATTCTAAAGGTAAGGTTGATATGGAGAGTGAAGAGGATGTGTATAAGTGAAATCCATGGGGTTTCTTGCATTATATTGGTAACATGAAGCTTTTATGACCATGTTTTTAGTTTGACCATTTTACTCGGTGTTCACTGCCTAGTGAGTGTTAATCTTGAAAAATTGGTGTATTTGAGGTATATGAGGCCAAATAATGGTGGAGGAAAATTGGATTTGATGTTTATATATGAAAAAGGTGATATGCATATGTCAGAAGGATCCCATGATTAGTTGAAGGTGTTTTAGCATAGTGACAGTGGTACACACAAGGTCAACAGGTATAGTCATGAGGTTTCCAAGTGTCAAAATAAGATTTATTAGTATTTAATATGAATTTGTGGCATATAAATGTGTGTTTACCTCATAAAGGTATGATCTAAGTGATTTTAGTCTTTTAAGGTCTCTTGATGGCGAGTTGAAGATTTGTTATAACTCTTGGGTATGATAGTTCTTGCTTAATGGCGAGCAGGTAAAAAACCATTTCATGGTTATATAGTCTACAAAAAGAGTTATACCTAAAAAATTGGTCTAGTGGTGTGAATGGGTTATCTATAGTTGTGAGATAATTTTTAGGATATGGTGTTGAATAGAAGATGGTAATTTGACCACATTTCTTTTTGATGCCCTAGATTTTGCACCATAAGGGTTAATGACCTTCCCAAAGGAGTTGATGGCTGAGGCTACCCAATAAATTTAAATGGATAAATTGGTTCTCAAAAAGTGATTTATAGTGATTTTAAAGTGTTTGGTGTATCATATGGTCAAGATTTTGTGTAAATAGAGGGTTAATTTATAAGTCAATTTGTGAAGGAGATATGGTATAGAACAAGATTTGGATGATGATTATTGGCATGCATGAGGGGGAATATGATTGTAATCAATATATGAAATTTCAAATCATGAGGGTGAAAACACAAAATGTTATGGGATCTACAATGTTTAGGTAGGGTTACCAGGCCTCTAAACAAGGCTAGTGTGAGGAAAAGTGATTTTTGGTCATTTTATTCAAAATAAAAAGGTAGGTCTATCACTAAATATGTTTCTCAATTGGTTTTATGAATCATATATGTTTTATAAATAGCTAGAATGTCGACTCTTCATTCTGTGAGTGGCTTGTGAGAGAAAATTTAAGGGTAACTATAAAATTTCATTATGGTTGGAGATGGTTTGAAGGTGTTAAATGGGTGCCTAAGTTTAAATTACTTATACGGATTCCCACACAGTGTTTTAAAAGTGTGTTCACTCATATTTTATTTATATTTTTCATTTCTTCTTCACAAATCGGTGCATGGTAAAAGAATTATTGTCAATGACCAAATTTAAGGTAGTCATGGTAGAGAATTATATGCATAGTGATAGGGACATATTAATATAATTTATTAAGAGATATAACCTCTTAATTTTTTATTTTAAAATAGTTAAAGGTCCTCAATATTATCAGGTAAGCCCACTTTGTCAAAAAGGGAGAAAGTGTTTGTACAGCGAGATAGAGTATGTCCATAGCTTTGTTATTGGATTTGAAAAAATTTACAAGTATTGACATCAATGACAAAGGGAAATATTTATAATTTGTTTAAAATTATGTACCTAAGGTGTCCAATAGTGTTCATGAGTTGATATGCATGCATGGTTCTCAATGACAAAGTGTGCCTTAATGAGCATGCATAGACCTTGCATCATTTATTTGGTTAGGGAAGATGATGGATGTTGATGATGTGTTGATCAATTTTGAGGGTTCATATGAGGGTTAAAGAGTTATTTGTGTACTTTTTTAATTAAAATTAATCCATCTGAGTAGTCTTTTTAAGGTCTAGGTTATCCTAGTCATCTTGGCAGAATTTCTTGAGTAAGCAGATTGAGGATGTTAGAATTCACACATGTGAAGGTGTCAGAAGAAAGTGATCACATGGATCTATTAAATTTTGTGCCTATAATTTTTTATTTAAATTTTAGGTCTTGACATGATGTATATAAAAATTTATGGTGGTTCAAATTTGCTCTCATAAACAGATTTCACTAGTTTCCATAGTCAAATTTGCATTAAAAAGTGACCGTTGGAATACAAATATTTGAATTTACAAAAGAAAAATAGTATGAAATATTTTTTTTATAAATTTTTATTATAGATTAATTTAATTTTTTATTAAAAATAAAAGTGGTATATAAATTCAAGGTAAATCCAATAAAAATGATTTAGAGGTTTGACTAGTCATACATTTGCATTTATTATAATTCAAAGTTGACTAAGGGTTTTACTTTCTTATTCAAGTGATTTGAGAAGGATGTTTGATTTTTTATTGATAGTGTTTAGACATTTCATGGTTAATTATATATTGGATAATTATTTAGACTCCATTAAGATCATTTGTATAGACTTTGGAGATTTGACCAATCCATCTTTAGTATGAACCATTGCTTGAAAGATTGACTTTTTGTTTATTCATGGTGTTTTCATGTACAAGGAAAATGGTTGATAGGTTTTACATATGTATATGTGTGTAGTGATGAATATAATCACTTGGTTATGTCTTATAGGTCATTTTTTAAATACCCATGTGATTTGAAGTAGTCTTGTGTTCTTATTTTTACTTGGTGAAGTGTTAAAAAGATGAATAGGTCTCCATGGACCTAAAATGGATACTTAGGCCTAACTAAAATATTTGTTTTATTAAGGATGATATATCAAAGCTATGGATGATCTATGGAGGTGGTTTTGATCCTATTATAAGTATGATAAAATGCTTAAGGGTTAAGGTATGTCTTAGGGCTGACCAAGTAGGTAGTGATCATGAAGGTTGTATAAAGAGCATAAACAAAGATGAAAAGTGAAGAAAATAGAAGTTTGAGTGTGTTTTATGGATGGATTGAATATAATATTAGTTTAATGATTATGTTTATGACCTATTGGTCATATTTTTGATCTTATAACAATGTTATTTTAGGGTTGAATATCGAGGATGAGAGAAAATGTGTAGAGTGATATAAAAGGTTGTTTTTGGATGCTTTACTTGTGTGGGAAGGCTTGAGAAAGTGTGAAGGGTTGAAGAGAGTTTTTATTCACTATTTATCCATTAAAATGGAAGGTAATAAAATTTGTTAAGGTTTCGATATTAGAGGTGTTTTATCAGTGCTCAACATCTAAGGGCAACAAGGTGCTTGTTTATGCCTAGGTGTTGGTGTTCCTTCTAAAGTGTGTGCATCACTAAAGTCTTTTATTTGTGATATCTTATATGAAGATAGTCTATGTGTTTGTAGGCTTGAGAGTGGGTTTTATTCCCCATGAGGTTTTCCCATATAATTCATGTGTTATGTACTTTGATCTTCCATGGTTTTCCTTGTTATTTGAAATGAATGGTTTATATGTTTCATGAATTATTATGTTGAATGGTTAATATTTTGAAGGATTGGAATTGAATTTGAATTGTTTAAATCACTATTTCATCCCCCACTCTCAATGATTATACCTATAACATAAGAGTTTAGGAAAGATGAGGTTGACAAGCATTATGTGAGTTACAAACAAGAGAGGAGTTAAGGAACTAACTCAATAGGTCTTATATGACATGTCTTTTTCCTCTTCAAATGCCTCACCCCTCCAAGTGGAGTTGGAGTTGAAATGTTTTCTTGAAACCTTGACTAGAACTTTGAAATTCATCTTCTTCTTGACATTTTGAAGGACAAGTGGCCTTCTTACTGATAACATCATTTTTTTATACCTCTTTCCTCTACTCATGACACCTCACAACTTATCCTAATAGGCTCTTCTTGACACATCACCTCTTTCTCTTGTCAAGTGTCTAGAAGGCTTTTCATCTCCTTAGGACTATTTTTCACACAAGTTCAAAAATATGTTTTCAGTTACTCTAGCTAATCCAAACTTCATGGATGGCCCATTAGGCTCATCAAACCTAAAAAAATCCATTTTAAGGCATCAAACTAGCTCATTGTCTACTAAAAGCCCCAAATAGGCCTCATTCCTTATAGCCTTTTTATTCAAATCTCATTTTATAAAAGAAAGTACAAAATGTGTTGAGAATATAAGTGCATATTCTAGTACATTCTATCTTATTACATCTCTAGTTTCATTTTCATGAGATTAATCCAAGTGGAAGTATACTTTTTTTTCCTATCTCTTTTACTAATTAGGCCTAATTAGGCCTACAAAGTGGATTTTGGATTTGAACTCCTCCTAAACTTGTGAAACCTCTAAAAAGTGTTTGATTCACTTTACCCACGAAAATACCAACCTCTATTCCAATTTTGGGCTTCCTAAATATTATGCTTATAGCCAAACCATGAAATGGTTAAAAATAAGCCCTTTACAAGCCTGTAGGTGTACATTTTGAGGATTATGATAGTGTATAGGCCTTTTATGACATTTTATATTCTTCTTGAGTATCCAAATAACTTAGATCATTTTTTTTATATCTCAAAATCTTTCCAAAATCCTAAATACCTTTGTATTTCACCATCATTATTGTTAAGACAAAATCCCTCAGGTAGTTAGCTATAAGTGGCAATTTTGAGGAGTTTTGACTAAGTGTATTACTTGAATTAGGCATATTAAAATATATATGGTACTCTAAAATAATTCAACTTCATCAAGATAAATAACAACTACATTTACAATTTTGAAACATCTTCAAATAATCCTATCTCTTCTAACTTTACTTGTTATCATACACAGTCTACAAGTGTATGTTAGGAACAATCTTGTAAGCTTAGTATTTAAATATTAATTAATTAAAACAATTGAATATGTATATTTGTCCATGAAACTAATAAATGTAAACCATCACCATGTTTTTTATGGATAGACAACATTCTTGAGGATTAAGACCATGATTTCCTAAACTTGTAGACCTATAGGCCTGCAGGAGATGAAGACTGTAAGTTTTGTTTGGAACCTTCAACATTGAAACATGGATGACTGATATGGACTCAAATAATATTTACACCATTATATAAAAACACTTATCATGAATAAAATAATTCCCAATCCTCTAAAACATGTACAAACTCATCAAAACACCTATTATGTAGACCCACAAAATACACAATTTATAAATATGAATAGAAATATGACTATTTATTCAAACTTGTACCTTCATATAAAGGTTTAAAAAGTATTTAAGAGACTTGAGAGTATTTTTAAATAATCATACAAATTTTCTTCTTCAAAAATATTCCACCATTCTCCTTGGAACACTCAAGAAAGACCTTTATCATGGTTGACTGGTAGATTTTAGAACCTTAATTTATTATAAATTATTTATAAAAATAAAGAGATGAATGTAAGAAAAAATGACTAAATTTTGAATCTAACCAAGACTAAAATAAATTACCAAAGTTTTAGATTCCCACCTTCTCTATCATAGTTGTATCATCCATTTCAATTTTATCTATATGAGCTTGTAAAAGAGTCGATATGAGAGATATGACATTTTTGGATTCATATGTCTCTATAAATATTGAAGAATCATTGTGTTGGACATAAAAATACTTTAACATGATGACAACCTAATTTATCTGCATATTCTCTCTTCTCCCATGTTGTTATTTCTTGGGAGGCCTCTAAATTTGACTTTTCTTGATTATAACTGACTTTTATGACTTGAAACTAATTAGTCCATAATGACATATTCTAATAACCCTAATGACCTAATTTAACCCTTTACATGTTTTTCAAGGCACCACAAATGATGCCTTTTACCCTTTTTGAATTAGGAGATTCAAATAAACCAAAGCACATTAAAAAGACTTACTTTAATGTTTTAAAATTTACCTTATTAAATGCTAATAAGGTATTTTAGACTCAACTAAGAACTCCTAAATCACTTAAGGTTCATGTTTTTGACTATAGGGATCCTATTTTGATATGGGGGATCAAAATTAGATAACAATAACTACCACAAAGAATCTTGCATGTACAAATGTAAAGATTATATAGGAACATGTAGGAACATAAATGGATATTAGAATTGAATCATAATGCATGAAAACCAAATCTAAAGATTATAAATGGATACAATAAGAACTAGTTAAAACAATAAATGTTTTGGCTTCCAAAAAGAACACTCTTAGGATGCTAGATATTCTTATGTGCATGACATAAATGATTATCCGATGCAATGGAAATCATTTATTTGTCTATGACATGGGATATAGGAACATAATATTATTTATTATTAGATATTCAATACAAAACTAATTCTCTTGCCCAAAATTACTCTTCATTATCTAAATCAGCCAATAATCATAGTGGTTCTACCCCATACAAAATATTATAGCTCCAATAAAGTACTTATCAAATTAGTTTGATACTAGATGATATTTTTGTTACCTGACATTAAATATTACCACGCAATAAATATAAATACACACTTTTAATCAATTATTCAATTTAGTTGAGATGTTTGTATTCATGTTTAAGTATTGATATATACAAATATGAGCTTTCGTAGGATAGGAGTCAACCCTCATCTTCAATCTAACATATCACTCCTTAGAATCACTCACAAGTCCATTATTATCTCAAAACACTCCTAATATCTCTCTAGAGATAATCTAGGTGATTTTTTCTCACAAATCATTCTCAGACATTATTACCTAACATTATTCTAACATGTTTTTACAAACATTAATTACATTTAGTGAACTTGTGTGTGCACTTGATTATTTTATGTGCTTGTGTTATTAGTATATAAATATGTACATGATTTATATCTTAAATCTTGGGACTTGATATGATCACATACTACAATCTTAATTTATATATCTACTTCGTCATGTTATCCCTATATGTTATATGATTCTTACACATATTATATAACTACTTTATCCTTCTGAGGTAAGGTACTTATATAATATAGATACCTTACATAAAACTTGAGGGAGTATTAGTGAGGGTATGTAATAGAATCATGACCTCCAAATTTTCATATTTTTAATATTTTGGTGGGGGCATGTCATAAAAACATGACCTACACACTTATGCAGCTTCTAAATATTTCTAAATTTTAGTGATGGCATGCCATAAAAAATGACCTCCATTTTTTTACTCAATCATTATATAGACTTTAGTTAGGGTATGTCATAAATACATGACCTCCACACTTGAAAAATATCCATTTTAGTTTCATGATTCAAATATACAGTTGGGTCAGAATCCTATACATTGTACTAATTTTGCATAAATTTCAATTTTTTTTTTTTATGATTTATGACACAAACACTCTAGATTAGAAATATTATAGGTACATATGCCATGATATTTCACCAATAATTCAAATTTACCAATTATGTTATTCACTAGGACACACTTATTAAATCAAGATGTACTTTTATCAAGCCTTTCATGATATAGCAGTTGATTCATTTTATAGGATGAAGTGATTAAATAATTTAACCTCCTCATATTTATATATTTGAGTGATTATATCATCCAATCTCATAGGTTTATAGGATGAGTCAATTAAATCACTCATCCTCACTAGATTATAAATATTCACACTTGAGTTGTGTGATTTAGATATAATGATATCAATGGTTATGTGAAAACTCATCATTTCATTAGATTGGGTGCATAATATCTTCCAACCTTCTTCATAAAATCTCAAATGTTAAGGAATAAACCTCTTCCATATCTAATGGTTCATAAGGAATCATATTTACATAGTCAAAGCATCAAGAGGCAATATGGTTTCATCAACACACAAGTGCTCCTTCCATGCTCTCTTTCTTTTAAATAATTTTAATTATTTCAAATTTCATATTATATCTAATGATTTACATTGTAACATGATCTTTATTATAGTTCATACTCTTAACAATGAACTAAAATTAATCTTAATCAAAGGTAAGGTATTTTATACATACCTAGGGACATATTTCCTTCCTTTAAACTAAAATTTCATCCATATGTATTAATATATTAAAGGCGAGGAGAATTCACATACTAAAAATGAATATTTATAACATCTTGGTATTTTACATTTGATAAATATCAATCATGGATCTACCCTCTAGTTCTATACCTCCATATTAATGAAAAGATCAGATTCACCATCTCACTATGCCTAAATACTTATCTCATAGTTTGATTTATATAAATATGATGACCCAAGTCTCCCATATTATAAAAAAAATTTAAGTCCTGATAAACATATTTGACTATTAGTCTTATATCTATACCTATATTTTAGCCTTCTTAATACTACCAAAGACAAAGGGACACTACCACTGATGGGAATGTCTAAAATCGTATCTAGTGACCAGTTGCCAAACTTCATCCAAAGTAATTTTTTTTTAAAATTTAAGGGTTGACTTATTTATCTTATTGAACCCTACTATGAGATATTTTCAAAAGGTGGGGTATAAATACAAGTATGATCCTTCACATTACTCATGTAGCAAATATAAATTAAAACCTACTAAAGTTAAATTAATAAACTATACAACCATGATATTCTACCCTATTCATCGACATTTTCATGTCAAACATAAGAGTAGTCATATTAGGGTCTGAAGCATTCAAAGAGTATCCCATGAGCCATATTTCTCAAATTACATGCTAGATCACTACACGCATCATCATATAGTATATTTCACCCTTATGCACACACTTTACCACATATAGGGGAGAACTACATAAGTGTGAGGCATTTATTTGAGTATTGGATATGTAGGTAGTGCCCATTGACAAAAGGGTGTTTGGGGTCAGCTCAATAATACAAGCCTACTAACTAATTTTTAACAAACTCATTCCAAGGGTGTAGAAGGGCAAAGAGATAGAGAGACAACATGTATACCATATATAATTATAACAACATAAAGGTGACATAAAACCTAGAATAATGATGTTTTTTATATTTAGATGTAGTCATTATTCTATACTAGACACCTGCATCATAATCAGACACTGACATCAATAATAGTGTCCATATTTGATAGGATTGTCCACAACCACAAAAGTGTAATTTATAAAATATGAAAACTGATATAAAATATTGATCCTACATAATCTATACATGCTTCTATTCCAAATATACATATGCATAGTAAATCACCTAAATTCCATTATTTATTATTTATTTCAATATCCTTTAATAAATGTACTTTACTATTTTTATTTTTCTTAATCATATTAATTCATAATATTGTTTACCTATTTTCTTATTTATTTGATTGATGTAAATTAGTTTATCACCCTTATAGTTAAAATCAATCTATATTCTTAACCCTATGTTACCCCTCTAAAAATTTATGGTTAAAGAATGACACCATCTTTCTAATGCCATTGCTCTCATTATCTTATAAATCTAGTGACTTCTACTACTAATTGTTTAGATATATTAATGTGTAGGACATTCATAGTGACTACATAATTTAATAAGGTTTCTAAAAACTCCTCTAAAATGTCGTCATCTAACCCTTTAAATATCTAAAAGTAGGTAATCAATCTAGGATCTTTAAATATGTCTTTAATTTCTCTACATTATCTCAATGGTATGAGGTCTTTTGGCTCTCATCTAACTACATCTCCATCCATGTTTTCTTAAATTGGTCTTCCTTTAAGCAATATAGGTTAGTCTCTATATTTTGGCATAAATACGTGAATTATATGATGTGTGATGCATATCTTCTCATTATAGGGTTCTCAAATCTTATTTAACCTAAGTCATCATTAGTTTTAATCGATTACATTTTTAAAAACTTTAAACTTGTCTTAATTGGACATTACACATGCTTGAACATTGATTAAGATAATGTATCAATCCTTAGAATACTCTCCCAAATTGACGTAGAACTTATCATCTAGTTATGGACTTAGAAAAGTAGATCATGCGGAGCTAAAACAAAAATTGGACATGATGGGAGTGATAGAGATAGAAGTTAATGTGATAAATGGGTTCAAAAAGCAAATATTTAGTAATAACATATCCTATAGCTATGGACATGGTAATTTGAATGATAAGTCAACATATATTAAAAAATTTAAACGACAAAAAAAATAATCATTCTAAGAAAAAGGATCTCACTGATACCTTTATACACATTTTTTACCAGTCTTTTCAAATACTATTACTATTTTTAATGACTGAAACATGTCCTATAGTGTATGGATTATCCATGTAGGATGGAATTGTGAAAAATGTTGTATATGATATAGTGAATACTTGAATAATTCTAATCTAAGTGGTGTCCATGTTGAATTAAGATTGAAAATTAATAATAGAATGCCACTTTTTGTAGTAATGATGACCAGCTACTTGAAGCATAACATACATTTTCCTATATCAAGTGTCTTACTTCAAGCTTGGTGGAAAGTAAATGTAGAAAAGATAGTACTCATGGTTATTGTCAACCACCTTCAATTTTACTATTAGCCATTGAAATAGAGTCCGACATGGCCAATTATTCAATGTCAATATCTCCTTGAGTATCCATGGACTTGGATAAGTCAAACATCTATTGCAAAATGAGGAAATTATTTACATAGTTAAAATGAATATGATTGAAGACCTACAACATACATGAATAACATGAATTATATCCCTAATAGCATTTAGAAACTTTTTTTTTAACAATCAATTCTAGCTTATAAGTATACATATGAGCCCTCCTATAGGTTCCCATAGTGTCCTACAACATTTCTCATTATTTTATAGCCTAGAATTGTATCTTATATCATATGTTAAATAACTTGTAACATCTACAAGTGATCCCTATTGCAACGAGGAGTGAAACTATAACATCTATATGTGAGTCTATAGTATTTAAAAATGAGCCCCTAACATCTTTTGTAGAGCCTATAATAACTAAGAGGCAACCTTTAGCATCAAGTTACAAGTTTAGATAGTTTATTAAAGATATATATTGAATATGTATAAGGTTTATTGAAGTGATAGGATCAAAGAAGAAAATTAAAATTTTATTTCTTATTTTTATTTTGTGTGTGTGCATTTTTATTTATTTATTTTTTACTCTTGTTTATATATATATATATATATATATATATATATATATTCCTTTGAGCATCATATAAGTTGGTTTTTTACTCAAGGCATTTGAATTATCCATTAGTTAGTTAATGAATTTGATTTCTAACCACGGATGCCAAAAACTTCTAAAGATTTTCATTATTAGTTTTAATGATTTTGTTTTTAAATTTTAACTCTGACTAACCAATAAATTATACAATTATAATGTTTATTGATCCCCAACCTAACAATAAATTAGAGATAAATTTGACATATCATGCTTACCCTTTGTTAGTGGGAAGTGAAGGTGAGATAAAATTCACTTGTAGTATATAAACATGGTCATTCAAGGGTAATGATATATGAAGTGTGTGTTCATCTACCAGTTCTATCTCCAGGCAAGTTTTTTATTATTCAATAATTTTATTTATAAACACTTCCTGGGAGATTAGTTTCTTCTGTAAATTGAGAAGATGACCACTAACTAATAAAGAGAACCTTATTAGATCGATTGTGCATAACTTAAGTATTCCATCATCATAGACTTTATAAATCTCATAAGGACAAAGTCATTTTATTTCCAACCTTAAATTATGGTCCATGTACTTATAATCATATAAGATGTCCCAATATCCTTGTTTTAATTATCTAAACTTGATAAACTTGTCATTCAATCTCACTCATTATTATTACATTATCTTTATGCATTGTAATACCTATCTTTAAAACTCATCTAATGCATTAAACTATATTATCCTCCCCTTTTATTCTATAGTAAGGTCAAGGCAAAGTTCAAGGGTAGTCATCAAGGTTTGCATCTCAAACTCTATGAGAAGAATAGTTTTATTGCCATAGACCAACTCATATGGTGTAAACCTAAAGGTAGTCTTCCATGTTGCTTAGTATGACCATACAATTTGAAGAAGACATGTTTAATTTTTTTTCTAGTGTAATATAATTTTATCGGTGAGAATATTCTCAAACTCTCTATTCATAACCTCTACTTGTATGTTATACTGAGGATGATAGGGAGTAGACTTTTTGTGTCAAATCTCATACTTAGGTATAAAGGCTACAATCAAGTACGATGTTAATTGTGGTCCTTGATACGTAACTATTTATATTATTCCTTTGTATCTATTGAAGATATTTTCATAGATAAACTCTAAAAATTTATCATCTCTTTCATGTGTTAATGCTTTCACTTATACCCATTTATTTAATTAATTTATGCACACTAGTATATACTTATTATTATAATTTGGGTTTATTTGGAAAAAAAATCAATCCACTAATTATCAAAAAGAACAACCACCAGATGATTTTTTATAGGTATTTCATGAGAATGTGTAAGTTTCCCAATATATTAACATTGATCACATTAGAGGGTTTACTAGAAAGCATTTTTGTGTAAGGTAGGTTAATAGTATTTGTTAGAGGTACAATCACTAGAGGTGAATTAGGGATTATAGATAAACCAAATTCACTTTCAATTCTTTCAAACTCTTAATCAATTACCATAATCACTCATGAAGCATACACATCATTCATAGCAATGAACAAGAGAGATAAAGCAAAATCAAGCATATAACACATGACATATGTGAGAAACCCTCTTGGGGAAGAAAACCCACTAAAACTTGCAATTGGACCAATATCTCATAATAGCAATAACCAATTTAGACTAGCTACAACTGATCAAGGAACTACCATCCCTTATTTAGTGATACTACAATCATGCAAGGTACTACAACACCTATCTAGCTGAGTAACCATAATGACTAGACTTTTATCAAGCTTCAACTTGTAAGGAGGCTACAACCTCATAGATGTTGAGTATCCAAAACAATAACTATGAACATAACATCTCTTTCACATTGATTGCCTACCAATCTGATGGAGATACAAAGCATATCACCTCTCTTCAACTTTGCACACTCAAAGCATCCAAAACATCCTTTTATATCACCATATACCTCTTTTCTCATTCTAAACCTACATGAGCACTAATATATAAATATAATTATGATCTACAAGTCATACTCATAGTCCTCAATCTATTGTGCTCTTCAACTCATCCACTGGGCACCCACTCTTTCCTTCATTCCACAACACTATCCTTTGAATGTCAATTCAACATCCAAGTCAACAAGTCATCATATTTGATTTCACTATTTATAGAGCCTTAATGAATAGTAATGTACACAATATTCCTTATCAGCCACAATAGATTCCTTCACCCTTAAGGCATTTTACATAGGTCACACTTAAGCACAACTCTATTCTAAATAAGCAAAAGTCACCTTTTAGGTCCTATGATGACCCATTCACCTATTTGACACTTATATGAGAAAAATAGGAACATAGGACCACTTCCAAATTAATGTACCTATTCCACATGACCCCTTTGACATCCTCAAATGATCACAGTCACCAAAACACTTTTATTTTAAAGCACAATTTTCTCAAACAACATTCTATACACATAATCACCATGAATGAATACACAGTCAAAAATTAAACCATTATTCATATTGCATATGATTGTTAAAACCTTTGTAATATACATAGATGTTTCTTATGGAGTCTAAAAAACTCCCTAGTATCTAATTCATCATGATAATTTGTAACAACAACAAAAAAAGCTCAAAAATCCTTCTCGGGTCACTTGTAAAACACAATTAAACACACAGTCAACTTTAAGCTCAATATCATTAACTATACATAAATTTTAAACTTGTAACCAAGTTAACTATATGAAATGTGGATTCCTCTTCAAATTTCTTTTATATAACCTTTGAATTTGTCCTAGATCAAAAGTTATGAATAAAACATAGAGCGCTAGATTTTCCCTTTCTTAAATTCAAATATTTGAATTCAAATGATCACAGTTAAACCTCAAACAGTTAAGATCATCTCATGAAATATTGCACATCATTTATCTCTATGTATTATTCATGTATTTATATTTTACCCCTCAACATTTTATCTTGATCAAAACCCTCATGATCATGACACTTGGAACCCTCACATGCCTTTTGAGTACTTTTACTGTTAAATAGTGTGCACTTAGTACAGTCTCACTCAACATGAAATATTAATTGCAAACTATATGATTTAACATGAATAGTTGGATCTTAATTTGGTCATGATATTTAACTTGTGAAAAATAGATTAAGTATAAGGACCATTGCTATCTTTCTTGAAGGCCAACTTTACACAGTCATATATTTTACCTCATTCACTCACATATTCTCAAATTTTGACCATATGTTCTCCTAAATATGAATATAACCATGTATTAATGAAATTCCTAAACCTTTTAACTTGTGATAGATATCTCTATTAATCTACCCACTCATATTTTTCTCCCACATAGATAACTATATCAAGAATTGTCTAGAAAGGACAATTTTTGACATGCATAGCTTTTGATGCACTTCATCATATGATCTAAAATTTAGTGAAAATTAATTAGGCATAAAATTGAATAAACCCATATGATCAAATTATTCTAAAAATTCTACATGTGCAAAATATGACTACATAAAAATGCCTACTCATCTTTTCATTCCACATGCAAATTTGGATAAGTATGGGAGCCCAGCTTTGCAAATGCATATCTTTTGTCACACATCATTAAAAGACCTAAAATTTAGTGCATAATAAACTGGTATAATACTAAACAAACCCATGTGGTTATTTTATCTTGACACCTCCATGTGTACAAGTTCTGACATCATCTACATGCTTACTCATCTCTCATTTAAACATAAAAAACCACTATCAAAATAACTAAGAGACTGCATTTGCACCCACATATATTTGACTATGATTCATCACATGACATGATGTTTATCACATAGTAATTAGGGATTAATTTTATCACAACCATATGAAAAAATCCCTCTAAATCATCCATACATGGCAATTATGATGGCAACAAACTACCTACTCAGATTTTTTGCCACTAGACCCAAAATATCTAGATGCAAACAATGATCAGTCAAATGAAATCCACTCATGCTCATAATCACTCAAATCATAAGAAATTTATTATGGAACCCCTTATATATTATCAAAAATCCATACTCATCCATAAACATCTCTAACCATGCTAGAACATAATATTAACCAAGCCTCTTTCAAGCATACTAGGACAAACATATTGTACAATTTGTCATTGTCACTTAGACTATCAAGGGAATTCATCCAATCACATGGAAACTTTCATGAAATCACCATGACATAATTGATAATTCTAGAATAATATCCCCCTTTATCATTGATTTCAACAACCATGGTATAGCATTATACAAATCACCTTCCTTTTCTCTCTTCAAGAAGTCTACAAAAGGAAATTTCTCCCCCTTTGACATAATGACAAAGTGGGAATAAACTGATCCTAAGGAATTGAAAAGACTACCAATAGGAAAGGACCACCATGTAAATATTATAAAAACTCCTTCTTACCTTGATCCTACCTCTTCTTATCTTGACAACTTAATCTTGCTCCATGCCGACATTCTTCTTTAACCAAGCATTGTAAATAATGAATACAAAACCCATAAAATATTGAAATTTGATAGAAATCACCAAGAAACATTTGAAGGGGGCTCCCCTAAGATCTATTAGCCATTACACCTCTTTATATTCTTTATACCTCCATACACAATGAATAATCACCATATAAACTTACTAGCCTTCTCTTTTAAGACACTTTCATGACCACCAACTCTACATCTGCACATTCACTTATTTACAAACATATGGAACAAGCTTTTGAAATTGTTGTTTCCCCTTAACCAAATACCTTCTATTGATTCACAAAGAAATAAATAAGACCCAAGATTTATCTTAGATACTCAAAAGTAGCTTTTGATAATGGTTTAGTCATAATATCTATAATCTTCTCTTTTATAGGCACATGGTCCCTTTTAACAATTTGATTAATCACTTGTTCTCTCAAGAAATGATATCTAATATGAATGTGTTTAGTTTTTGAGTGTATAATAGGATTATTTGAGATACTAATTTCACTAGTATTGTCATAATAAATAGGATAAGGTCCATTTTGTCTTACCTTCTAATTGTCCAAAGTTTGTTTCATCTAGATGACTTGAGTGCAGCAAAGTGTAGTTGTTATATACTTAGATTTGATAGTTGATAAAGACATTGAGGCTTTCTTATTACTTAGATAAGACACCAAGTATTCCCCTATGAATAAGAACCTACCACTAGCACTCCTCCTATCATCCACACATCCTATTCAATTTGAATTACTATATGATTTCAAAGAGAATTCTTTACTCCTAGGATACCATAAACCATACTCTATGGTGACTTTGAGATATATCAAGAAACTTTTGAATAATTTTAAGTGAGATTCTCTTGGGTCAGCTTTAAACCTTCCTACAAGACCCATTGTTTGTATGATATTAGGCCTAGAATTAGTAGAGGGCAAAAGACTTCCAATCATGGATCTATACAAAGTTTGATAAACTTTTGGTGAGTCATCTACTTTACCTAACTTGCTTCCTATAATAATTGGAGTACCCATTGGATTATAATCCATCATGTCAAGCTTCCTTAGCATATTGATATATTTAGCTTATGAAATGAATATCTATACATCAAGTTGAATAATCTGTAATCCTAAGAAGAAACATATTTGTCCCAACATTAACATTTCAAACTCAGTCTTCATAGTATCTTCAAATTATCTACTCATTTTATCATTGTCAGATCCAAAAACTATGTCATCAACATATACAATGACTATCAATTTATTATTGACTTCTATCTTAATGTATAAATTATTATCAACTACCCCCTTTTAAAACCTTGACTCAAAAGATACTTATCTTTATGAATTCTTCTAGATGGAACTTTAGAGTCTTGTCTTTCTTCCTCCTATGCATCTTCATAATATATTTTAATGGATAATTCACAATTGTTTGCAATATAATTATGAATTGCATCACTTACCTATAATTTTGGCTTCTTGACTCTACTTATCTCATATACCTTTACATTTAAATTTTCAACAATCTTGTGAATTGTCTTGTTGAAGTACCTTTAAATAGTACTGATAGAAGATTAACCTAATAAGATGCCCTCATTAGATCTTAAATCAAATTTGAAAAGATTCTCTTTATTTCTTTAGATGAAGCACCTACTCCCACACACTTTGAAATGTTTTTCATTAGTTGCTCTATTCTTCCATAACTCATAAGGAGTCTTATCACCATTTACTTTAATTTGACATTTGTTTAGGATGTAAAAAAAAGTGTTGGCTACCTCTTCGCAATAGCCATCTAGTAATTTTACATCTTGAATCATGGTTCTATTGATTTCTACAATAGTTCTATTCTTCCTTTTAACAACACCATTCTATTTTGATGTCTTGTCAACATAATATTGTCTTCTTATCCATTATTATTCACAAAATTCATTGAAACTATGAGAACAAAACTCACCTCCTCTATTTGATCTTACAAAATTTATCTTTGAACCTTTATCATTTTCCATGAGAGCTTTGAATTCCACAAATTTTTAAAAATATTTTTTTTCTTTAAGAAATAATATCCAAGTCATCTTAGTAAAATGATCAATGAGAAGCATGAAGTAGTTATTACCTTAAATACTTTCAGTTCTCATAGGTTCACATAGATGAGTGTGGATCAACTCTAATGGCTTGGTAGTGGAGAATTCCTTGGGTTTGTATCTTCTCTTGGTTTGCTTCCCATGAAGACATGTCTTTTAAAGAGAATGAGGAGTCTTATAAATCCTAGGCATATACCTTACTAGTCCCTTTGAACGGATCATTACCATATTAATAAAATTTATATGTCTAAGTATTTTATGCCAAAGTCATCTTTCCTCTAATTGAATCATGAATCATTCCTCCTTATTAGACTCATGAAACACATACATGTTGTTATCAATTTTACAAACATTTAAAATTAATCTGCTAGATTTTGCTTTTCTCACTTCACATACATCATCATGAAAAGTTACAACCTTTCCTTGCTTACATATTTGGCTTACACTCAAAATATTATGTTTTAAACCTTATACATATAATACATTCTTAGTCCTAATATGACCATTGTCCAAAATCATAGTACCTTTACCAATAATGTTAGCTGATTTGTTGTCACCAAATCTCACTAAACCTGGGTCAGTCTTCTTAAGGGAAATAAATTTGCTCTTATCTCTTGTCATATGATTTAAGAAACTAGTATCTATGAGCCATCTCTTATTCCCATCTTATTTAGTATCTAAGGATACTTGAACAAACATTGACTCTTCCTTTGGTGGATTGCATGAATTTTTCTTCTTTTCTTCATTATCTTTAGACCTAGTCTTCTTAAACCATTTGATGGTGTAAATGACTTATATATATATATTTTTTCAAAAAGGCTCTATTATATTTCTTGTCTATGTGACCTTATTTGTTATAATTATAGAAATGAGATCCCTTTTGATCTCTAGAGAGAGAATATTCCTTATGTCTATGACAAAGTTAATTGTAGGAGAATCAATATCCTTTAAATAAATTGCTCATGTTTGACCCTCTTTTCTCTTGACCATTACCGATCAATGGATTTTAATTCTTGATCCTCTTGGTGGAGTTGAAATCCTTTTTTTCCTTCGATAATATCACTTATGAGTAAGTCTTGAATTTATTTTCACATTATTTTATCCTTTGATTGAGACCTTTATTCACCATGACCTATAAATTCTTGATTGTTGCCTCTAAATCTTGTACTTACATCTTCACATCATCCATGATTGTATTGAAGTTTGTTAAAGCACATATTAGTTTAGATTGAAAATAATCCATAATATCTTTATCATCCAATATACCTTTGATCACCTTCACATGGTTAAACTTACAAGAAGGACCTACTCTGATACCAATTATTAGAGGTATAATCACTGAGAGGGGGGGTGAATAAGTGATTTTAGATAAACCAAATTAAATTTCAATTATTTCAAACTCTTAATCAATTACCACAAGTATTCAGAAATCATACACATCATTCATATCAATGAACAAGAGAGACAAAGAAAGACCAAGCATATAACACATGACATATGTGTGAAACCCTCTTGGAAGAAAAAACCCATTATAACCTACAATTAGACTACTATCCTATAATAAAAATGACTGATATAGACTAGCTATAATTTATCAAGGAACTAACATCCCTTATTTCATGAGACTTTAATCCCACAAGGTGCTACAACATTTGTCTAACCAAGCAACCACAACAACTAAACTTTTAACAAGATTTACCTTGAAAGGAGGCTTCAACACCATAGATGTTGAGAAACCATAATAACTTTTATGAACACAATATCTCCTATACATTAATTTCCTACAAATTTATTGGAGATATAAATCTTATCAACTCTCTTCAACTCTGCACAATCAAAGTATCCAAAACATCCTTCTGGATCACCTTAGACATATTCACTCATCCTAAAACTACAAGATCACTATTATATGAACATAATTATGATTTACATGTCATACTCATATTCCTCAATATATTATACTCTTCAACTCATCCATTTGGCACCCACCCTTTCATTTGTTCCATAACACTATCCTCTCAATGGCAATTCAACATCCAAGTCAACAAATCATCATATTTTATTTCACTATTTATATATCCTTCATGAATAATCATATATAAAATATTATTTTTTGGACATAGCACATGCCTTCAACCTTAAGGCATCTTACATATGTCACACCTAAGCACAAGTCTCTTTCAAATAAGCCTAAATCACCTTTTATGTCCTATGATGACCCATTCACCTCTTTGACACTTTTTTTGAGAAAATTGAAAATAGAGGACCACTTAAAAATTAAAATAACTATTCCAAATGACCCCTTTGACATATTAAAATTATCACAATCACCAAAACACTCTTTTACTAAAGAAAAATTTGCTCAAACAACATTCTATGTAAACAATCACCATGATCGAATGCATAGTCAACTTCTAAGCCATTATTCATATTGAATATAAGTGGTTAAACCTTAATAATGTACATAGGTTGTATTTATGGAGTATAAAACATTCCCCAATATATAATTCATCATGATAAATCAAAACAAGAACAAAATAGGCTTGAACACCCTTCTCTGGTCACTTGCAAAACATAGTCGAACATATAGTCAACATTGGAACTCAATATCTTTGAATATACATACATTCAAATATTATAATTAGGTTAAATATATGAACCATGGAGTATTATTCAAAAAAAAATTTATATCACCTTTGAATTTGTCTTGAATCAAAATTTATGTATAAAACATACAGCACTAGTTTTTTCATTTTTTAAATTCAAATATTTGAATTCAAATAGTCACAGTTAAACCTGGAATAGTTGATCTCATCTCATGGAATATTGAAATATTTAATCAATTCCACCATTGATATATATGGATTATTTAGGTATTTATCTTATATCACTCATATTTTGATCTTGTTTAGAACACCCATGATTATGACATTTGACACCCTCATGTGCCTTCTAAGCACTTTTATTGTTAAATAATGTGCATTTCTTACCATCTCACTCAACATGATCTGTTAGATAAAAATTGTATTATCATCCATGAACTATTGGATCTTCATTTTGTCTTGATATTTAACTCATTTAAAATAGAGTAAGTATGGATACCATTGCTATCTGCCTAGAAGGCCAACTTTGCATAGTCATATCTTTTATCTTACTCACTCACATGTTCTCAAATTTGGACCATATGTTCTTCTTTCAAGGAAAAATATAACCATGTATTAATTAGCTCCTTAAAAAATTTCATGTGTTAGATATAAATCCATTAATATACTTAGATTTTTTTCCTACAGAGTCAACTATGTCAAAAATTGTCAAGAAAGGCCAACTTTGCACATGTATAAATTTTGATGTGCTTCATCATTGACATAAAATTTATCCCAAATAAAATAGGCACAAAATTTAATAAAAACATATGATCAAATTATTTTAAAACTGTCGTGTGTTAAAAATAAGACTACATCAAAATGCCTACTCAATGTTTCTTACCACAACCAAATTTGGCTAAGTATGGGAAAACACTATCAAATTGCCTAAGAGCCCAAACTTGTAATTACATTTATTTTATCACACTTCATCCCATGACCTAAAATTTATAACATAAAAACTTAGTCATAATACCAAACAAAAACATGTGACCATTTCATCCTGACACCTCCATTCTTGCAAATTTTGATACCATCTACATGCTTACTTGACTCTTATTTGAACATAGAAGACGCTATCAAAATGATTGAGAGCCCAACTTTTCACCCACATATAATTGACTACACTTCATCGCATGACTTTAGATTCAGTACATAGAAGCTAGGGACTAATGTGATCACAACCATATGACCAACTCACCTGACTCATCCACACATAGAAATTATGAAGTTAACAAAATGTCTAATCATATTTTTTATCACTAGAGCCAAAATGTCTAGATGCAAACAATGATGAATCGGATGAAATCCACTCATACACACAAGCACTCAAAGCATATAAAACTTCTTATAAGAACCCTTGTAGATGTTCAAAACTTCATATTCATCCCTAAACATCTCTATCCGTGCCAAAATAAAATATCAACCAAGCTTCCTTCAAGCATATTTCATAATTTGTCATTATCGCTTAGACTATCAAGTCACTTTGTCCACTCACTTGGACACCTTCATGACATCACCATGACATCATTGAAAAATCTCCAATATTATTATGTGCTCAAGATATATAAGGTAGTCCTCTTAGCAATAAATTTTTCCCCATGAGTTTCATCATGGCATGCTCAAATAATATCTACTATTTTATTCTCCCTTAAACACCTATGCATGATAATATCAAAGCCTATGTAGAAGATGTACCTTGAGATCCATGAGTATAAACCAATTTTTATTATCAAGAGATGTATCTCTTTTAGATATAGGTGTTTTAGAATGAGACTTGTAGACATATAGTTATCAATGTCTGTAAATCACATTATGTTAATAGATATATAAAAAATATGTTCATGTAAAAAATTATCATCTATAAGAGGAAAATTTTAGTAATATGTTATCCTTGATAAAAATTGTACAACTACATTGTTTTTACCTAGTCTATCTAAAATAATTATGTAAAAATCTTTCACAATTAATAATAATCTGATAATATGGCCACTAACTACTAATCTATTTAATAAAAATATCATGGAAGCATGATCATTGTGTAAAAAAATAACATAAATTGTTATGTAATTTATGAATTTATTGATGTCATAAACAACTAAAATAAATTATTTATTCATAAAAGTGTATTTAAACTTTTCACTTTAAAGGTTATTTTTGATAAAGTAGATGACATAACTTAACGATCCTTAATTTTGACCTAGGATATCTCTCATTTTGTTGTTATATGCATGTGTATGGATGTGGAATTGAATATTCTATTTTGGTTCACATAATTCTAGAGTTGATACTAGTATGTTTTTAAACTCCTTAAATGCTTATTTACAAACATGAGTCAATAGAAAGTAAAACAAATAAAGGTGCTACCATTTTTATAATATCTTTGATAAACCTACAATAGTAGCCAATATGTCTTATGAAACTACAATTTTGTTTTGGCTTTCGTGGACTTGGTATATTATTGACTATTTCTATCTTAGTAACACCAACTTTTATTCATACAGGTGATATGTGGTAGCCTAATATTATTCTTTTTGTTATTAATATATAACATTTTCATTACTTAAAGAAACCCAGTTATCTTTGTAATGTTGAAGTAATTCATAAAAATTATATATGGATTCATCATATGTATCTCCATATAGAATGAAGTCATCCACATGGACCTTGACATAATCATGAGAAAAATTAGAAAGATACATAGGATAACCCTTTGAAATGTAGTTTGAGCATTTCATAATATGAATAGAAGTACAAACTATGCATAGGTTCCCTAAATTACATGTCAATTTATTTTTATTTTGGTCCTCAAGATCTATTCCTATTTGATTACAACCACTAAATCCATCAATAAAGGATAATTATTTATTTTTTACTAATGTGTCAAGTACTTGATAAATGAAAGGAAGAGGAAAGTGATCTTTCCCCATGGTTGTGTTTAGTTTTATATAGTGTATATAGGTATTCCATTTTATTATTTTTCTAGGAATGATTATAAGGGGAGAGACTCCATATTTATCTGATATTGGATAGATAAATCAACAAATAGGAGTTTTTGTAGTTTTGTTTTGACTACCTTTGACAACATGATTTATTATTATTTGTGGTTGGGAGATATGTTTTCATTACTCATTGATATAAATATGGTGGGTATATAGATCAAGGTGGATTAATTTAATATCATGGTAATCCTAATAAAAATTAGTTTTATGCTTTTAAAGCATAGACATAAGTTGAGTTTCTTATTTAGAATTTAGCTTGTTATTTATGTTGAGAGTGCGTCTAGGTAAGATTTCTACTTGTTTGGAAAAAAATTCCATATATTCTAGGTTTCCCACCAATGGGATAATGTTGTAATTATGTTTCAATAGCTAATGAATACTGCCTTCTCCACTAGGAATAATTTGAGAGAGGGAACATGGTAGGTATTATAACATGTTATCTTTAAGTGGATTGATATATTAAGTGTTTTGTAAGAAATTTGAAATCATTAAGTCGTGATATTTTTCCTTCAAGTGTGGTTTGTATTTTATTATGAGAAAATTTTGTAAGGATACTTTCTCATTTTCCTCTTCTTCTACCCATATATCTTATTCCACAAATTGAGGGTTGGGCTGGTAGATAGAGAGCTAATTTATTGGTAGTGTTACCATTAGATATCACAATATTCCCTAATCTAAAATATATTAATACATCAATTGTAGTGATCCATTCTCTCCCAAGGATGAGTATCCTCAAAAGTTAACTTTAGGCTAAAATATGATTAAATCAGCTAGATATTCCTATGAATCTAATATAATGAACAAGTCTTATAAATCCTTCTAGATGAGATGTAGACCTATCTTCCATTTACAAAATTATGGGAGTCAGACGTAAACCTATTATACCAATTTTTTCCATGGTTTAATTTATCATTACTTTTATGGTTGATCTTAATTCTATCAATGTATTATGTATGAGGGTACTGTAGACATGTGCATTGACTACTAGGCTACATGGATCCTATTATTTGGGTGGGACAATGTTTTCAAACATAATATCAAGAAGTTTCCCAACCACTTGGATTATATTAGAATATTTATTTCTCTAACCAAATATCATTAGGCATGGTTCCTAAAAAAACCTTATTGTAGATTGGGACACACTTGTAACTTGAACTAAGGGAAATTTGACACAAACATTTTTGATTTTTTTATATAGATTCAAATTCATAATATTATTTAAGTATTTTGGAGATTTAATATTTAAATAAAATGAGTGTTTTCAAGACCTTATTTAATCGTATATGTGGTTGGTTTAGGTTTTTTTATTGGATTACAATGGATGAGAGTTGGTGATAGTGTCTAGAGTGTCATTAGGTACCTCTTAAATAAGTTTCATGATCACAAGTGATATGGTTGGTTGAAGTATTTTCCTTGAACAAAAGTGTACTTTATCTACCAAAAATTTAGATTATATCATGTCTGATTCTCCTTCCATCACTATTGTCATTGGTTATAAGGGTATTGTTAATGTTTATTTTATTTTGGGTTTTAACATAATGGATTATTGTTTTGAGGTAGACATAGTTGGTATTAAGATTGTATCCAAGTGGTTGGAAATTGTAATTTTTTTGTGACTATTTTAAACCTTGAGTTGGTGTTGGGTTGTAAGAATTATTTATATAACAATTAGGTGAAGAAGCTAAAAATTGAGAATTAAAAAACCAAATTTTTATGACATACATGGAAATTATGGCATTTGGATCCACGGTTTCATTTGGGTCACATATAAAATCTGATCTTTGTCACCTCTAATTATATGGATCTTAATTTATTCAAGGTTATCTTATATGATTTTATATACCTTTGCTTGAATATCATGGCATTTTTAATCTTATTTTTGCTTATGATAATCTAGCAAATACATAGTCAAGGCTTGATCTCTGTCTTCTTATTTCCTTCGCTCATGAAGTGTATCTAATGGTGCGTCTAGTTGGTTGATAATGTCTTGATTCATATGATTACATATATTAATTACTTCCCTTCATTATATTCCATTCATGGATGAGGAATACCTTGTTTGATTGATGTTCTTCTTCTTTGTCATTGAACTTGAGTAGTTCTTATATTATTTCATTATTTAGTCAAATGTCATTCATGATTCATCTCCACTATTCTTAATATATAATGCCTTTAGAAATTCATCTTTAATTCATTTTAATATAGCAAAATTTATTTATTCATGACCTAATTCATGTTATTTATATTTTTTTAGGCTAACTATGAGCTCAAGATAGTCCCCCAATGGTTAATTTTCATTATATAACATTATGAAAACATAACTCCTTGTATAATCCCTCCCTTTGTAGTAATATTAGTAAATTGAAGAGGAATTTATATTTAATTTAACCCCAAGTGTAAATAACATCACCACATAGTCCCATAAACCATCTAAAGCCTGCATATTTAAGGATGGTAGAAAATAAATTGAGATTTTAGGCATCCCTATTTTAGTCATATATATGGCATAAGACATCAATGTCAAAGAGGAATGTGTTAGGATCCTCACTATACATTAATCTTAAGTTAAGAAATATAGAAAGAGAAATATTGTTTATAGGTGCATCTCCTTCAAGGATATCAGTGATAAACTCAAAATGGTTACTCGACAGCCATTATTTTATGAACTACTTGTAAAATAAAAATCTTTGCTACCCACTCTTCAAATCCCTTATCAATGTTAGCCCAAGGTGCGTAGTGAATAGTGGATTTCTACTAATTGAAGGGGAAGTGGGATATTTTTAATGTAGGTGATGTGGTGTGAGTTATTAGGATTTCTTCTATAAGTTCAAAATAATTATTTTGTTCAATTAGTTCAATTGATTCAACAACTTTTTTAGTTATGATTTTTGTGGCTAGAAATGTTAGATTTCTCTTTTGGAGAGGTATTTGGAAGAGGATGGAGGGAGTTCAATACCATGTATTTGGTTTTAGGGTGGCCATATAGGGATTATTATAAAGGGTGCAAAGACATATTTTCATAGGTGTATGATTCCTTTTATTCCTTGCCCTTGGAATGTCTTACTAGCTCAACCACAAAACTCATTTATTGTATTAGCTTTTGGCCTCTTAGATGACAACCATGAATTAGATACATGTGCATTCTCTTGGTGTATGATTGTTAAATGTGAATATTCTTCCATTTTATATAAATACATCCTTATAAGTGATATTATACTTGAGTATCCTTATCCTCCCTACTTACAACTCAATTATTTTTTATTTTTAATTATGATTTACTTGTCCTACCCCAGGTTTTTTTGTTCAATTTCTCTAATTTTTACTTAACCTACTTATAGAAATGGAAATTATTAATTTAAGAAAACATGAAATTTTATGCTAAAAATGTTAATTTTAATCTATAAATCTAGAAGATTTAGAATACAAAGCATGAAATTGTAAAGTAGAAAGCAAGAAATTGAAAGAATAAATCTAATTCAACTTTATTGGGATTTAATGTTTGATAAATGTCTTGAGAAATGATTCCAAAATGTAGAGAATAATCAAACCACCATTCAATCTCTCACATAATACATCACATAAATATTCTTAAGTGAATTCTCCTAAATTATTAACTATGATACTTCATTAATATGAACCCTAGGTCTATAAGCTTGTCAAGATGTTAACACTGTGTTTGCAACACTATCTCTTTCCATAGTTTGAGGGACTATAGTTTGCATATAGGAAACACACTTATGTAAAGTGAATTATATGAAATTAAAATGCTTGGAAAATAATTCACACTTACTATAATTGAAATAAACATTTGATAAAATGGAAATGAAGTTGTTTGTTTTATAGATTTGGAAGCTTTCTTTAGAACTAAGAACATTCACACAAATATAAAATAATTACAAAATTAACTTAAGAACCAAACATGTTTATAAATCAAATAAAATTGGTACTTACACACATAATAAAAATAATAATTATTCTAATAGTTTGGGATATTTACAAAGAATCCTAGAAAGGGGCCCTTGCTTCATCAATCCTTATATTTAACACAAATTATTTTTAAGTAAGACTATTTTTTATTTAATTAAATATTATATATCAATGTGGGTATTTCTACAAGAAAGACTACAGAGAGTTTAAATTGTGCTTTAATAACAACAATGAATTATAACTTATTCTAACTCTCTAACTCTCTTTTAAGTTTTACAAACTTATCTTAAATAGAGGAGACAAGTTTATTGTCATAATGGAATACTAAAATATAATTGGTTTAACTTACCAAAAATCCCAAACAATTTATATAGATAATAAATCAGTTCAGTTACGTGGTCGTTAAAATTAATAAATAAGTTCCATAGGGAAAGAAATAATGGTGGCATATTTGGTTATTATCATTATTCCTAACAATTCATGGCATATGTTTTCATAATTGAATAACCAATTCAAATAATTTGGAACAACAACTTAGTTTAATATTTAAGTCATTTCATTTAGGCTATAGGTAAGAACAACTATCATGTAGTTGCTACAAGTTATCCAAGTGTGTCTTCAGTTTCTATAAGATGTTATGCATTTGTTAGTTGAGATTTCAAAATTTTACTGGATCTATCATAAGTTTTTATGGTATATTATCATCAACCTTTTATATTTTACACACTATAATAAATAAATCACTAGATGTTATGGGCTACTAGAATCAACCTCTACATGTATTACATGTTAGCCAACCTAGTTGTTATGGGTTGGATTACCTAGTTATGTGTTGTATTACCCAATTTCTATGGGTTGATTGTGTCCCTAAACTCATGATTTATCCATTATATTTAATCATATCACATCAAGAGTAAATCCAATAATAATAGTAAAAGTATATGATGCAAGCTTTATTCATGAAACAATAATTCTAGCCATAAAACATAAAGAGATGTACATTATATTCATTTAAAACAAAGTGGTAAGGAAAGTACAAAAGCAAAAAAAATATTCTTAAAAATAGTATAAATAGATAAGTAAAGGGGTTATACCACGTTTAAAAATTCTCATTTCCATGGATCATCACTTTAAACCTCTTTGAAAATCAAATTATCAATGCTCATTACATCACTTGTCTACTTAAATGTGATAAAATGCACCCTATTTGAAAACTTATCCACCAATATAAATACAAAAGAATTTTATCTTTGTGTTCTTGGAAATCCTTGCACAAAATATACACATTTACATATAATCATGCACATATACACCCATACTTGGCCAATATAATCTTTAAGATGTTATTCTAAAGTCTAGTCACTCAAAAAGTGTCATACTAATATTCCATTGTGTTTCTTATTTATCATGTTCTCATGCATCAACCTTGTTGTTATGAACAAATACACTCCCTTAGATAACATCCCTTCTTGATTAATGTAGTCTAAACATAGTGTCATATTTATGCTCGATGTTTCTAGGTAATCCCTCAAATCACTATGAAAATATTCATATTTACTATGTAGGTCCTTCATAGAATAAAACCCCATGACCTCCACTCACATCTCATTTAATATAATAAATATTATTCTCAACAGATCAAGAACCTTTTTTGTTCTACCAATTTCATGCTTCAACACAAATGTGTAGCTATGTAATAATTTGAGCCTCTTCATGTGAAATTAATTAAACTTTCATGGATTGTTCATAATTTTTTTCACTTGATGGCATTTTTACAAAAAAAATTCCTTTATTATAAAATAATGTGAGTAATATTAAAATAGCATAAAAATCTTTTTCATAGACTAAATAATTTATTTTCACATTATTAAAAATATCACTAAAGTAAGCTGATTTAGACACATAAATTTAAATATAAGTAGCTAAAATCATGAAATTATGACCACTCTTTTACACACTTAGCTTTAGACCTATCTTAGGGCCCCTTTGATCACTTTCAAACACCTTGTGAATGGAAAACTCACTCTTCTAAGCTCATAAATAACCCTTGAATGTACTCATCTTATTTCCTATCAGCCTTAGACATATTTTAGGCCCTTAATAATATTCAACATAGTCATATTACCCATTAGACTACAATTCCCAAGGGAACTATAACACACTACTCTATTGTCCAAGGCCCCTCTCTTATCTTCCCACCAAATAAATGACTAACTTACAAAATAAAACGTTATGAAAAGGTTGGCCTATGTCCCTAGTGACTTGAATTTGAAATAATTTCAAGGATATGACTATAAAAACATATTTACATATAGTTTTCACATAAGAGGTTTTCACATTAAAAAAATCTATAATCATAATTGAACATTAAGAACAAAACACATAGTTTCCCCAATTCTAATTACATACAAGCCTAGTAGCTTATAGGTCAAGTCTAAATACTATTCTATGTCACAAGTTATGATTAAGTCATTCAATCACATCAACATTTAAATATTTATTCACACACCACTATAAAATGGGATAAATTCATGAAGTATGATCCCTCTTTGGAGTAGTGGTATGTATGTAACACTCAACACATAGGGTGATGAGTTCTCACCCAAATGTTGACCCATATTTAACCATTGATTTGAATTGGTATTCACATGTTAATGAGTTAGGTTTTTGAAGGAAAATCAGTCACATAATGGTATATACAACTAATCTCAAGCTCCTGCACCATATATAGGCTCTATAGATCAAGACATAAACAACCCATAACCCCTAATTTTCTCACTATTAGTGGACAAGAGCATTACTAGAATGGAAATGAGTGCCACCCCTCTAGTTTCCATCCTAGGGAAAGTTTTTTAAGGCCTTGAACTAGTGCCATATCCTTGATCTCAATCAACACATATTCACACTCACCAAGTATAAGCCTTTGATTCCTCCCACAACACTATTTTCTAGCTAAGTCTTTGTTATCTATTGTAATTTTCTATTTTAGTAAGTTTAGAGAATGAAATAGTTTTAAATAAGTGAATGCTTGGTATTTGTATATTATTACCTTTTATTTTTCATAATAGCTTATCATATATAATATCATATTAGCCATAAATTTGATAAAATATATTGGTGAACCCGCATCTTGTTGAACTTTATTTCAAAAACCTAGCATGGTATTTCCTTCTAGTTTTCCCTTCCATTAGGGTCCTAAATCATAGTTTTACTAGTTTTAAAATTAGTTATTCCTTATTTTATAAACCATATATTTCCATTAGGTTTTCCTTCTAAAATTTCATCTTCCTAGGTTTTCATGTTAAATGTTGTTTCTTAAACATTTTGGAGTATGTGATAGCATTTGCATGTATCTCTTTTCTTGATACCATATAAATATTTGAAATCTTTTAAATGGTTAACACATAATATCATCCTCATACCCCTCAAGGTTTTTATAGATACTTTCCCTCTAATAAGGTTCCATCTTATCACTATCCCAAGAGGTAGTGTATCCCATACTATAGCAATAAATGAGGGAAACCAACCTATCATTCCTTAACCCCCTCCAACTCTCATATCTACTCTAGATGGTGTATGTTTTCATGTTCAATCTAAACTACATAGATTTTTTGCTAATGAAGATTTCAAGGATCAACTCATCATTATTATAAAATTAATATAAGAGTTACAAAAGTAGAATCAATATTTTATTACAAAGATAACATCATTATAAAATCATATTACATATACATAGAATCAAAATTATGTTAGTGTTAATTGTATACTTGAATTTTACATCTATAAATATTGTGCCTAGTAAGTTTTAATATCAAAATAAGAAGATACAACATGATACACATATAATAAGTGATTAAAAATGTGTATAAATGAATAATATGAGTTCAAGTGATATTATAAGGGTAATGATTCAAAATAAGTTGATCAAACTACT
Source organism: Torreya grandis (assembly GCA_037957365.1). Taxonomy (NCBI): domain Eukaryota; kingdom Viridiplantae; phylum Streptophyta; class Pinopsida; order Cupressales; family Taxaceae; genus Torreya; species Torreya grandis. The sequence goes on from JARHVA010003238.1 coordinate 1,042,229, forward strand.
TGCTCTAGATCCTCTAATAAAATCAATATTATATTGTGTAGATAATCAAATTGATAGGCATCATAAAGACCATTGTTTGGATTTGAAAAAGAAAATACAAAAAAAAAATAGGTAGTGTTGATCCTAAAATTGATACCTCAATCAAGAAACCCATAGTGGAAAAAAATCTTGTAGAAAATGTGTCAAAATCATAAATAATACAAAAATGGTTACCAATTGACAAATTAGAAAAAGAAAAGATCCAAAAGTCACAATTAGAGAATTAAAAGGTTCAAAAGGCAACATTAGAACAATAAAATATTCAAAAATATAATTTATATCAAGAAAGAGTACAAAACACATAAGATAAAAAGGAACAATTACATAAGGAATGTATCACCAAGGTAATGTTACAAAAAGAGTAAGCACATAAGTTTTAAAATAAAAATCAAGGAAAGAAAAAAATCATTATTTAAAAAGGGCTTCTAACAAATTAAATTCAAAATCATGAAATACTTAAAAATATATATAATTTCAAATATGGTTACAAATGGAGAAGCTACAAGCCTTTGCTCATTACAAAATCATTTCACTAGCACTACTCACATAAATGGCAATCAATTATAAAAATTTAAGGTTAAATAATATCATGAAATTAATTATTTCTCTATGTTATTTCCTACATCTCTTGGAAATAAGGATAAAAAATTGGATAAAACTAATTCATCTACAATATGTATGGGATCAATCAAGTTTAGAGTTTATTTTAATTCAAAACAAAGATGTTCTATTTTTTGTGTTTTATCAAATTCAAATGCCTAAAATGAGCTTGGAGGATTATGGTTAAAATTAATAGGAGAAATGATTGATAAAATCAAAATTTGGATATAATTTTATCATGAAGGAAATGTCGCATCCTTCTCCAAAGAAGGAATATGTCTAGAAGGAAAGCATATAGAAGAAAGCATAATTTAAACTCACTTATAAACAAAAAAATTATTGACATATATGTTGAGTGAAATGGCATAGTACACATTGTGAAAGAGAAATAAGAAAATTCAATACTATAGTATGGGGAAGTTCCATATTCATATAAAGATAAAATAGAACCCCAAAGTGGTCTTTCACAATTTCAAAATACAGATGATGATTATCATAAAAATCAAGATTGTTATGATGCTAATTATATTAATTATGAAAAATATGAACATGTAAATGACAAATTATATATAAGGGCATCTCCTTGAGAATATGTTCGTATTTTAGTACCATAATTCCTTGTACATATATCCTTACTTATCATATCATTTTTTCTTCTACATATCTTTTCTTTCGATGTTATATATGAAAAAATATAAAACCAACAAAATAATCTAAAAAATAAAAAAATCAAGACCTATGCATGCTTATATTTCCTTTGTCATACATTAGTTAAATTATGCATAGTATTCCATACTTGTGTTATCCAATTTTATATCATACATGTTTATCTAGTGTACATGACCAAATTACAAATTACACATAATATCAATCCCATATACAATTATGAATACATTAACTACTACACACTAAAAAATTCCATTTAATCTGAAGTGTTTTGGTTGATAAAATAGCACTGCTCTAGTGTCCCTTACCCATTTGTTGTCTTAGTGAGCTCATACTACCACCACTCAATCCCAAACTACTATACAAGATTCCCACAATATGTAAACTCATAAAATAGCTCATCGAGGGCATATTATACATAGGTTCTATGACTCTAACCACTCATACAATCATTTATTTATCTAGTGTTACATATTTAGATATTGTTCACTGACTAAAATTATGATATACTACTTCCCATATTAGCTAATAAATATACCTGGATTAAAACTTATCTTTTGTTGATAAAATTACATAATCATGCATATTTTTCATATTAATTTTCTAACTTCATCTCTTTTATGCATTCTCTCTTTACTTTGGGTACAATTGAATATGTCATTTTTGAGTGTCTTTGAGCCTTCATATATCTGATTATATGCATCTAAGTAAATTTGGTCATGTATTTATCTATGTTAACATTCAAACATATATTTCTACATGAATCTAAATCTTTATTACTTATATGTGCATGAGGACATTTGAGCATGTCCTTGTATGTGTTTTTATTTTACTGCATGGAATTTGGACATGACCCTTGTATGTGACCCCTTGGTCTTCTATTGTGTGTTTTTTATGCTTTGTGTGTAGTATTTGATTGTGTGCATCAGGAACTTGACACCTTACATTCTTATTTTATTAGATTTTTATGCCATGATGGACATCATGCATACACCCAACCCTTATAATGTCATGATGGATGTCACACATTCCTCCATAAGTAGTTCTATTCAATATTACATACATAATTTGATCATTTATGTACATGACTAAATGTTAACATCTATGTAGACAATATTGATATGAATGTTTTTTCCTACATGTATATCAAATTATTACTATGCCTAATTTATCTATATGATGATGACATGTTATGACAGTTTATCACTACTATTCAAATTTCAATAATTATGTCATAAAATATATCACCTAAATTTTCTTTTGAGTTAAGTTCTTATGTAGGAACATAAACTCACCTCAAAAGAGGAGACATTCAAATATGTCTGTATTAAAGGCTAGACCTCCTATATTAATACTCAAACATATTATTATAGTGATTACAAAGTTGAAATCATTTGAGTCTCAAAAAGTACATAGAAATCCATTTTGGATAGGAATCCCATATTAGAAAAGATATAATTGATCTAATTTCCTTTTTAGTGTTGTCTTCCAAATGCTTAAAACATATGCATTTTATGAATGTTTGAGAATCTTATTTTATTTAGAATAGTATTCAATAGTTTTATAGTCTCAATTTTTAGAATCACTCAAGTTTAAATATATTATTTTCTCAATTTGGGGGAAATCATGTGTGGCATGTTTTTATAATACAACATAAAAGTTTTCCTAGAATCAAAATTGCTTTACTTATTCTCAAAATTTATATGCACTAGATATCAATTTTGGGGCATGTATGCAACACATTATTTACTCATCGCTCATTTTATACACTAGTCTTATAGATGGAATGGAAAATTCATGCCATTCTCCATATTTTATACACCATGCCTAGATTATGATTAGTATTTACACCAATTTTACACCAAAATTTAAGCTTATTCCATTTTCAATTGTTGGTTTACTATTTGCACATTTTTTTACATTAGAACTATTTATTACGGTTAATACACGGATTCTAAATTACCTCAATCAAGTAAAATATAATTTATTGAGTACACTCACTCATTTATTAGGATTAGGGCACACACAATCTAATAAATTTATTCAATGTTAATGAAAAAGTCAAGGGAACTACTCTCTATAGTCATTTTTTTGCACCAATGAAACATAGTGGTTTATGTACCCAATCAGGTGTATTTATTCCTTGTCAAATATAATTCATTGTCTTTCACTTTTTATATTCATATTAAGTAAATAATGACATTAATTATGTTTCATTTCAAGCTTTCCTATATCATAGTTCACTATTGTGGCCTCTATCCTTAACTATTCTTCATAAGTAAGTTTAAGGACATACTCTTTTTCATTTTACTCAAGTAATTTCAATTTGATAAATTATTATAATAAAAATGGGAATTTAGAAATTAAAATATCAATTTAATCTAAAATTAATGACTTTAGACTATTATTATACACATTTATCTCTAGACCTATCTCGGGGCCCCTTTGATCACTTTCAAAGACCTTGTGTAAGAAAGACTCAGTCATAAGATGTTAAATTACCCATGAGTGTAATCCTCCCTATTATAATCACAATTACACATCTTATAATCCATTCATAACACTCAACATCATCAAATTACCCATTTTACTATAGTGCCCTAGTGGATTATAGCGTATCACTTTAGTGTCCATGGCTCCTCTTTTAACTTCCCACCAAATAATAATTAATTTATAAGACTAAAAGCAATATAAAGGTCATATTATGTACTTAATAACCCAAATTCAAATAAATTTCAGGGATATGATTATATAATCACATTTAAAATTAGTTTTCACATAGGGGTCTTTTACATTAACAAACAATGAAATCATAATTGCATATTGGGAGCAAAGCACCTAGTTTTTCAAATTTTGATTACATACAAATCTAGTAGGCCATAGCTTAGGTTTGAATATATATTATAGGTCAAATGTTATGGTTAATTCCATTAATCACATTATTATCTTAGAAACATCAATCATATCATGTCAGTTATTCACACACCACCATAGCATGAGAGAACTACATGAAGTTTGATCCCTCTTTGCCCAACACATGGGTTGTTTTGGTCTCACCCAACTTCAAATACTTGAAAAAATTCCCCATTTATTTGAATTAGTCTTCACATGTTAAATATTTAATATTTTAAAGGGAAATTAGTCCCATAATGGTCACTACAAGTGATTGCAAGCTCTCTCACTTGATATAAGATCTATAAACAAAGAACATAAATCCCATGATTTTATCACTATAATTGGACATGATCGATATGAAAGTAAACATGAACACCACACCTCTAGTTCAATCTTAGAGTTATGTTTTTCATGATTTTATCTAATTATATATCCCTAATTTATATTAACACATAATCACACTTAATAAGTTTCATCCTTTGATTCATCCCTTAACACTATTTTCTAGTTAAGTATTTTTTACGTATTATACTTTGTTATTTTTAGTAAGTATATAAAATTACATAGTTTTAAATTAGTTAGTGATTGATATTGTTATATTATTCCCTCTGATTTCTCATAGTAGTTTGTCATCTAGGCTATTATTATCCAAAATTTTATAAAATATATTAGAATAGATGCCTTGTATAACTTTTCTTCAAATCCCTAGCTTATGGGTTCCTTATATTTTATCCCTTCCATTAGGGTTCTAGATCTCAATTTTCCTAGTTTTAAAATTAGTCATTCCTTAGTATATAAACCCTATATTTACATTAGGATTTACTTTTACATTATTCTCCTCCTAGGGCTTCAATTTGAATGTCAATTTCCTAATCTTGTTGGAGTGTGTGATATCATTTGTAGTTTTCTCCTCTCTTTTTCTATTTTTAGTATTTGGAAAATTAAAATTGGCTAAAATTAAATATCCTCCTCCCAACCTTAAAGAGGGTGACAAATACTTTTCCTCTAACCAGGTGTATGATATCATTACTTTAAGGGGTAAGGTACCCCATCTTATAGTGCCTAAATAAGTTAACTATCATATCCTTCCTCAAAACCCTCCACCTCCTACATCTCCTCTTGATGGTATATGTATGCATGTTCAATACAAAGAATTTAGGGTTTGTGACTTTGAATATATAAATGATCAAATCATCATTATGAAAAAGTTAATAAAAGAGTTACAAAATTAAAACTAGTTTTTAGTGAAAATATCGCATGATTATAAATCAAGATCACATGTACAAAGAATCTAATATATGCTAGTGTTAATCATGTATGTTCATATTCATCTAGCAATATTGTGCCTAACAATATTTCACATCAAAATGAGAAACTAAAATCAAATACATATACAATAAGTGATTCAAAAATAAATAAAATGAATAATAAGAGTTCATATTAGATTCTAAGGGAAATGATTTAAAATAGTTAATCAAACTACATCATTTACATCCTCTAATAAAATCAAAATACTATTGTGCATATCATATAATGCATGGTAATAATCATTATTTGGATTTAAAATAGAAAATTCAAAAGGTAGTTAATAATGGGAATCCTATAATTGATACCCCAATCGAAGAGTGCATAATAGAATAAGAGCAAGTAAAAATAGTGGAAAATCATAATTAGTACAAAAGTGGTAACCAAATGACAAATAAGAGCAAAAAAAGGTTTAAAAGGCCAAATTAGAGAAATAAAAGATTAAAAAGGCACCATTAGAATAAAAAAATATTTGACAAAATAAATTATAGAAAGAAATAGTAGAAAATACATAAGATGAAAAACAGTAATTGCACAAGAAACACTTTGAAAAACATAGGTTGAAACAAAAAAAAGTGATGTTACTACTAGATAAGTTTAAGAATTAAAGTTAAGATAATAAAAAAATCATTCTAAAAAGAGTTTCTAAAGCAATAAATTATTACAAAAAATAATGTTTAAAATGTGGTTGCAAAGTGGGAAATTCCAATCCTTTCTTCATATCAAGACCCTTTCACTAGCTCCCATAAATGGTAAGAAATTTATAGATGTCAAGTTTAAGGAATATCAAGAAACCAATTTTTTTATATCATTTCTTACATCTTTTGGGAATAATCATCAATACTAGGATTAAACTAATGCATCAACAACATGTGTGGGATTAATCAAGTTAAGTGTTTCTTTTTCTTAAAAAGAATTTTATCTTTCATTTTGTGTTATTTCAAATTAAAGTCCATATAATGTTATGATTAGAGGAGCATTGCTAAAATCAATAGGGGAAATTATTGATAAAAAATGTTGCTTGCCATTCAATCATGAAGGAAATGTCACATGGATATCCAAACAAATAACATTTATAGAGAGATAATAATTTCATCTTGCATATAAACATACACAAGTATTGATATATTATTTGAGGCACATGACACAACACATTTTAGAATATAAATCATAAATATCAATACATTTGTATGGGGTAGTTATTTATTCATATTAAGATACAATATAATCTAAGAGTGGTATTTCACAAGTTCAAAACCTAGATGATGATGATTATAACAATCCAAATTGGTATGATAATTCTATAGGGATGCTGAAGATGGAGCACGCAGGTGAAACCAAGAGTGTGCGGCCAGGCTAGGGCTGTCGAGCCTTGGCCTGTTTCTACTTTTTCTATAGGACTGCGCTTTGGAAAACTTAGGGAACATTCTGGTTAGCTGGCGGATGGAGGGAGCATGGTGTAAGGAGAAAGGGCCAAAGGAAGTGATGGGCAGAGAGGTAGGGCTGATGTTTGCTAAAATGGACAGGAGCTTTAAGGAGGCCGTAAGGAAGAATACTCAGGGAAATGGCTCTAGGTTGGAACCCAGATTGAAAGAAGTTGCTGACTCTGGGCATATAGCAGGTATGTTTGATAAAAATTCTACTGAAAGCTCAAAATTGACAAAGGTAAATGGATGCTTGGAGCGCTGCTCTGAGAGACGAAAACTTGTTATTCCTTATGAAATGATAGCTGATGATGTGGAGTACTAATCCAAGCACTCACTTTACTACAAATTTCTAGGACTGAGAGTCTCCTTACCATTCCTAGAGAGCTGGGCATGATGAATTTGGGAGCCAGAGGGGGAGATGGAAATCTCTTTGCTGGAAAACAATTTCATCATGATCACATTTGTCTGTGTAAATGATAGAAATAGGGTGTTCGAAGGAGGTCTTTATTTTTATAATCAGGTAGGATTGTTTGTTAAACCATGGCATGCTGGATTCAACCTGACTGAAGAGCTACCGAATAGAGTATCGGTGTGGGTAAGACTTCCCAGAATGCCCATTGAATGCTGCAGGGAGAATGTGTTACAGCTGATTACTTCTATGTTAGGAAAACCTATTGGGTCTTCTTCTCAGACTCTAGGAAAGAAATTCATGAAATTCGCCAGGATTTGTGTAGAAATTGATTTAAGTAAGCCTATACCGGATGCAGTTGAGATGAGTGTAGGTGAATATTCATGGGTTCAGCAGCTTGATTATGAGATGCTCCCTTTCAGATGCAGATTGTGTCATGAGTATGGACACCTAGTATGTGGGTGCCCTAAGGCAAAAATGAGTGATCAGCAACCTTCACGCCCTCCTCTTAATCAAACCATAGGGGTTGATAAAGGGAAAAAGAGTGGAACGAAAGGAAGCAAGGATTCAGAAGGTTTTGTGCAAGTAAAGGCTAAAGGCAAGAATAGAGGACATAAGAGATCTTGGATGGAGCGACATGCAGAAGATTCAATCAACAAATTTGAGATTCTTGATACACTGGGACAACAAGAAATCTTTCAAGGATTAATTAGTGAAGATCCGGTGGGGGGAGAGGTTGAGGCGGCTAGTGCTACACCCATGGACCATGCCTTGATGATAGCAAAAGCTATTCTAACTATGATTCTGGATGGGAAATTGGGGGAGCAGATGACCTTAGCAGCATATGCTAATTTGGGATAGGTAGGGGAAGAGGTGGATCCTCCAACGCAGGCCGGGGTGGGAGAGATGGAGAAGAAAGGCAAAGCCCATCTGCATCTGGGAATTTAGCAGAGGGAAGGGAAGAAGGGGTCAGCTGAAAAAGTGCCAAACCTGGTCGAAGGAAGGATATAGAAAGAATTAAGGTAATTGGGGAGAATTTAGTTGAGTCGGGGTCGGTGAAGACCATCGATTCCCACTTCATGTCTCCAGCAAAATGATTGTGCTCTCATGGAATGTGAGGGGCTTGAACAGCGGCCCCAGACAAAAATCTGTTCGAGATTTGGTTAAGTGTCATAATCTGGATGTTCTCTTTCTACAGGAAACTAAGGTCTCGATAGAAGTTATGCTAGGAATTGCACCCAAGATGTGGAGACAATGCTTGTGTCAATGCACAGGAGCACAGGGATCCGCTAGGGGCATGGTGTGTATGTGGAATCCCTAGAAGATTCTATCGGTATCATGGATTGCCTTTAGATTGTCTCTATCTATGGTGTCACTTTGTGTGGAATCGGGGGAATATGTTCTTTTCACAAACATCTATGCCCCCACTGATTACCTGGGTAAGCTTACTGTTTGGAATAATATACAGATGGTCCACAAAGACTTTCCCTATGTGCCATGGATTTTGGTAGGGGACTTTAATGCCAACATGGATCTTTCAAAAAAAAGGGGAGGTATGGCAAGGTTGGAGCCTTCGTCCCTTTTGCTTCGGGATAAGATCACGGAACTCAACTTGGTGGATATTAAGCCAGGGAATGGTAGTTTTACGTGGAATAACAGAAGATTGGGGGAGAGTTACATTATTGAGCGCATAGATAGGTTCTTGACCTCGTGTTATTGGATGAGTGGTCAATGGTCCTTAAAGTTCAAGATTCTAGACTGGAGAGGCTCAGATCACTGGCCAATCAAGCTGAGCATTTCTTCCAAAGAGAGCCATCAGAGGCCTTCATTCAAGTTTCAACTTATGTGGCTCAGGGACTCGGGGTTGTTTGATAGGGTAGCTGATTGGTGGAGAATTGGAAGGCCGGTGGCTGGCATGGCAATGTTCGTTATGGTTAAGCTCCTTCAATTTGTGAAATATCAGCTTAAGAGATGGAATTGGTAGCACTTCAGCAATATTTTTCAAGAGAAGAAAGAGGTGCTAGAAGAGCTGGATAACATTACCAGAATGATTAGAGAGGAGGGGCTTACTAAACTCTTGATGCAGGAAGAAACTAGGGCTGTCAGGAAGGTGGAGGAATGGGAACTTCGGGAGGAGATTTTTTGGAAACAGAAAGCCAGAGTTGATTGGTTGCAGGAAGGGGATCGGAACATAGCTTTTTTCTTTAATATGGTGAAAGCTAGACAACACGGCAATATGATCCCGACGTTGGTTTTGGACAGTGGAGAAAGGATATCCTCTACCAGAGAGATGTGTAAGGAAGCGGCCCAGTATTTCTCAGCTTTATTTACTGAGGAAGGAAGGAGCGAAGAGGATGTTGAGGAGCGGATACTTTCCTGCATCCCTAGTATTGTCTCTCAGGATATAAATGAGTAGCTAATGTGTCCTATCAATATGGAGGAACTCCAGCAGGTTATCTTTGGCATGAAAAAGGGAAAGCACCAGGCCCGAACGGTTTCCCTATTGAATTCTTCCAAGAGTTTTGGGAAATTGTCAAAAGGGATTTACTGGCTGTTGTCCATGAATCCCAGAATAATAGACAAATGCTTAGAGTGATGAACTCTACGTTCTTGGCTCTTATTCCCAAGAGGGAAGGGGCTGACCGCCTTAATCAGTTTCAGCCTATTACACTTTGCAATGTGGTTTATAAAATCATATCAAAATTGATTGCTGAAAGATTAAAAAAGTGGCTAAATGTTCTGATCTCAGAAGAGCAAAGTGGTTTTGTGGAGGGGTGCCAAATTTTGGATGGAATTGTGGTTGCAATGGAAGCCATTCACTCTATGTCAAAGTCACGCGAGAAAGCTATGTTTATGAAATTGGACATGTCCAAGGTTTATGACAGGGTTCGATGGTCTTTTCTACGGAAGATGCTGGCTGCCTATGGGTTTATGGAGGAGTGGATTATGTGGGTGATGAGCTGTGTTAGCTCGACCTCTTTTTTAGTCTTGGTGAATGGGGAGCACTCCCACCTCTCTGGGGAGATGAGAGGACTAAGGTAGGGAGACCTTGTGTCTCCTTACCTATTCTTGATTCTGGCTGAAGGTCTTGGCCGGCTGATCAAAAAGAACACCTCGGAGGGTGTTATCTAGGGATGGAGGTGGGGGGGAATTACCGGTCCTCTCCCATTTACAATTTGTTAATGATGTGGCGCTGATGGGCATGGCTACTTTGAGAGAGGCTATCAGTTTTTGTAAGGGGTTAGATGATTACCTGGCTACCACGAGATAGATTTTCAATGAGGATAAGTCCTCCATCTTCTTTTTTAATACGCCACAAGCAATTCAGCGAAGGGTGGCGGACACTCTTCAATTCCAGATTGGTAGCCTTCTGGTGCTCTATCTTGGGATTTTGATCTCTACTGGGAGGCAAGCGAGAGAAACTTGGAAGGGGATCATTGATTAATTTAGAGCCAAGGTGAACCATTGGACTAACAGGTGGCTCTCCTTCACTGGCCGGGTTCAACTAATTCAATCTGTGGTGTAAGCATTGCCTATTTACAGATGCATGCTTCAGGTGGCACCAATTTGTTTTGTCAAAGAGCTGGATGGTATGGCTCATCAGTTTCTTTGGGCTGGTAATTTGACTCTATCAAAATGGAGCCTGGTTAGATGGGATGTTGTGTGCAGCCCAAAACGTTTTGGGGGGTTGGGTCTTCGGCAGTCTATTTTGATAGGTACAGACCTGGTAGTGAAACTTTATTGGAGATGGTGTGTTGAGCAAGAGCATGTGTGGGCTAGAATCCTCTCTCATAAGTACTTTGTCAGGGTCCCATCGAAGGATATTCCTAGGTACAGCTTGTCTGGAGCCGGTTCGGTGATCTAGACAACTCTAAAGAAGGGAGCCGCCTTGATTAAAAAGGGTCTTTTTTGGATATGCAGAGATGGCAGGGAGGTGCATTTTTGGATAGATTCTTGGGATGGATTTCCACTGTTGATTACTCAACATCCCCACTTGAGTGATTTAGCACAAAATTTCAGGGAAGCTGGATGGAACAGTGTGAGTGATTACAAAGTCTTTTTTCACAATGGCCAGTTGATGGAGGCAAGATGGGTGGCTCTTGGGGAGTGGCCTATTAATGGCATGGAAGCTGATTGCATGGAGCTAAAGAGGATTTTGGAGGGGCGCAACTGCTGCGCCCTTAGAGGGAATGACACGCTGGCTTGGGCACCCCATCCCAAGGGGAAATACATGGTTTCTTTTGGATATCAGGAGCTAGTTGTTCAATAGAAGGAGGATAGAGGGGAAGTTACTTGGTGGAAGAGAGTTTAGAGCCATTTTTCTTGGCCAAAATGTAACTGTTTCTCCTGGATGCTTGCTTAGAATTGATGCTTGACTTGGGAGAATATTAAGCAGAGGGGAATTGCTGGACCGTCATGGTGCGTCTTGTGTTTGGAGGCGAAGGAAGAGTCGTCGCATTTATTTTTTAGGTGTTCCTTTACTTGTTAGCTATGGCATGCTTGGTGGGATGCCTGGGGATGTGAATGCCTACATGCCTCCTCTTTAGCTGAGTTTTGGTCTAGACTGGATAAACCGCCATTCGGTGCCCAATTTTTGCAGGAGGTGTGGTACTCTGGGCCAATCTTCCTTTTATGGCAGGTCTGGCTTGAGAGAAATCAGAGAATATTTAGAGAGGAAAAGTTGGCACTCCAACAGGTCTGACACAAGATTATAGGCATGCTCCAGGAGATTGCCTTGGCTAAGAGTGAAATTGCTCAGCCTTTGACGCAGGCTGATGCTATGTTGGCTATGAGACTGGGGATACAGTATGGTTCTGTGAACTATACCTGGGTGAGGCATAGAAATGGGGAGAAGCTGAAGATCCAAAGGCAAGGGAGATGGATGCCACCTCCTGAAGGTTTTTTAAAAATTAACACAGATGGTTCATCTCGCGGAAATCTTGGCCTGGCGGGGATTGGAGGGGTTGGCAGAGACTCTTTTGGGGCCTTGGTCTTCCTTTTTTCATCCTACCAGGGGGAATAGATGGTAAATAGAATGGAGAGATTGGCGATTTTGTATGCTCTAAAAAGAGCCTATGAGCTTGGATGGTGCAAGGTTCATTGCAAGGCCGATTCGCAAATTTTGATCAACATGCTTCAGGAACAGACAATGAATGATGTGAGCTGGCAACTATCCTTGATTGTCCAGTAGATATTGCAAGTTAGTGATCTTATGGAGGTGTTGGTTTGGGTGCATATTCCCAGGGAGTGGAACACACCTGCTGATTATTTGGCTAAATATGGTTCAGGAGGAGGGGACGTTTTGCATGTGAATGAGTGGGCGGGTCTGCCTATTGAGGCATGCCAAAATTTGGGCCGACTTCTCAAAAATGATATTGACAAAAATGGTGAATGGTGGGTGGTGAAGTGTCGCCGTTATGCTTGGTTGTGTGCTGGCTATGCTGGCTATTCTGTCTATTGTTGATTGTGCTCTATTTTTATTGATGAATAAAAATTTTACCTGCTCTTTTATTTAAAATTAAAAAATGGAAAACACCATAAAATTTATAAGGTGTTAAAACCCTCAGATTAACTGTAAACATGACCTAGTTTCATGATAGTCAATATCAGCCATTTTGGAGGGTTTCATGGCTTTTTTAGTGATTTCACACAATTTGTACAGTCAATTGATCCGAGGTAAAATATTTTTATAGGTTTTTATATATACTTAATGGCTCTTTGGTGGATTTTTCAAAAAAAAAAACAATCCAAATTGGTATGATCTTAATGATACTGATTATGAATAATATAAATATGGAAATGACATAGATTCCTTTATAGGGGCATCCCCTTGAGGAGATGTTGGGATTTTATTACCATCCTTAAATGTAAATATATCATTCCTTATCATAGCTTTTTTACTTGTAAACATATTTTATTTCATGTTATATATTCACAAAAATTAGAAAAGAGTACAATATTCATAAAAAAATACATAAAATTAGGATCAATGCTTGTTTATGTTGTACTTGACATATATTAGTTCAGTTATGCATAATATTAGGTACTTGTTTTATCCACTTTTATGACATATATGCTTCACTAGTGTACATTATTTATTAAATATTACATAGAATATTATTCCTAGATTTAATTGTAGGTACTTTAAATATTATACACCCAAAAATTACATTTAGACAAGAGCATTGTGGTTTCCAAGATCACACTACTCTAGTGTACCTCACCCTGTGATTATCTTAGTGAGCTTAAAATGTCACCACTCAAATCCAAACTACACACAAGTTTCTTAAAGCATGTAAATTCATCATCTAGCTCACTAGGGACATGTTATACACATATTTTTATTATTATCTAACTAATTTAACACTTAGTTCATTGTCTATCATTAAATATTTTGATATCGTTCACTCATTGAAATTATTATATACTACTAATTATCTTAGTTGATAATTATACTCACGTTACAACTTAGTTCATTTTTATCAAATAACATAATCATGTATTCTTTTCATATTTATTTCCTATTTTCATCTCTTGAATCTATTCTCTCTTTTATTTGAGGAGATTTGAACATGTCATTTCCCAATGGATCTAAGTCTTCATGTCCCTAATTATTTGCATGTAATGGAATTTGAACATGTATTTAACCATGTATGTTATGTGTTCAAGCATTTGAACATGTTGTCTAAGTGACTCTAAGCCTTCCTTATTTATATGCATGTTAGTAATTTGAACATGTCCTTGTATGTGATTCTATTTGATTGAGCAACACTTAAACATGACACTTGTATGTGCCATCTTAATCATCTATGTGCATTTTTTTATTGATATGTACACTTTGATTGTGTGCTTAATGTCCATGACACTATAATTTATTATTTCCTCATACTTTGATGTCATGATGGACATCATGTATATACCCATTCCTTCTAATATTATAATGGACATCATGTATTCATACCTAACTAGTTGTGTTCAATGTTATGTACTCATTTTGATAATTTATTTACATTATTAAATGTTAAAATTTATTTAGACAATATTTATATGAATTATTTCTACTACATGCATATAACATTATTACTATGCTAAGTTTATCTATATGATGATGTCATGCGACTCCATGTTATCACTAATAATCATATTTAAATCGTTACATCATAAAAATATATCTCATAAATTTTTATTTTGAGTTAAGCTCTTGTATAGAGTCATAAAATCACCTCAAAAGAGAGGGTATTCACAAAGGTTTATCTTAGAGACTAGATCTCGTAGATTATTTCTCAAACATATTTTGACAATGATTACATAGTTGACACAATTTTAGTCTCCAAAAGTACACAAAAATAAATTTTTGATACGAGAACCATATTTGATAAGAGAATATTACTCTAGTATCCTTCCTAAATTTATTTTCCAAAAGCCTTAAAAACATGCATTTTGTGAATTTTTTAGAATCTTGATTTACTTAGAACATTATTGAGTAGTATTGTATCCTCAGTTTTCTAGAATCACTCAATTTTATTTACTATTTTATAAGATGAGGGGAAACCATATGAAACATTATTTTCTAAGTTATAACATAAGTTTGATAAAAATTATAGTTTCTTTACTCAGATTAATAATATATTTGCACTACATACCATTTTGAGGTCATGTGTGTGGAAAATTGTTTCCCCATTACTCATTTTTGCACTATTATTGTAGATGAACTATAAAATTCATGTATACTCAATTTTTTATAAACCAAAATAGTATTATAATCATTATTTTCACTAGTTTTGTGCAATTTTTGCACCAAAAATGAACCTTATTCCATTTGTAGTGTTTAATTTGCTATTTCCACTAATTTTGGCACTAGAACTATTTATTGGGATTCATATAATGAATCAAAATTACTTCACTACCTTGAGTATTTTATTATGTATTCAACAAAACCTTAATTTATTAATCACACTCACTCATTGATGAGTATATGGGCATGCACAATACAATCTAAGATATCCAACATTAATGAAAACTTCAAGGGTCATGCCCTCTAAAGTCACGAGTTTTTGAAACATAAAAATAAAACATATTGCGTACCTAGTAAATTTTATTAATTATTTGTCATTCTATAATTTATTTTAATTCATTTTTTATATTCATCTTAAGTAAATATTGGTATTTCATATATTTCATTATAGGTTTGTATTGAGTAAAGTTCATTTTGTGGCCTACATCCAAAACTTCTCTTCACATATAAGTTTAGGTACACATTCTTTTTCCTTTTATTATAATAATTTCACTTTGATAAATTAATAAAATAAAGGGCCTCAACTTTAGACATAAATTTAGATTTAAACCTAAACCATGCACTCATTAACACTCTTTTAAGCACTTAACTCTAGACCTATATTTAGGCTCCTTTGATCACTTTCAAACACCTTATGTGTGGAAGATTGATTATTCTAAACTAATAAATGACCGCCACATGTATTCCTATTCATTTATATCAACCTTACACATATCTTAGGCCATGATTAACACTCAACATGATCAAATTACCCATTATAATATAGTGTCACAGGGGTCTATATTCAACCATTATAGTGTACATGGATCCTCTCTTATCTTCCCACTAAATAATGCCTAATTTGTTACATAAAAAATTATATAAAAGCTAGCCTATGTCACTAGTGTCCCCCATTTAAATTAATTTTGAGGATATGATTATATAAACACATTTTAAAGCATTTTTAATAGAAGAGGATTCCACATTAAAAACTATAAAAATCATGATTATAAATATAGAAAAAGAAAAATCATCAATTTCTCCCATTTATAATTGCATAAATCCTAGTAACCTAGAGATTAATATTGAATACCTAGTCCAGGTCACAAGTCATGATTAAGGCACTTAGTCACACTAGTATTGGACTGTCATCTAACATATTTCACTATTTATTCACACACCACCATAGCATGGGAGAAATACATTAATGGGGTTCCATCTTCAGAATATTAGAATGTAGGCAATACACAATACATAGGGTGTTGAGGTCTCACCCAAATTCAATCATTGATCCCTTTCCCCCATTAATTCACATTATTATTCACATTCTAAAGATTTAAGGTTTTTACGTAAAATTTATGACTCAATGATATATGCATGTGATCACAAGTTCTTACACTAGATATAAGCTATATAAATGAAGATAAATAGAACCTAAAAACTCTAATTTTATCACTATAAGTGGGCATGAGCACTATTGGAGTGGACATAAATTATACCCCTCTAATGTCCAACCTAGGGTGCTTTTGTACTATCTTTGACATAATTCAAGATCCCTAATCTTAATTAACACAATTTCACACTTCACAAGTATCAACCTCTGACTCTATTTGGGACACTATTTCCTAGTGAAGTCTTTATTTCCTATTGGACTTTCGTTATTTTTAGTAAGTTTTTAGATTTGTATAGTTTCAAATTAATCAGTGCTTAATATTGATATATTATTACCTCTTATTTTGCATAATAGTTATTCATCTATGGTATTATTATCTAAAATTTGATAAAATAGCTACATGCATACCCTCTTGGCTCAAAATTCCATCAGCCACTATGCCACTAGTGTCATAATCTAATTTTAATGAACTATTAAAATTTGCTAGTGTTAATACTAGATATTGAGTCACTTTATTATTAATATCCTAAAAACTATACTCAACAATAGATTTCTAATAAAATGGTATTCTATATCCTCTCAACACTTTTATGATCTATGCACACATTCCATTTAAGTTATATATAAATTTACTATAAGAACTTGTGAGATCATGAAAACCTTGCACATTGAACACACTTCTTAGTGATGGCCACTCAAGAATTATGTGCATGTTATTTGGGTCCATTTTTAAACCTTACTTAGATACCAAAAAAAAGGTGAAATAGATACATATTCAAAAATGTATATTTATTTATGTTTATTTAAAAATTATCTTTTTGTAACCTTTGCAACACATTCAAAATATGCACTAAAATAGTCCCCTTCATTTTCCTGAACACCAAAACGTTTTATGATTATAAAATGGCATAATTTCAAAAAAATGGTTTTAAAGCTTTGTCTAGAAGCTTCATGGATGGGTCAACATGTTTATAATCCCAAATGGTATAAATAAAAATTCAAATTATCCCTCTTTTGTCTTGAATTTATTTTTTCACTTTTCATCATATGTAATTTTGATTGGGTGATAGCCACTCTTTAGATCTATTTATGAGAATAAATTCTCCCCAATATGGAAAAAAATAATAATATTTGTACATTGCAATGGAAAATTTGAATTTATCACTATAGTTTTAATGGCTCTAGAATATGTGCACATGTGAAACTCCACTCCATTCTTGGGTGTTAACATTACAATTAATATGCATAGACTTAAGCTTTATCTTATTAGCCTATTATACAACATCTCACATACTTACCTTTCCACCTATTATTTCTCCTCGTGCATCATCCTATACAAATAATTATTTGGTAATTTATTTATTAGGATATGATCCATATGATGGATAATACTTTGAATTAGTTATAACCCTTTTAGAAAATCACTTTAAAAAAATATCCAAAAAATCATCCAACAATGGCTTCACTTCATGTATAATTTATTCCTTCCATTATTTCATGTATGCTCACTCCTCTTGCATTAATTTAGGTATGAGTGCAAAACAAGGTTTATATTTTCCCATTTACCTAAGGAATTCCTTACTCTATACTAGAAAATGCATTATGCCCTTTCTCATCCATGTTCTTCAAGGCAATACATGTGAATTTATTCCACTCCTTCTCCATGTGATAGATATTTTCTATTACATTATTCCTATCCTTGTTATCATACTACTAAGGTCTCTCAAATATTACATGACACACATCTATTAGAGTCACATTACACCAAATTTTATCTTGATATGCACCTATCTATAACTTCATAAAACATTCATTACTTAAAAAAACCCCATGGAATTTCTACAAACATGACATTTTTATGGTTTTTTGTGCATCACCTTCAAACCTAATTTATCCACCATTTAAATGAGACTATATTGTTTATGCTACCACTATCAAATATCACCTTGAAATAATTACCTTCTAAATTTCACACCATTATAAAAAGCCTCTTTCTCTGAACTAATTCATTATCCTTCTCTAATGGATTTAATAACACCCTATTCATCATTATAATTTACTCACACTGTATATCTTTATAATGCTCATTATATTGAACTAACTTTTCTTCTAAATGCATGACATGACTACCAACTTTTTATATTTGACTATTATCACTTTGCACCTATGGATGCTCATATTTTCTATGTCTAAATTGTCCACATTTATAGCTAGATCCTTAGAATCCTCTTCCCATTCCTCAAAATAATATTCCATGCCCTCTATATGTGTAAAATGAAACTTATTATTTGTATCCTTATTCTCCCTCACATTATTCTCCACATTTTAATGAGTGTGTCTATCTATGCACAATGATATTCTCCCTTGTTTTTGCATATTCCTTCTACTGCCCCTTCCTCCACATGTGAACCTTACTCTCTCTCTCATGTGGTGACTTTATATCCATGTACTAAATGATCTTATTCTTATTTATAATTAATATGCTTCCTCCCCTTTTTGGATCTGATCCATAATTAAATCCTTATAGATGTCAAATCTCAACCTATTCATATACCTTATAGCCTTCTCTTCATCAATTTCACTATGAACTTATTTGATAGAGATTTTATAAAAGTATTTTGTATACTCTTTGACACTCATTTCCTTTTTATTAAAATCATGCAACCTTTTAAACAATCTTATCTCCTAATCACCACCCAAGAATTTACCCTTCATATTCACAACCATTAAATTAGATTTATTTATCTTCTCTTTTCCTTTTATTTTTATTTCATTATGTTCTTCATTCCACCATAATTCTATGTGAACCTTACACTTGGTTTATTCCACCTTTATGCACTATGGATTGCTAATATCATCAAAATCAAAGTACTTTTCCATGTTTGCGATCCAATAAATTTGATATTTTGGATTTAATGTCATAAAGAAGCATGACACATCCACTTATGTGCTTTATCTAATTCATGAGATGATATTCCATAGTATACCCTCACCTACATCCATTTGTTCCTTATGATATTCATCTTCTATTGTATCATTTGAGTGATATTATTCTTTAGCATTTTTCAATTCATCTTCTTACATGAAACCATGCCCATTGTATTCTTCCACACTATCTAGTCATGTTTTCACTACATGCAAAACATCCAAAACATCATCCAATCTTCTATCCATGTTGGTTACACGTGTGTCTATACTAGAAACACTTTTGGGAAGAATCTTCACTCTTTATAGAATGAACCTTTATGATGTGAAATCTATGCTCACAATCCTATGTAACAAACCTTACTTTCCGCACTTATTTAAGATTGAAGCATTTCCCCAATACCAAATTTTATAGTTTTGGTTAGGAAATCTAATCGATAACCTATTTAAACTATGTAAATTAATAAAATACATGTTCTCACACACAACAAATATGATAGCACAAAAATTATGAAATCTATTAATATGAATACAAGAATACATATATATTTTTTTTAAGAAATAAGATACATGATATGCTTTATTCTAGCTAGAAGAATGTATGGTTCTCTCTCTATAGTGATGGATTATTTTAGAATTATATGCACATAGTTAAATTTGTCAACCTTTCATCCCCCTCCCCCTCACCCTTCTCTATCTACAATTTGGCATAATCTCTTTTAATACATCTAAGATAAATATATCAAATGTTAGCTTGATACTCCTTGATTAAGCTCCTTCAAGTCTGTCAAAAAATTTCCATGTAGACTATCTCTAGATGACACATCTCATAAGTCTCTTTTAGTTCCTTTATAGTCCAACTCTGAGATTATTAGAGATAAATATCCATTCCAAGAATTTTTGATTTAAAATATTCCAAGGTAAACCTATTTTTGTATGCATTAATTTTCAGTCATGCTTTATTTGTGTGTTCTATGATCTCACTACAAATATATGAATCAATAGATTTCATATATTTATTATTTATCATCATTTTTATCTTTTTAATGATTATTTTTTCTTTTAATATTAGCTTTTCCCTTAATATTTTTATAATTGTTCATAGTTTCTTTCTAGTTTCTAATATGAAATGGATTATGGTGAGATTGAGTTATGTTATTTTATCATTGAGATTCGCTAAGTAATTCATGACTCTATTCTTCATGAGATTTCAACACATTTAGTGAGGCATCGACCATAGTCTTCATTAGGACTTCATCCTATGTGGCAAGGTCTTGGAGTCAAAGTTAAAGGCAATTTCTCAGATATTTTGTAAGTTGGATCTATATTTTTTTGTATATTTTTCCTTGATCTGTAAATTAGAGGATATTTTCTAGAACTCTAGTGCTATCTTATTATACTATATGATGAGGATATATTTCTTAGTTTTTGACCATAGGGTTTCTTAATGGTTGGCATCAGAGATGTGCTTACAACTATGGTAGTCATTATGGTCATGGATGCAATAGTTATGTCAGTGGTGGTAGCAATGGATATGGTGGTGGAGATGGGTGAAATTATGGTAGTGCAAGCAACAACATCTTTGGATAAGATGTTGGGGATAAATTTCATTATAGTGGTGTTGGTATTCTTGTATAAGATAGATGGAGGAGATAAGCATTGGGTTTGTTTGGAGGTGGGGGATTATTTTTAACATAGTTCCAGATTTATTTTTTATTTTTTAATAAATTCTCCAGTTGTTTCTTAAATTATATCAAGGGAAGCCTATCCCTTAAATTCATTATATGGAGATGTAGCTCTACTCATAATAGTATTATAAATGGAAAATCATATGTGAGATATAAGGCCAAAACCTAATGATTAATGAAAATGCATTTTTCATTCAGGGACTAGGGCAATTACTAAAAGGTTGAATCATTTGATATATGTGCACTCACCCACATGAAATGTATTTTCATGTCAATAATATTTTATATGATAGCACATTTATTTTTGTGTTGACACCTTCTTCATTGTTTGTTTCTTTATATTGACAAGAGAAAGGTGTTTATCTTCTTCATTATACATGCATTCCTTTTTTTCTTTCTTTAAATTTAAACAAATAAGTGTCTAGAGGTTTTTTAGGTTCAAAACCTGAATGTATATTGGGTTTTATGCATTTGGGTTGATTATTTTGAGATGAGTGATCATATTCTCATATTATTTTATGGTTTTCTAATTGAGAGTTTGAGTCATTAGCATGGTTTTGTTTTAGTGGGAAGGGAAAATTCATTGAAGTGGGTAGGATACCATGGATGTTGATATTATAGCTGCCAAGTTCCATCATGTCATTCATTATAAATCAAGTAATTCCAATTCTTTTAGATTTTACAGGGTTTCCCTTTTTCTATTTCATCAAAGACTTCAAAATTTAAGGGGGTTTTAACCTAATCAGTTGATTTAGATACTATATTGTTTATATTAAATTTTTTAAATTTCTAAAATTTGTTTTAATTGGTCAATAATAGGAAAATGTCCTTATGTCAGT
Source organism: Torreya grandis (assembly GCA_037957365.1). Classification (NCBI taxonomy): domain Eukaryota; kingdom Viridiplantae; phylum Streptophyta; class Pinopsida; order Cupressales; family Taxaceae; genus Torreya; species Torreya grandis. The sequence goes on from JARHVA010003238.1 coordinate 1,064,189, forward strand.
CTTTGTGGGTTCTAAATTTTACAACCTAGAATCTAAATGTCAACAATTAAACTATAAATTATCAAGACATAGCTCAACTAAACCATATTAGATAAATGGTCCAAAGTTGCTATTTTTGAACCATAATTTAAGATATAAAATTACAACCTTGAATGTAAATGTTAGCATGATGATTGACAAAATTTATCTTGACCATAACCATATAATTTGAGATAACTAAAAAATTACAATATTTTTTTTTTTAAATTTTTTTGATTAAGAATATTAGTCTTGAGGTGATTGTCTGTAAAATCTATTAGATAATTGAAATCTACCTTTTTCTAGTATAGTTTTTTAAAAAATGGCTTCAAGTTGGTCCTATAAAGAAATGGACTCAAAAATGTGTTATATATATAAACTTTATAATTTTTTATTAAATTTTATGCTTTCAATCATGATTTGTTAAATTAATAAAATTTATCTTAAATCGATAAAGAAATGGACTCATAAATGTGTTTTATTACAATGCAAAATTTACATATATATTTTTAGAAAAACTACATGCTAATTTTTTTTGAATCTTGATTTTTGATGATCTTGAGGTGTCAGAGTAAATGGCATTTTATGTTCCTAAAACTACTAGAATTCACCTCAATATAATAGTTTCATATAAATAGCCTCAATTATATCTTACTGATCAACAAAGTTCCTTTTAAATAAAACTTATAAGATGAATTTTGATTTCAAAGGTGAATGTCTGTAATAAGTTCATTAAGTTACAAAAATTTACAATAACAATATAATCTCATAGAAATGGCCCCATATTTTTTTTATAAACTAAAATATTTATATTTTTAAAAACTTTATAATTTAAATTTTGTTTTAAACTTTATTAATCATAATATTAAGAGTAATTTTTAATTATAATTTTATAAAACTAATGAAGTTTATGTTAATAATGAAGTTTTAATAAAATGAGGTTGAGTTGGTTTTACTTAACTACAAAATTAATATTTTAAATAACCTTATAGGCTAATTTTTATGATTTTTTTTAGTAATAACATTGAGGGTAAATGCCAATAATAAGTTTGTCAAATAGCAGTTTTTCCATTTCAACACAATTGTCTAAACGAAAGGCACTAACTTGTTAATACTAAACCACAAAATTTTTAAAAAAAATTAAAGATTAATATTTTTTAAAAATTTATAGATGATATTATTGAGGGTAAAAGTCAATAATAAGTTGTTAAATTAATTTTTTTATGTTTTAATCAATGCTAAATCTCCTATTCGTCTCATTGAACTACCTTTTTTTTTCTTTTTTGATTATTAGGGTAAATTTTATATAAGACTTTATTTTGGGTTTATGGAAATTATCAGTTAGTTTCCTTTCTTGATGATTTATTTGTTTATTAGGTTGTGGTCCATGGTTTCTATTTTATGAATTATTTTCATTTGGGATTTTAGATTTTGAGTCATTTTTATTTCTTCTAGTTGAAAGCTTTTATTATTATTATTATTATTATTATAGATTGACACTAACTTTGATGATAAACACCACTTCCATTTTATAATAAATTCCACCTTTCCATGACTGCCATGACCAATGCCTCAACAATTTTTTTAACAACCCATGGAAGGTTTAAATATTATGTGGTTAGTGACCAAATCCTAGTCCCATTGATATGGTTACACTTTTCACCATCATGCCTTCATTATATTGTAAACTTAACTCATTCCATTAAGTAGTAAATCTATTGTAAGTAAAATAAGATAGATCTACAACTTATCCTACTCAGTAATATCCAATTTTAGAGAAGCTAATCAACTAAAAAATTTCTTAGAAATACTTTGTTCTATCAGGGTCATGACCAATTATAGATCCACTAAAATTAATTAACGGATATCTTACTATACAATATAAAAGGAGAGGTTTTTAAGGCCTCTAATCAAATGTCATCATGCAATAACCTTAGTTATGTCTTATAATGCAATATACAAAAATTAAAAAATCTTTTAAACTAACATACAATATAATATTATAAATAAACATATAAGATAATCTAGTGCTCCCCAAAGCTTTGGAATAAATGGAGAATATAATAAACAAGTAAAGATAAATATATTCAAGACAAATTAGAAGTAATTTGAGTAAGGAGATATACATTTCAATCCATTAGTTTTACAATATCTACCTATCAAAATGAATATTTAAGAGTATACTTTTCTTTTTGAAGTGAACCCATTATGTCTCTATCTCTTCCTTGGATAATGGTTCTTTGTAAGAGGTTGTTGTGGCTTGTAAACATCACAAGGATATATCAGCTCTTGGCTACAAGAATTCTCTTATCAATCCAAGACCTCCACAAGAAGAATGCTACTACCCCAAATCAAAACCATAAGCAATGAAACCTTTAAATGATAGTTCAAGCATATTTATGAGATGTAATGTTGAACAATAAAATTATTCTCTCTTTCAAAATGAATTTATATACAATGATTGACCTTAAACCTTCCTAGGAATTTAGCCAAGAAGGTTTTCTAAGTCAACTTTGTTTGGTGATAAATAGTTTTGTTAGGCCTAAAACTATGTCAGCTTGGGATAACAAAGTTTCCTAACATGTAATGAATTTCAAATAAGGTCAATCATGTTGACATAGTTGGATTTTATTTACATATATGACATAGTATGAATTATAGATTCATCCTAGTTGACATAGTAGGATTAGATGAATGATAGAGTTGGCCTAGTTGATCTAGTAAAAAATAAGCTAAAATAAGAAGTATAAATGTAAAATATTCAAGTATAATAATATGTAAACGTATAAATGACAACTTATACTTTAATTTATATTTAATATTTATAATTTTATGATGTTTGAGAGTGATTTTGGACCTCTAATATCAATACTATAAATTCTAGTTTTTTTAGGGTTCTATTGGATTTTCAATTTATCCATATTTTAGGGTTTTAAGATTTTAGACTTAGCTATTTTTCAATATTTTAGGATTTTAGTAAGGAATCATAGGAGGTGAATGTATAGAAGCTGTAAATAAGATGGATTAATGGTAGGAATAATATAAATCCATAATAATATTACAAAGAATTAATGGTCTACCCACCCCTTTCTCAATTCACCCTTTAAGGTGTGTACTTATAGAGATAGAAATTTGACATGTTCCTAAAATATAAAAAGTGTTGGTAAGTGATAAATTTTTTATAAATATTGTGTATACATATGCCCAACTCAAATCTCATCATGTGTCATGTGAGTGTAACATAGGATGGTGTTTCAAGAATGAACATAACAATACACTAACTACTATAAATAAAATTGAAATATTGAAATTAGTGCTGAAATGAAATGAAAGTAACTGAAACTACCATATACATACCTTAACTCACCTTTATGTTGAATGATTGCATGCAAATATATTAGTGTTGATCATGAAGGGTGAAATACCTACATTTGAGAAATGCTAGGGATATAAGACAAATAATATAATTAATGCATTGTACATAAGATGGTCAAAGTAGCAATGAATAACTATCAAAACTAATTAAATTAATTAGATAAAATGATAAGTTAGGATTATCAAGTCTAGGTTAGAACCAAAAGATCAATGATGTAAATGAAAAATGACGACAAATGAATGTATAACACACTAAATCATGTTTTTAAATATGTAAAAAATAAATGAAAAAAAGGAATGTATAAAATAATAAATTGTGTTGGGAAGCATGTAAGACAAGAATGATAAAATGGAATGTAGAAAACACTAAATCATGTTGGGAAGCATGTAATACATTAATAGAAAAATGAAATGTAGAACATACTAAAACATGTTAGGAAGCATGTAAAACATTATAAAGAAATGAAATATCAATGTAATAAAACACTAAAAAAGATAATTAAGGAAGTGAAAAATAACCTCATGTAAGATAAACATGTTGATTAAAAAATAAATGAAAACATAGATGACTAAAAGTAAAAAATGTAGGTCAATATGTAAGATAAGCATGTGAAGTCAAACATAAATAAAAACATTTGAGAATGTCAAATATCATATTTAACATAGCTTAAGTCCACTAAAAAAAAAACATGATGGATAGATGAAAGCTAAAAAGTTATAAAAGAGTGAGTACTCAAACATAGTGTTTATTCTAAAATGTGATGCAAGAAAACACAACCACCTAATGAAATGACTAGTATTATAATGATATATTATGGTAATAAAATGTGAAGGGGTGTTTGTGAGGAAAACTTTGTCCTATTTGAAGTATTACAATAAAAATCATAAACTAAAAACCAACAAGGCATAATTAGATATATGTGATCAAGGATGTGACCAGATAAAAGCAATATCGAACATAGGAATAATGGGAATAATATGATGTAAATAACGAGTGTGAGGTGCCACATGAGTGATGTGAACATCCTTATTAGGAATGAAACACACTAGACAAGTAATCAAGTCTAAGAACCATCGACGTTAAGGATTTATGACACTCTAAGTAGTAAACACAAAGGTTGGGATAATAAGTAAAGCACATAGATCATCACATGAAGGTTATAAGCATGAAAATTTCAATGGACCTATCTTACCACAATGTGTTCCTCATTCTTTATGACCCCTTATAGAGTAGATGATCTACTGCAAATATTATATGCATGTATGATCAAGTAGATGGAACTAGATAATATATGATATAATGAGACCTCCTACTTGAGTCTACTAACCTACCACACCCCAATGGACCTTGAATCTATCCTAAGGCCAAATTTGGAGTTTGAGCTTAGACTAATATAAAAGATGTTCCAAAGATCATATATTTTAGTGTGATCATAGTATAAGAGATGTGCTAATGGTTCCAATAAATTATTGGTAACTTTTTAGTACAAAAATTCAACAAAGTTTGTGTCTAAAATTAAAGTGATTTGGTTGGTAAAGGTTAAGTCTTACACAAATTATATTGCATTTATGAATAAGTAAAAACATGTGTGGTTATTTATTTCCTAGCATAGCCATCACATTATAAAAAGGGAACAATAATATGTTACGGAATGCCTCATATTGTTTCACTCATCCATTTGATATCTTCATGCCCAAAGTGAAATACCTACACATCAATATTTCATTCAGGAAAGTGGATACAATGATATTCATATTAAAACTAGTTAACAAAAAATCAAGTCTATCATATGTTTTACATGGTGATTTTTATACTATTTTAAATATGTATTTTATGTTTTGATCATATTTTGGATCATCATTTGTGTGATGTGATCAATTTTTCTTTGGGTTATGGAAATATTAGAGTCATAGATATATTCATGATTAAATATAACATTTAATATATTTAATATCAAATTTGGAATGATATAAAAATTATTTTTGAGTTAATAATTCTTTCTATTTTTCTAATTATTTAGCTAATTTCTACCAAAGTAATTATAACTAACCTAATCAATGCATATTTGTTAATCTATGCATTATGTAGATGAAAATATCAAGGAAATAATTTTGATAATATGGTACAAGATAGTAATGAATTTGTCATTGATTTCCTTCTATGTTGAATTTGATTTTCTTGATGCTGAGTTCTTAAAGCTTTAACTGAGGAACCTAGTGAAGTAAGATAAGCCTAGTAGCATGGTGAGTTGAGCCATTGGAGACCTGAATGAGCAAGTTTTTAAGTATTATATCATGTTATTATGTTTTATAAAATTAGGGTAGAATGTTGAATATGGTACAAGAGGTTTCAAATCATGATCATACTTAAATTATGCTTGGGAGTATGAGGCTTAAAATACAAAATGACCTATAATGGCCTAAGTAGGGGCTATGATCATTTTAAATATGGAAGAGATATTGAGAACATTGAAATTAGTGTGAGGCATTGTGATAATAATGTTGACCAGGTTTGAAGGCAATACCTGAAGAATAAAGGAAGAAATTTTATGGTAAGGTTGATCATGTGCACAAAAAAGGGTGTTGTAGTCCGGAGAAGAAGTTTCTCATACTAATTGGAATGTGGATGATTTGAATGATATTATGGTAAATTAAAGGTATTATTTTAATATCCCTATATTTAATTTATTTTCATTGGTGTTGGGATTGAGGGCTAAAAATTTATGAATGCTTGTTAAGAAGATAAGGCGGTCAAAACCCTCCTAGAACACTTATAAATACTCGATAGGAAATATTCTAATTAGTTATGGATAAAAATGTTTAATTTTTCCTATTTTGGTGTTTTTAAAATTAAAATTACTCTTCAAGGTTTCTTTAGGTGGTTTTTTTATCTTGATAGTGAGTAGAAGCTACAAGAAAACCCTTATTTTCAAGGTTTTTGATGCTACAGGCAGGGTTTACCATGTCAAAGAATATAAGTGGATGGAGGATGACGTTCAAGACTTATAATTTATGATAATAATTTTTTATTTTTTTTTTAATTTAAAAAAATGTGCAAAACTGATCATGGAAGTTAACCTATTGCTAAACTAGCCTAATGAGCAGAATAGTGAAGGAACTAGGAGAAAATGAGAATGAGATTAGGGATTGGTTGTAGAGTATTAGGGATGGATCCTAAGCTATGGGGTAATTATTAAGGACCTATCCCTCTTAAAACATTTTTATATAACTTTTAATGATTCCTACACTTATGCAAAATATTATCACCAAATTGGTTTGTCTAACACATTGGAGTCTGTGTAGAGTGACATAGTGAGATTGGTATGGAAGACCAATATTGATACATGAACATGAAATATGTATTTCAAAATATGTTATATATATGATAAATTTTTACTAAAATACATTTTAATATCACAAAAAAATCCCCATAGGTGTTTTACAAGTTGATTTTCTTGATTATGTTTTTGGTCCTATAGGCAACTTTTTTTTGTGTGTGAAAAGGATGTTCTTGAGTCAATATTTGATATGATGACTGATAAAAATTCATGAAATGTGTTATAAATTAACAATATGATAATTTTAATTCATTTTTTATCATTATAATTCCTTGATCAATTTTGGAAATTCAAATGATTATGACTGTGTAACTACAGTGTTTAGTGTTTCTGAGTAAGTCCTCTACATAAGTGTTGTTGAGGCGCTATATCCTATGTGGTGGATAAACAGTCATTTTGGTAATTTTTTCAAGTCATTATTATAATATTCATATGATTTTATACATGGTTTATGTGATAAAGTTTTGTATTTGGTTCAAATTTGTAAGATAGACTTATAGGTAGTGAGAAGGCCTATTGGCGAAGAGACCTAATTGGTAGGTACAAGTAGTAAAATGGTCCGAATGGAGTTCAAGAACAAATTTAAACTTATTATGGGTGAATTTAAGGCATTTATTAATTTTTTCATCCATTTTTTAAGATAAAAATGTTACTAAGGTTCATAATGGTAACGTGTGCATAAGACAAAACTAATTGCATTAGGTCTTCATTAAGCCTAATTGATGATTTGGTCCTTATGGACTATGAACAATTTATGTATTATGTATTTAACTCATGAAATTTTTTTATTGATATATTTAAATCATAATACATGTATAGTAAGGTCCTTATCTAACCAAGATAGGTATGAGAAAGAATCAAGTATAAAGTCAAGGCCTAATAAGCATATTCTAACTAGTTACATATTTGATCTATTAAGCAAATGATATAGTGTTTTTGAGAATATTTTAAGATCTTTAATATCATAAAAAATCCAATAAAAACATAAAATGAGTATCTAAATATTTTTTTATAGATATAAAGGAAGGTCATTTGACCTATTTCTGCCAAACCAAAGGGCTATTTGAGTGAGAAGGCCTAAGAGGTTGTTTGAGTGATATTGAAGGGTAAAGAGTGTAAAAAATGGAGGTCATAATCAGTTAAATATTAGAAATAGGTGTTTCAAAGTGATCATATATCATATATGACTTGGTTAGTGCTAAGTTTCTTATGGGGTTAGAGCTTCCTTGCAAGATAAAGCTTGTAGAAGACTAGTTATGTTGGTGCTTATCTAGATACGTGTTGGATATCCTTATAAAGTTGGTGATTCACTAAAACTTGGATATTGAAATTATATTATATGTGAATGTTTTAGTGGGTTTTAATCTCTAAGAGAGTTTCCCACATATCTCTTGTATTCCCTTAGAGATGCTTATGTAGTTTCCTTAATTATGAATTAATCCTTTATGTGAATGAATGATTCATGGAATGATGAATTGAAAATAATAGTGAATTTTAAGAAACTTATTCACCTCCCCCATTTATGTATTTAATTTTAACATTTGGTATCAAATTTTTGACCCTTGAGTAGACCTAACAGTCTAAGGGAGATATGGAACACAAAAAATGGATCTTGGCAAAGAAAGTAATTTCTATTATTACAATGAGAAGCTACTCAAAATCAGTGAAATAATTTATTAGTGTTTAAAACAAAAGGATCACATGGAAGAATTTACTCAACTAAGAATGAAATTAAAATCCTTAGAGACACAAGTTGAGCAAGCTGCTATCAAGATGAAGATTTATCAAAGTTATCAAGAAAGTACTAGAAAGCTTAATAGTATCTTAGATATTCAAAGATCCTTTTATGAAATGAGATATCTTGGATTTAGATTAAAAAAAAAAGAATTCAATAACTTATAAGATCTAATATATACTAATCAATCAAGGAGTGAAGAAATTGGTAGAATCAAGACCTATGTTGAAGCTACCAAACATTAAGCTAAGCATCATCAAGTCAAATAGATCCTTTCTCCATTAGGTAACATAAAAGGCAATAATGTTTCATCCTATATTCATCAAAATACAAATCAAGGTTAATAAACAATAGTATATGGACACATTCATTGGTCACTATTTTTCTTGTGGTAGATTTGGACATAAAGTTATTCACTATAGATTGAAAAGTAGAATTATTTATTATAGCTACAACCAAAGAGGACACATTTCAATAGAGTTTAATACAAAGTTTATCAGGAAAAATAGTCATGTTGATAGGTTATGGATTCTTGAATCTAAAGCATCAATAAATAAAGTAGACCCTATATAAAATAAGTAAAGATAAAGGAGAAGAATATATGATATCCTAACTACCTTTCACACTCAAAATGAAGATTTGAAATGGTATATAGATATTGGATGTTCGAGTCACATGATAGGATATAAAAACAAGTTCATTACCTTAAAAAGAATGAAATTGGATCATTAATTTTTGGGGATAAGACATATACTAACATAGTTGTGAAAAGTGATTTGAGCTTGGACAATGGTAAGAGACAAATATAAAATGTGATAAGCATGAGCCAACTATGCACTTAAGGACACATTATAACATTCCATGAAAATGGATGTGAGATCAGGAGAGCAAAATTAGGAACATTAATTTATAAATACAAGATAAATAAGAATAATATCTATGTAATAAATGAGATCATAAAAGAGAAATGCTTCATAAGTAAGGTATATGATATTTGGTTATGGTATAGGAGGTTAGGTCATATTAACTTTGACAATCTTGTTAAGATCAACTCCAAGGGATCTATGAAGAATATGCCCAAAATCTCTAAACCTATATATTCTCTATACAAGGCATGTCAACATGGTAAGTAAACTAGGAGAAGATTCAAGTCTAAATAGCATTCCACTACTAGACCTTTCAAACTAATTCATACTAATCTATGTGGACCTACAAGGATTCAAATTATTCAAGGTGATAGTTACTTCATGTTTCTTATAAATGACATCAAAAGAATGACTTCGTTAGAATACCTAAAAGATAAGTTAGAAGATCTAGGCATGTTCAAAACTTTCAAAGATTTAGTTGAAAATGAAATGAATGTTAAGATCAAATGTCTTAGGTTTGACAAAGGAGGAGAGTTCTGGTCAAATGATTTTGATGATTTTTTTGAGGTCAATGGAATAAGAAGATAGTTCTCAACTAATAGAACACCTCAATAGAATGGGATGGTTGACTGAAAGAAAAAAAGAGTCCAAGAAATGGCAAGGATAATGGTAAATGAGTCTAATCTATTAGATGATTATTGGAGAGAAGATGTTAGTAATGTAATTTATACTTTAAATAGAAGTCAAATTAGGATCAATGGTGACAAGACTCAACATGAACTATGGAATGGTAGACCTACAAATGTTGAATATTTTGGGAGTGAGTTGTATATTAAGACAGATGATGAGGACGTAGGAAAATTTCAATAAATATACGATGAAGCTTTCTTTTTAGGATATTCATTAGTAAGTGTTGCCTATAAATGTTATAAGAAAAGGTTGCAAAAGATAGTGGAGAGCACAAATGTGAAGGTTAATGAGAAAAGGAATCCACATAATCATTCAAATAATGATGAAGGATAAGTACATATATATGATAATGAAGAAGAGATTTAGGAAATAAATGACTCAAAAGGTCCTTCTAGGCAAATTTAAAAAGATCATCCAAAATCTAAAATCATTGGAAACAAAAGTGTGGGCATACAAATGAGAAGAAAAATGGTAAGAGATACTAAATAGGAAAATACCACCTTAATTTCAAAAATTTAACCTAAAAAATTATTATAAGCAAGTGAAGATGAGTTTTGGTTAGATTGAATGAATGAGTAGATAAATCAAATTTAAAAAAATGAAACTTGGGAGTTAGTACCTAGACCTAAAGACAAAACATCATTTGTACCAAATGGGTTCTTAGAAATAAGTTGAATGAGATTGGAGAGGTCACTAGAAATAAATCCAAACTTGTGTGAAAATGATATGCTCATGTATAATTAGTGGAATTTGAAGAAACCTTTGATCTTGTAGAAATTTTATAAGCCATTATGATGTTTTTCACCTATGTAGGTTTCAAAGGATTCAAGATATACCAGATGGATGTTAAGTCAACCTTCCTAAATGGTAACTTATAAGAATAGGTATACATTGAAAAACATGAGGGTTTTCTATTCACTAACAACAAGGGTTATTTTTTCATGCTAAATAAGGCCCTTTATGGTTTTAGAAAAGCCCTTAGAACTTGGTATTTTGGACTTGATAATTACCTTTTAGACCAGGGGTTCAAGAGAGGAGTTATAGATACAACTAATATGTCAAAACTAAAAATGATAATCAGTAGATATTTATAGTTTATGTGGATGTTATTATCTTTGGTGGGTTTAATGAAAACATGACCAAGACCTTTGTAGAGGTGATAAAGTTATAATTTGAGATGTCAATGCTTGGAGAACTATCCCTCTTTTTTAGACATTAAATTAGTCAAACTAAAAAAGGCATGTCCATTTCATAAATCATGTATATAAAAAAGATGTTAAATAATTTTAAAATGGAAGATTATAAATATGTAAGTAAACCTATAGTTATATGATTCAATCTAAGCAAGGAGTATGAATACTTAGGTTAATTAGAAAATGTATAGATCCATGATTTGGAGTTTGTTGTATACTACTACATCTAGGTCAGATATCATGCAATCAATCAATCTTATAGGAAGATTCCAAGTAGACCTTAAGTAAATCCACCTACAAGTAGTAAAAAGGATACTTAGGTGTATTAAAAGGACTTTGTAATATGGTTTATGGTACACAAGGAGTAATAAGTTTTATCTAGTAGCTTATATAAATGAAAATTAGACTAGGAGCCTAGATGATAGAAAAAGTACTAGTTTAGGAGCTTTATTGCTAGGTAAGTGTCTAGTCTCATGGTTAAACAAGAAACAATCTTCAATAACTTTATCTACTTGTGAAGCTAAGTATATTATAGGTACCTCATGTTATACTCAAGTATTATGTATGAAATAACTTTAAGAGACTAAAAGGTGGAGTTTGTTGGACCTATTCCTATTATATATTATAATATTAGTGCCATAAGGGTTTTAAATAACCCTATCTTAGGTTAAAAGACTAAGCATATTTGTATCAAGTATGTGAGTGAACAAAGCATTAAACTTGAATTTATATCCACCAAATATCAAATTATAGATATATTAACTAATCCTCTTCCAAAGGTTTCTTTTTAACATCTGAGATAAGATTTAGGTGTGATTCCTATTCCTAAAATCCTCTGAGAAAAATAAATTACCTAGGGGGAGCTAATGAGGAGGTGTTTTAGCTCCAAGAATAAAAAGAATGCACAAGATGTGAGGACAAAAGGGAAATCATGCCAATCTATCAAGAAGAAGATATTTAATGTATGCAAAATGAAAGGTGGAGTTTTATGATATAACCTTTCATCTTGGAGTGTTATTGTAGATAAGTGTTTTGTCATTAATTTCAAAGGGGGAGATTGACTTTCATTAAGAAGATGTTTCCCAATAATAGAAGTCTCTCTAAGTAAGACTCCATCAATGATTTTTTATATCAATGACAAAGGGAGAGATTATTTGGAATATGGTATAATGTATGCATGAAATTTTCATTGATGTCATGAAAGTGTCATTGATTTCCTTTTGTGTTGACTTTATTGTTCTTGATTGTGAGTTCTTGAAGACTTAATTAAGGAACCTTGTGAAGTAAAATAAGCACGGTAGAATGGTGAGTTGATCCATTAGATACATAAGTGATCAAGGTTATTATAATGAGAGCATGTTATGATTTTTTTTAATACTAGGGTATAATATTGAAGATAATACAAGAGGTTTCAAGGCATGATCATACTCAAAGTATGTTTGGCAGTATGAGGCCTAGTGTACAAAGTGACCTATAATGGCCTCAATAGGGGTAAAGATCATTTTAAAATATGGAAGAGATATTGAGATCATTGAAAATGGTGTTAGGGATTATAATAAGCATATTGACCAAGTTTGAAGTCAACACCTAAAGAAAAAAGTAAGAAATTTGATGGTAAGGTTAACTTTGTGTACAAAAAAGGGTTTTATAGACCTAAGAAGAAGTTTCTCATGCTCATTGGTATGTGAACCTTTACATGAGATATTGATCACTTCATGGTATTTGGGTAAGATATATATATTTAATTATTTGGCATTAGTTTTGGGATTGAGGGGCAATCCTTTATGAATGATTACTAAGAAGGTAAGGTGGTCAAAACCCTCCTAAAACCCTTAAAAAGACTTGATAAGAAAGATATAATTAGTTATGACTTATAATGGTTTAGTTAACCTATTTTGGTGTTTATAACATGAAAAGGACTCTTCAAGGTCTCCTCACGTATTTTTTTAATCTTTACAATGAGTAAAAGTTATAGGGAAACCCTTAGTTTCAAGGCATTTGATGCTAAAGGTAGCATTAACTAGGTTAAAGCATGAAAGTGGATGGGGTATGATGTTAAAGACTTATATTTTATGTCATAAATTATTTTTTTCAGGTTTCTAACAAAAAATTTGAAAAATTGGTCATGAAAGTTAGCTTATTGTTAAACTAGCCTAATGAGAAGAACAATGAAGAAACTAGGAGAGAATGAGAATGTGACTATGGATTGGTTGCAGATGAATAGAGATGAATAATAAGGAATGGGGTAATTATCAAATAAATATCCATCCTATCCTCTTGGTATATAATTTTTGATGATGCCTACACCTATGCAAAAAGTTGTCACCAAATTGGTATGTATAACACAATGGACTCTATGTAGAGTGACATAGTGAGATTATTTTTTAAGAATAATATTGATACAATAAAATGTAATATATATTTACATATATGTTATAAATATGATAAATTTTCACTAAAATCCATTTTAATATCAAATAAATGTTCCCATTAGTGTTTTACAAGTTGATTTTCTTAATTGTGTTTTTGGTCCTATACGAAACTTTTTGTGTGTGTGAAAAGGTGTTCCTAAGTCAATTATCACTAATATTAATGATAAAAAGTTATTAAAGTTTTTATAAATGACTAATAGGATCATTTAAATTCATTATTTCTCATTTCAAGTCCTTGATAAAGCTTTCAATGTTAAATGATTTTGACTATGTATTCACAATGTCTAGTGTTTCTAAGTCATCTATAGGAGTGTTCTTGAGGCCCTCTGGCCTATGTGGTGGAGAAAAAATACTTTTTTTGAATTTTTTTATAGTAATTTTGATCATAATCATATTATTTTATTCATGGGATATGTTATAAAAAAATTTATTTGGTTCAAATTTGTAAGACAAACTTACACGCAGTGAGAAGGCCTATTGGTGAAGAGACCTAATTGGTAGGTCCAAGTAGTGAAATGGGAAAAATGGAGTTTGGGACCCAAGTTTCAATTATCATGGGTATATTTAAGTAATTTATGATTTTTTTCTATTTTTTAATACATTAAGTGTTCCTAATGGTCATAGTGGTAATGTGTGGATAGAACATACCTAATTGCATTAGGTCTCCATTAAGCCTAATGGAGGATTTGGTCCTTATGGACTATGACAAACTTATGTATTATTTTATTCACTAATTAAACATTTTTAATGATATATTTCAATCATTTTACAATTATTTTAAGTTATTTATCTGACCAAGGTAGGTATGATAAATAATCAAGTATAAATTCAAGGCCTAATAAGCTTATTTTGACTAGTTAGATATTTGAGATATTGAGTGAAGGTTATTGTTTTTTTGAGAATAGATTAATATATTTAAGATCATTATGAAGATTATAAAAACATTCCATGAGTATATAAATATTTTTTTATAGATATAAATGAAGGTCATTTGACCTATTTCTACCAAAGAAAGGGTTATTTGAGTGAGAAGGCATAAAAGGTTGTTTGAGTGATATTAAAAGGTAAAGAGTGTAAAAAAAGTAATTAATAACCATTTTAATATTAGAAAAAAAATTATAAGGTGATAAAATCTCATATAAGACTTTTTTATGCTAATTTACCTGGGGGGTCAGAGCCTCCTTGCAAGATAGAGCTTACAGAAGACTAGTTAAGTTGGTGCTTATCTAGATAGGGATTAGAGCTCCTTATAAAATTGGTGCTTCATTAAAACATGGATCTTGAAATTATAGGATTGTATTCCATGTTCATGTTTCATTGTTTTATATTTCCCAATAGGTTTTCCCACATATCTCTTATGTTCCCTTGTGAGATGCTTGTGTAGTTGTCTTGATTATGCATTAACCCTTTGTGTGAATGAATACTTCATGTAATGGTGAATTGAAATTAATAGTGATTTTTAAGCAACTGAATCACACTCCCCCCTCTCAACATAAATGGCTAATTCCAACAAATAAAATTATTTTTCTCTAATTTAATCTCATATGCGACAATATTGGTCATAAAAATGCAAAATATGTATCTAGAATGTTTGTTAAATAATTTACCAAAGTATTTGTATGGTTTCTACCCATTATTTAATGAAATATGTCCTCATATACTTGAAACCTAAATTAACATTAAATATAAATTATGTAGAGGTCATTTTTGATCTTGTGTAATACAAATGCAAAAACACAATCTCATACACTCACCTCTACCTTCAATCACCTAGCTCTAACTTAATTTTTTTGTCTATCTTCAAATTATATCTCTCTCAGTAATCATTATCACTTAGTAATTCACCAAAATTATTCAACTCCTATTAATTATCCAATACTTCAACACAATTCCCACATGTTACCTTCTACCAACTCTCACACTTAATAACATGGACATGTCTTTCTAAAACTTATTCAACTCACTTGCTTGTTACAAAATCTCATAAGAAAAATACTTACAGATTTCACTAATTTTTTAGGGTTATGAAATTCATTCTCACTCTACTTTAAGTTTGCTTTGGTTTCCCTTAGGACCTCCAAATTCAAATCCTTGGCATTCACTATTTCCTTCTCTATGGTAGGCTCTCTAGTATCCTTTTTAGTCTTTTTAAAAATGTACAAACCAGTACAATATCCTCTTGGGAAACTAAAAATATTTTAAGGTATCCTCTATCTTATTATGTCTCTCCATGGAGGTTTATATTCTAACTCAACTCTTACAATACCTTACTAACCACTTCTTAGGCTCTTATTAAGCCTTTTAGGTCTCTTTGACCCCTATTTTACACACAGTCCCTAGATTTCATATATACACACTCCATATTGGGATCAAAAATTAAAAATATCTTCTATATAATGTAAATTTAACTAATCACCAAGTTTCATAGATATTTGAAATTTGGAACTCCACCAAATCAATTTTATATTCGGAAACCCTAACCACAAGGTTTACTCAGACTTTGCAGACTCGAGGAGTTTTTTATCTTCTAGGTTCCAAAATGGGTTTCACAAATTCTTGAAGGTTTAATAACCTATACACACAATATACACCCCTTATCCAATCAAATTTTACCATTTATAACTCATATGTTCAACATTATTCACAATATTTTGTTTGAATGTGTCATGAAATAGAGTTATCTACATGCCTGGTGTATTTTTTATGAAAAACTTATGTATTAAAACATATTGAGTCTTTTCAATAAATTTTATAAGACTTAAAATATCACTTAACATGATACACATTTATTTTTCAACTCAATTTGCAAATAGTCCTTCTCACAAGAATACATGCTCAATCCTTCTCTTCATAGAAAGTAAACAACACAAGGTATATATGTCTCTAACCTTGAACCATCTAAAATTATTTTGAAACTATCTTATCAAAAACAATTATAAATCATATACCAACTTACCAAATATGCAAGGATCACCATAACTTTCTTTTATTACACCTTCCTTCACTGATCATTCATTTATAGTCATGATTTGTTACACTTACACAAGAAATAGAGGGTATTCTCTCAACTACTATTCAAATGATAAAACGTATATTATTTACTTCTTTTAGGTTATTATAAATTCCTCCTAAAAATACAACTCCATAACATGATTCTCACATAACCATTTACAAGTATTTTTATATTATGTAACTACTCTAACTAATTTTAAACTCCTTCATGGATGTTGGGAGAGTCCTAACTACTCTAAACTCTAACATGACTACCAAAATGACTAATGATGTGATATATGTATGCATGGAAACAAATTTGACCAATTTATATATCCATCCAAGTAAAATTTACAACATTGAAACTCCATTAGACGTGAATGAGGACTCCAACGCTTGACATGAAAGTTTGAAAATTCAAATCAAGAAAATTGGAGAAAAAATACCAAGATCCAAGTTCTAGCCAACCTATGCATACTTTGACACCTTGATAAGATTATAAAGTTTAATTTATGACTCATAAAACCCATAAAACAAGATAAAAAATCTACATGACTCCTAAACACTTGATGAATTCAAAGTTTTAACTAACAAACATGACAATTCATTCTTTGAAGGATTCTCCTGCACCATACTACCAAAGAACAAAAATAAAACATTCCAAGAATTTTATAACTGATTTATCTTTTATTTTATTTATATCATCCTTCTTTAAATTTTATGTCCTATTAGATCCCAAGGTATATTTAAATCATGTAGACCTTCTTGAGTCTTGCTTAAACTTATTATGGCTCCTCTTTTGATGATCTCTCTCTTACCATGGATCTCCAAATTGATCATGGGAAACTATTTTTTATTCTCCTTCCTTTAAATACCTACACATAAAACAAACAAGTTTAATAGAACCATTTATTACTTTCTCTCTTTGAGTTCACTTTATTTCTCTTCAAATTTTATTTTCTCTTTGCCTAAAAACTCTTCTTCATCTTAGCTCAAGATTGTCATCAATTTAAATTCAACTACTATGATGGAGTTCTTGTCTCCTAGTAGACTAAAATCAAATGATTCTTGAAATATTTTCTACCACATTCAATTCTCATCTTTATTATGTTCATCCATCTCTCCTTTATCTTCAATTCATACCAAGTAAGGCACCTCTACCTACTACAACTCAAACATTTCAATCTCTTCAACATGTGCTTCTTCTTCATACTTTTGTACTGCCACCTTATAAGTTTCTTACTACATGTTAAAAACTATTTTGGGTGTCTTTATTTCTTATTTTTCTTCCATTATCTTTAATGTATCCTCACATAATTCATCTTAATCAACTTTCATATTACTATACTGATAAAAAACAACATTAAAACAAATACCTTGTGATTCTTTTCTCTCCTCAAATATTTCATGACTCAAACCTTCTTATTTCATGCTTACCATGAGGTATGGTGCTATTTCAAAATCCCTCTCTCCTTCTTATTCACAAATTGGTTCACCACCTTCTTTAGGTTATCATAGGATTATATCACCATACTCAGTTGTCTAATCAGTTTGTTCCTCAACCTTAGCATGTTGCTCATGTTTCTTCATTGTCATACATTCCTTGTCTTTGTTGACATCTTCTTCATCTTCATTCAAATCTTTACATATATTCACACTTACCAAGAAATCATTAGTTATAAACCTTTTAGGTTTTTTAACCCCTTTACATCCCTCTTCTTATGGCATTCCTCACTCTTCAAGCCCTTCATCTTTATCTTTCACTCTTTTTACTCTTTTTACTATATCTCTAGGTCTCAACTTGACCTTTATTATTATTCTTGACAAGCCTAATTACTTGTCTCCTTTGACCTCACCTAAGTCTCTCTCACTTGACTCTCACTCACTTAGAGTCTCTCTCTTTATTGTCCTCACTTGGCATTCCTCTCCATATCTTAATATCTTCTTGAGCTTCTTTCTTGGAGATTTGACTATCTCTCCTCTCTCCATTTCTAAGCCTCTTTCATTTAAAGGCTTTAACAACACAATCTTCTCTCTCACTTATATTTCTGCCTCTCCACTTTTTCCTACAACTTGTATTAGCAATCTCACAATAACATCTCAAATCAACCTTAGCATAATGTTTTAAAAACTGAATTAAAACTTTCAAAAAAATCAAAATATACCTTCTCTATAGAATGTACAATGATCTGATACCAAATGATGTAGAGGTATTTTTGATCTTGTCTAATATTTATGAAAAAATAGAATCTCATACACTCACCTCTACCTTCAATCACCTAGATATGACTTGATTTATTTGTATATATTCAAATTTTATCTCTCTTGGTAATCCTTCTAGCTAATTTATTCACCAATATTATCCAACTCCTATTAACTATCCAATCCTTCAGCACAATTCCCACATGTTACCTTCTACCAACTCTCACACTTAATAACATGGACTTGTCTTTCTAAAACTTGTTCAACTCACTTGATTGTTATCAAATCTCATATTCAAACTACTTCAAGGTTTCACTATTTTTTTAGGGTTTTAACCTTCATCTTCACTCTCCTTTAATTCCTCTTTTGATTTCCTTAGAACCTCCAAACTCAAATCCTTACCATTAATTATTTCTTTCTCTATAATAGGCACTTTAGTAGCCTTTATTTAGGTTTTTTGAAATGTATGAATTAGTATAATCTCCCCTTGGGAAGCTACAACTAGTTTAAGGTAAAATCTATCTTATTCTCTCTCCATGAAGTTTCATGGTATAACTCAACTCTTAAATTACCCTACTAACAACTTCTTAGGCTCTGATTAGGCCTTTTTGGTCTCTTTGACCCCTATTTTACACACATTCACTACATTTCATACATACACACTCTATACCGATAAAATAAACTTGAAAATTATCTTAAATCCAATGCAAACTTAACTAATCACAAATTTTTAGAGATGTTTTAGGGTTGTAACTCCACCAAATCAATTTTATATTTGGAAACCCTAGTCACAGGGTTTACTCAAACTCTACAAACCCAAGGAGTTTATTTATCTTTTAGATTCCAAAGTGGGTTTCATAACTTCCTAAATTTTTAATAACCTATATTCATGTTATACACACCTTATCCAATCAAATTTAATAAACTATGACCCCTTTGTTTAAAATTTCTCACAAGATTTTGTTTGATTATGTCTAGAAACATAGTTATCTAAAGGCCTAGTATGTTGTTTATGAAAACCTTATGTATTTAAACACATTGACACTCATCAATAACCTTGATAATATTAAAATATCACTTATCACTATACACATTTTTTTTAACTCAGTTTACAAATAGTCTTTCTCACAAGAATACATGCTCAATCTTTCACTTCACAAAATGTAAGCAACACAAGGTATACAGGTTTGTAACCTTAAACAATCTCAAAAGATTTTGAAATTCTCTTATAAAACACCATTATAAATAATATAAAAACATACAAAATACATAAATATCACCATAAATTTCTTTTATTACATACTCCTTCACTGATCATTCATTCACAGTCATGTTCCATTACACTTACATAAGAAATATAGGGTCTAATATCAACTAATCTTCAAATGAGAAACCTTATCATATTCACTTCCTTGTCATTATAATTAATTAATTATTTTAATATAACCCCACAATTTTACTCTCACATAACACATTACAAATATTTTATATTATTTAACTATTCTAATTGATTTTCAACTCCCTCATGGATGTTTGGAGAGTCCTAACTAATCTAACCTCTAATATGACCATCAAAATGACTAATCATGTGATCCATGTATATATGGAAACAAAATTTACCACTTACTATATCCTAACCAAGAAAATTTACAATGTTGAAACTCTATTAGACATGAATGAGGACTCCAAAGCTTGGCCTCAAAGATCGAAAATTCAAATCAAATAAATTGGCAGGAAAATGCCAAGATCAAAAACTATGCATAATTTGACACCTTGAGAATATTATCAAGTTTAATTTATGAATTATAAAACCCCTAACACAACCTAAACAAGATACATGACTCCTAAACATTTGTTCAATCCAAAATTGGAGCTAATAAACCTGACAATTTATTCTTTGAAGGATGCTCCTGCATCAATAACCAAATTGATTATCTTGTAAAAAAGCATGAAATTATAAGGGATAAGGTTTAATATATGGATCAAGATCATTATAGACTTAAAATCCATATGTGAGTACTAGATGGTGATAATGATTTTAGACATAAATATGTTTATTCTGGAAATATCTAATTTTCCTTATTTTTGGACATCTTACTTGTAAATAATGTCTTTTCCTTTGGAAGACCTGATTCCTACTTAACATTTACTTTTTATGCTAATTAATAAACCCTAAATGATATGTAACATAACTTTCCTTTGTCTATCATTTGTTATTTTACTCGTGATGATTCTTACTTTTCTTCTAGCCTAGGGTCAATTGGTGATCCAAAGGCTTGGGAAAATTTACATAAGATTTGTTGACATTTTAACGTCCAAAAATGTTAAATAAGAATCACATTATCATTTTCAACAATGAATACACTAAATTTTTTAATTTGTACATTTGTTGTTAAAAATGGATTTGGGAAGGAAAATATTATTCATGTGATGAATAAAGGATACTTCATAAAATGCAATGCCTAGGCCTTTCAAATGAAATGAAGTATATATATAATTACTTTTAGTGATAATACATTTTCATATGTGCTGAAATGTGTACTTTAAAATATTATGTTTCTTACTTGCAAATTTGTTGTTCATTGGATTTAAACTTTTACAGGTATGTTGTAAAATGTGTAGTTTTAAATTAAGTTTTTTACAATCTAGATTATTAAATGTTATTTCAATAAATTATCTTTATCCTCTTGTGCTTTGAAAATAAGCACCTAATATGGAAAAATTATCCACCCTTGTACAAAATTTGTCAAGAGTTCAGCTTTAAGGAAAATCACGTCACTTCTAAGTGCCAACTTATCATAGTGTATCTTATCAATATCTTTAGTTTTATGGTATATCGAAAAATATGGTAGTCTTAATTTCTATATTTGTAAATTTTGTCTAATATATGAAAAATGGAGAATGTATATGGGCATAATATTATTATTGTGATTTATAAAGGATAGTTCATGGTGTACTATTCCTAAGGATTTGATCAATACTAAAGCAAACGAATAATATTTTTTAGGAGTGGTTCATTTTCAACATGCTAAAGTGGGAACTTATCAATATTATGTTATTTAATTCAAAATTTATTTCTTATTGGATATAAAATTTTACTTAAATCTTGTAAAATGTGTTCCTTTGAATTTTGTTCTAGGGAAAATGTTTTAGAAAAAGCTTGATAAAGAGATTTTATTTTGTTTTCATTCAATTTTAGTTTTTAGAAATAGTTAGATATATGCTAATTTATTATTTTTTAAGGTTTTTTGAGTTTAAAATATATTGACATATCTGAATTTAAGTAGTTGATTATAATAATATAAGTACACATCTAAGTTAATATATTTTTCAAAAAAGATATCACAATCAAGATGTTTTATTCACTCCCAGTTAATCAAGAAACATCTAGATCCTTTTATAAAATTTGAATTTTTGATGATAACATTGTAATTCATAATCATTACCATAATTACAATGTAACGAACCATAAACATAAAAGAAAACACAAACATAAATCTTTATCTTTTTAAATAAAATATGTTTTGAAATATTTTTAGATCTGATTAAGTGTGTGAAATGTGAAATGTAATTAGAATTTTTGAATCATGGTCCAATAATAGAACTTACAATGTCATATTAACAAATAAAAAATACTATAATAAATGGACCTACTATATTATATTTTATATTATTAATTTGAACAACATGTACTAAATTTGTATCACAACACTCATTTTTATTTCTAGAGCTTTTACAAATTTATTTTTCCTTTTCAACTTATAAATTCTTAAAAATTGTATTCTTTTATAATTATAAACTAAGGGTTTGGAAAGTGACCCTTCCATTATACAAAGGAAAAAAAACATTTAACATTAATATCCACATGTAACACCCTTACTAGCATCAAACAAAGAACATGTTTCAAACTAATTACATAACAAAAGAAGCAAACCTCACAACGAGATATGAAAAATATGCATACCAACATATTGAAGCTAAATAATAGGATACAAAAAAATAAACAAATTCCTCACAAATGATAACTCCATCCCACATCAGATCCTTTATGAGCTTGGAGGGTCATATTCATAGGTTTAATGCCCTTTCCAAATAGGGATTTTTTATTTCAGCTCACAACAGTCCAATTCTCCGCTTCCCCTAAATCAAGGTAAATATGAATAAAAACCTCAATAGAGCTGATAAAATATGAACCTTGGTTATTTATATATTTTTAATAATGAATATATTTCACTTAAATCTTATTTTAATATTTTTTTGATATTTTCTATTTACTAATAGATTCAAGCACATGTAAAGAAAGTGATAATGGAATTTTAGCATCACTTGGTGTACCTTAACCATTGAGGGAGTTTCCCTTATATTATAAGGTTTGTTCCTATGGATTTTTAAAACATTACATGGTTTTCTTAAACTAGTTCCATGTTAACCTTCAACCAATTCTCTTCATCTCTTTGTCAACAACATGGTGTGACAAGTGTTCAAATTCATTTCCATACATAAAAGCATATACTAGATTATCTTAATGGTTTTTGATAGTGAATATGGAAAGTAGACTAGTTTTATCATGCCACCATCCACTAGGTGAGTCATCATGTTTTCCTTATCTCTTATGTATAATACTCAAACTAGGTGGGTTATGTTAGCTCTGCATTTAGGAGAGTCCTCTTCTTGGGTTAACCTTCCTTTCAAAGATGATTTTTTCATGTGTATGATTATCATAATTTGTTTTTTATGATATAATACTTTTATTTTTTTTATTACATATTTGTATTTAACCAATATTTTGTTAAGTTGTTTTAACATATTTTTGGTATAAACTTTGGGTTGTGAATACCAACTGACCAAATTTTATTATAACCATTAGTGTAAACTTTTTGTTGACTAATAGATATATCGATGAGTTCCAATAAATAAAAATGAAAACAATAATCTTTGGTGAGTTATAAAAACTACACGTGTCTTTATATGGATTTGAGCATAGGATTCCCTTATTTGAGATAACCTATATACTCATAAAAATGTTCTGATACCATGTAGGAAAGTTAAAAGCATTGATAACCAAATTAAAGAAATTAGCATTAATTTAATCCATAAAATAAGATATATTTGTGTAAGAGTGAATAAAAAATAAATATCACATATATAATCATTAAAATAATTAGGCATTTGTTACATAAATATGTCCAAGCATTATTGAGATATATACATGCAAAAAGAGATGAAGGGTATGTATAACAAAGTCACATTCTTTGTCTCCTTTACCTATTAGTGACATAATAGGCATATGTTATTAGACCACTTAAAGGTGGAACATTAATACATAACATTAAATATTTATCCCTATCCTATTCTAAACCTAGTAAAGCTTATCAAAACACATTTAATATAATACATATCGTAAATTGATTTAATGATAGGTGAATATTAACTATGAAACCAAAACTCCTGCTTAAGTGCAAATTATGAAGGTATATCTATAATAAGGAGGATTCAAAAAAATTTAAATGGGTCTAAAAATATAAGGCCTCATGAGGTCCCATGTACAATAAAATCCATAATTGGAAAAATTGAGTCATGTTTCAAGGGTCTCTAAAAAACTAGAAAAAGAACATAAGTGATCGGAGATGCTAAGATATACAAAAAGGATTGATTAATCCATCATTCAGGAAAGATACATAAAATCCAAGTAGTACAATAATGTGAAAAAAGAGTATGATTGATCCATCATTGAACAAATTAAACCAAATGGGCTAAATGTTTCCCTTGAGGTGACATCAAAAATGTTGAAGTAGTTAATAAGTGACAAAATGTGAGATTCAATAAGAGAGGACATAATAAAATTACAAATTGATGTGTAATTTGGTCAAAATATAATAAAATTATCCAATGATATTGTAGTGGGGATGCATAGCTAGCGTCACTAAAATGTTGTCAATGAGAGATTCATAAGACATGGGTTCCACAAATATACAAGGTGATTTGATCCACATTTTTATGCAGTAGGTGAGAATAAAAAACTAGAAATTACTTCACAAACTAACTAACAAGTGAGATGTTGAGAGATGTCATCATAATAATAACAAAAAATATATAACCAACACATAAATAAACAATGATATTTTATTTTTGGTCAACTACGAGAGGATGAAGTGAGAGCATGCCAAACTAATACAAATACATTGTTAAATAATGATCTATAGCTAACTTATGGTATCTCAAGGCTCATATAGTATAGATGTAGAAATAGAGTTTGTCAAAAGATATAATATTGCAATCTAAGAAATATAAGCATGTGAAAAAATGCCACACAATCCATATATCATATTTATTTATGGATTAGATGTTTTGTTATAAAAAAATATTATGTTAAAAATTAACATAAAACTCATAAAATTGTAGTCATATGTATGATATGGACTATACCCATGGTAGATTTGTATATTTGAAAATAATATTTGTATATTATATAAGAAAAATCAATCGAGTTTATAATCAATCCATACATTTTTAAACCTTCTAGATGTAATAGTGGGGATTAGATTTATCAAAATTGCTAATAAATAATTTTCTTAAGAATGCCTTAAAATACATATCTACAACCAATTAGAAACTCCTAGATGGTATTTTTGAAAACCCATAATCATGGGTGGATTAAAAATTATATCGAACATGCATATGTGGTGTCGGAATGCTAAAAATGCATAAATCCACAAGTGATCATCTTAAGGAGAATGACACTAGTACCATGTTGGAAAAATCATTAATTACTATGAGTGAAATAGAATTGAAGGAATGAAAACTAGGAATCACTCCTTATTACTTACACTCTATTAGATAAGAATCACTACAAAGTGTTGAGGAAATGGTCAAGATATTAAGGAAACAGTTGTTTGTCAATCATTTTTTAAATTTATTTATTGATGTTTTAATTCATTTTATAGGGGATTTTATACCCTCTATGGTTTTATAACAAAATAAATTATGATCATCATAAGATATTTTTATTTGTGTATTATGTTTTTTATTACTAATGTATTTATTTTTATTTTTAAATTAACATTGCATACTATTGGTTTTGAATTTACATGGACATGACATCACATTTAACTAATTACGCAATGATTTATTTAAAAAATAATAATTTATTTTTTGGTGTCATATACGACTGACCTGTTTGGTTTATACCTTACTTATTTCCATGTCTTAAATATTTTCTTTGATGTTATTTAGATTTTAGATTTTATAAAAATATGTTACAAAACTATCCACATCAATTCTTGATCAACCAAAAGAACCCCCAAAGGTTGAGGAAGATGAAACTATGCATGAAAATACATCTCATCAAAATAGTATGAAAAATATGGTTATTGTAATGTTTATCAAAACTAATGTTATAATAATGTTTTAGTTAGAATAATTTCTATACTAAACTATGTTTTGATGGAGGTTGTATATGATTATGTAAATATTTAAATTCTTTAACATAATTGCCTTGAACTTTATAAAAATGAAAAGAATATTTTTCCAAAAATCAATCTACAATTCAAAGTGCCTAAGGAGTTTTTAGAGCCAAGCCACATTAAAAGCATTTTTAAAAAAAATACCCCAATGATAATAATTGCAAGAGTACCAATTGACTATTTTTATAGTGTAGTGGCAAGAGGGCATGTTGTATGGTAACTATTTTATGAATTACAAAAATGATTTCAAATAGAACATATTAACCATAAGTTTCTTAATCGAATGCCAACTAAAGTCCCAAGGAATTAAAGTTACAAATAGTTAATTAAGTTTGTAGATAGTCTTCATAGACAAAAATTTAATTTATTTTTAAAATATGATTACCTATGTGATAAAGTATTACACACCAAGCCATCACTAATAACTTTAATAATTGTGGCTTACTAGAGTAAACAGTAAAATAAAAATATTGAAATAAGGATATACCAATCATATTCTCTTGACTAGCATTAACATCATTCACTAGAATATTTATTGAAATTCTCAAAGTTATGAGAATTTGTTCACTTGTTATGAGTTAAAAGTGTTATTTTACTAAATATGGTAAAGGATTGTTCCACATTTATGTACTATTATCAATAATATTTTTATATTTATTTAAGGATATAAATTTATTTTCTAAGAGGAATATTTTTTTAAGATAATCAATTCAATCTTGGAATCTAAAGTGACTTGAACCAAAGAAAACTAGTTTAAAAAATTACAGTCACTTGAATGGACCTTATAATAATTACTTATTGTTATTGAATTATCTATTATTTCACTTCTCATTTTTTAAATAAAAAAAATCAATTATATGGAAAAATGTCTCTTCCATTTCATGGTGGTAGTATAAATATAATATTCACCCTATTTAATTTTTAATTTATAGGAGGGAGATGAACATGATGGTTATGGTTTCATACTGATCATAAACAAGATTACCAATAGATTTGCATCTCAGGATTTTATTTTATTTTAATAATTTTAATCCATGGAAATGGTTAAATTCAATATTATTTTCACTACATCTATGGAAAAATCCCTATTTTTTATGGTTATTCTTATTTACAAAGGTCACTTATCCTTTTAATGAAACTAAACAATTATTTATAAATTCTTTGAACTCATGTATAGTCCTCAAGTTATTATATTCTTTGTACAACTATATTATTCTGGAATCTATGAAGAATTAATTACTTTATCCATGAAAACATTTATTTGTGGCATATTCATTGTAAGTTGACATTACAAATACATAAGTGAAGTTATAATTTGAGTAAATTGTGTGAATATTGATGAAAATTTGGTGAACAAATTTCAAAAATATTCACTTTGTGTATTTTTCACATTTTCAAAAAGATTCGTATCTATTTCAAGTCTCAATATGGTGAATTACCATGGATGGTGTTAGTTATAATTTCATTTACCATTAAAAAATTTATCCGCGTAGTTATTTTTTATTATAAAATACACTCCATGACCCTCTACATGTCAACAACTTGTAGTCTCAATGTCATGGAGGTTTACCTTTTTATATGGGATTCCTGGATGTATTAAATATTCAAATTATAATTTTACACCTATATAGATGTAAACTCATTTTAGAATTA
Source organism: Torreya grandis (assembly GCA_037957365.1). Lineage (NCBI taxonomy): Eukaryota > Viridiplantae > Streptophyta > Pinopsida > Cupressales > Taxaceae > Torreya > Torreya grandis. The sequence goes on from JARHVA010003238.1 coordinate 1,092,145, forward strand.
AATTTTTGGTTTCTATATATCATCATTTTATAGCCTCAAGGTCATAAAATCATGAAGAGCTTAGAGGCTTTAAAATGCCTTTATTCATAATATGGATCCATTTGATATTCTCCTTTAAGTTATATATTTATTTTGTGTCCACATTATTTTATTTAATTATCCATGTCTTATTTATTTGGCATGTGAATTCATATGATATTTAAATTTATTTTATATCTACTCAAGTATGGATAATTTGCATATTTACATTTTTCAGAGCCACATGTTGAAGTCTACATAGTGTGATGATGTTTTATTCCAAGTATTCATTATTTGTCACCTTTACCATGTCCTTGTAGAGAATAAAACGTGGAAGGTTATTATTGGTTCATAGTCAAAGGGTCAAGGAGTGTCTTCAAGGATGTTAATGGCTTTATTTAAAATCTAGGGATCCATTGAATTAATATTTCACTTTATATTTATCTTGCATACATAAATTTTACTACACACAACACACAAACACATTGTGACCATATCTTTAAAATTTAATAATGTAAACATAATAATGTAATTAAATATATGATATGAAAAACACATGGTGACAGAATCAGGTCACACAATCATAAATAATATAAGCTTAGAATCTACAGATACATTGAATATTTATTTCCACTTTATGCACACCATTTCATGTCCATTCCCTTATCTGACACATAATGAATAAATATTCTTCAATCATACATAAAAACATTAATAAAACACACACACACAACTTGAATGAAATCTATGATGTTAGAAAATAACACATGGAGATCATCATAGTATCACAAAGTCACACAGACATGAAATGTCTTTCTTATTTTAAAATTTTCCTAGTGAACTCTATAGATCCATTGAAATATTGAATCTAATTTACATTCATGTGTCCACTTTCTTCTTTACATAATAAATATATATACATGGATGGGTTATTTTTGTGATATATAAATGGAATTGTTTTTGTTGGGTGCATGAGAAGGCATTTGATTTTTAAGAGGAGTAACAAGATGTAAAGTTAGGATTAGGGTTTGATAGTAGTGGAGTCATCCTCCATGTTATAGTGGCAATGATAGAACTTGAAGGCTCACTTAAGGATCTTGGGCATGGTAGATCGATTAAGGGAAAGATAAAAACTAGTATGAGTAAGTAAATAAAAGAACATATCAAATCACCAACATAGTCTTTACCATAGGAGATAGAGATGCTATTGGTGGAGGAAATGCATCCCATTACTAAATATATAGGCAAGCAGAAGATCCATTAGAGGCTAATGGGTTCTCTTAGATTTAGGTTAAATAATAACCTAGATTTGAACTGACTAATGCATCACCATCTTGTTTGTATTTACCAAATGATGATAGAGGCCACTCTCCTATCCACTCTATAATAGAGGACATCCTTTATAGTAGTTGTTTAAAAAAATGTAAAAAAAAACATTAATTCCTTCTATAACTTGTAAATTTATTTATTATAAGGAAGAGATTCTTGATAATATTCTAGTGGCATAAGAGTGTTTTTGTAAAGGGGGATTATTCATAGATTCAACCAATTCTATCCAAGTCTTTCAAACCTTTATAGATAGATGTCTAAAGTTTAGAGACCTAGTCTAAAAGGAGATTTAGAGATTTACCCTTGTGTTGGTGGTTTTTTCATAACCATTTTGACCTACCAAAAGATAGGAATAGGATTTTACACGGAAAAATGTGGTCCATGGATCTATATTTTCTTGTAATGAAGCCATGGTTCCCAGAGGTCAATCTAATGATTGAATGATTTCACTCTTAACCTGTATGGGTATAGCTCCCTCACCTTCCTCTTTAATTCTAGACTAAACCCTACTTGGATACTATAGGGGAGGCTTTAGGTGAAATTTTGACTCTTGATGAATCCAAAAATTCATATCTACATACTTATGCAATAATTCTTATGAATCTAGATGTGACTGCTAAACTCCTTGGAAACATAAAACTAATAAACTCCTTGGAAACATAAAACTAAAAGATTAGGATCATTCTTGGTATCAAATCCTTGATTATGGAGTATCATTCAAATTTAGATGTTGCTTTTACACATGGAATTTAGTAGAATCCTATCAAATTATTTAGAAAATATAGGATAGTTATTGGTGCCAAAAAATGATCATGATATATTAATAGTGTAAAACGTTGATATTGAACAATGTGAAAATGAAAATATTTTATGGAAGTGTAGCTAATAAACAAGATATAAGTGACTCAAAACATGATGAAATTTTAGGATAGGTGGTGGAGAAGATTCATAATTTAAAGTGGACAATTTATCTAAATCTATAATAAAATGTCACCATTATAGATTCTACTGAGTAGATGGTAGCAAGAATTTCTTAGAAAAAATATATTTCCATTGATGCATTAGAAGTATCCATTCCTATATATGTAGACTCGGGAGAAAGAGGATACTAGACATGTGTAAATAATAGAAAGAAAGGGAGAGTTAAGAAGGAATCAGAACCTCTCAATATGATTCTAAAATCCCATAGTGGTATGGGTGAGCCATTAATGCTAGCTTAGTGATTTTTTTGCCTTAGGTCATTCTTGTTTTATTCCTTACATTTATTTGACCTTCTAAGCCTCTTTATTTCCTTTTTGTTTCCTTTTTAGGGTGTCTTAGAAAAACTATATTTATTATAATTCTAGGCTTGTTCAGGTCTTTCTTGATTGTTTCTCTTTTAGGGTATGGGTCCCTAGTTTAAAACAAATCTGCCCTTTACCAATAATAAAAATAAAATATATATACATGTAATCAATTTTTTTAATTAAACATAGAGTAATACATGTTAACACCATATAGATAAATTTGTTAAAATAAATGACACTTACCATGTTGAGTAAAGTCACATGATAACAAGGACTTCAAAACACCACTTAAATATATGGAGAAAAAGAGGCCTCCATGGATGTGTTAACATATCAATTTAATTTTAAACTTAATTCAAGTCATTTCATTACAAATATGAGAATAAAATAAACATCCAAATTTAGAATAGAAAATTTGGCCATAAAGTGATTTAATAGTTACACAAGGGTACATCTATATTTTTTGTGTGGCCAATTAATCCAAATAAGATCTAGACTAAGCTATAGTGTGAATTAAACTATCAATGCACCCTAAAAATAAAATTTACTAAGAATAGAGAAGTTCTAATTTCCCATCTGCTATATTTTATCCTAGTTCACTGTGAACTATATAGACAATAAACAAAAATATCGTGAGCATATTCCAAAAATTGAATAATTCACTCATGTCAATTTTATCTTTAGATTTTTATATCAGAAGAGAACATGGGATCAATTTAAACCTTAAGTCACACACAACACTTTAAAAATACTATAAAAATAACAAAAAAACATTGTAGTTAGAACAAGTTATAATTCATTGAGTCATGAAGTCATAGATTATTTAAAATTCTTCTTTCCCTCTTCTCTTATACATAAAATCATTCACACTATGTTTATCCCAATATTTAGTGTGTGGAGTATCAAAAATAGAGATCACGAGAAAATTATATTAATTGTCATTAATTTTTTTTATCCAATTTAATTTTATTTCAAATTTGAAAGGCCACTATGTGTTTCATTTATTCATCCTCAACACAATGAAACAATGGTAGGTGGAATATAATTTTATTATTAATAACACCTCTAAAATTTTATCTTTATATTTTTATTGATAAATGGGTCAATTTCCTTAGTCATGTAAAAGAATCTTAATCATCCATATGCCACTTAATTATCCCTTTATGTTTACTTAGATCCGAATGTATTTCGTCTTTACATTTATCATGGACATAAAGTGAAATCCTATGTAGTTTATCCTTTTAAGGTTATAAGATTTTATTGTATTTTACCTTTACTGTGTTCACTCAAATTCATGTGCATGGTATATTATTTTTGTTTCATAGCCACAGGTCACAAAATGTCTTAAGCTTTCAAATGTCATTATCTAATTCTATAGATTCATTGAACCTTAGTCTTCAATTTTTTTGGGGACCTTTCTTTACACAGTAAATAAACATAACATAAGTATATCCAAAAAAATAAATAACAAACTCATATCACTTTTAACAAAGTTGTGATAACATAATAAAAAAATGAGGCTATCATTACATGGTTATAGGGTCATAAAGGCATAGAATGACTCTTTTATTATTAAAATGGGATTAGTAAACTTTGTAAATGCATTTTAACATCAAATATAGTTTATACTCATATGTGTATGCTTTCTCTTATGTAATGTAATCATATTAAAAACATTAATAAACAACACACATAACACTTTAAACTACTAGTAATATAAAAAAAAAGTGATAATTACAATCGAATCAATGGATAAAATACCATTGTTTAGCCACCTTAAATAATGTCAATTGTCCATGTATCACCATTGTATATTATTAAGGATAAGAGGTCATATAATTACAATTTTCACTCCATTTTTCATGTGAATTATAGGGACACATATAATTATTAACTCATTTTTATGTATTCTTTGATCTGATAGTATTATATCTCTCCATATATGAAGGTTACATGGTGGAACCTTATGCATTATGTTATTTCCAATTTACAAGTCTTCATTTTATTTTACATTCATCGTGTCATCTCAAAATGATGCATGTGGAATGTTCTTATTGTTTCATAGTACCTAAATGTTTCAAATATATTTATTGAATGTTTATGGATCTATTCAACTTCAATATTCATTATATATTATTTATATATAATTTATGGATTTAGTCACACATGTTGAACTTGACCTTCCATGAATCTCAATCCCATAGTATCAAGGTAATGATGTTGTGGAGTAGAAAAAATAATCTTTGATATTAAAGTTCTATCATGTGAAATTCATAGATGGGTTAGATTTTGTTATTCACCTTTATGTCAAATGAAGTCCAAATTATTTTTATGATTACTTTTTTCATGGCAATATGGCAAAATCATATGTACCATGTATTCTCTTGGCCCCAATTATTCTTTCTCTTGTACCTTTGTCATGTCCACTAAAACTAATACACATGGAAATATTTCATTTATTTGTAGTCATATGCTCATGGGGACATAATTTTATATTCAAAAATATTAATATGGCACACACATTATTTTAATATTTTTGATATAAAGAAAACACATGGAAATCATCCTAGCATGATAGGATAATAAAGATATTGAGTGTCTAAATTTTTAATGTGGCCTTAATGAAATCTACCTATGCATTGAAAATTTAAATTTACTTTATATTTTCATGTCTCCATAGATTTGCTATAAATTCATTTGTAAACATGGAAATACTTTGTGACCCTACCACTGCAAAACATCAAGACACTATCACATGTATCGCTTTGAGTGGAAAGGGCATAATTTAAAGAACAAAGAGTTAGAACCTAGTAAGGTCACACCACACAAATTTCATTACATGGCATATACACATGTAAATATGTAAAGCATCAAGACTTGATTAGATATGAAGATAAATCTTATATCTAACACATTTGGGCTTCTATGGACCCTGTAAAAGAGACATGAACACTAAAATAAAAATATTTGGATGTAAAAAAGATATAATAGATTTAAAAATTTAATGGATTTGTAGAATTAAATCAAATGAATATCAATGTTGAGAGACACTGTGTGACTATGTGACTACAAGGTAATGAGAAATTACCACATGGTTCACTTTGAGTGGACACACTAAATGTCAAAGACAATAAAGTCTTAAAAATTGTATATGTTAGAGATACAATCATTGAGGTGGACGAGGAGGGGGGGTTGGTGAATCAGTGATTCTATATAATCCAATTCAATTCATAACTCTTAAACATTTAACAAACATCAAATTAATCAAGCAACATGTTATTTCCCAAAATTGCACTGGAGCAATTAGGCCATTGTCTTTGAAAATGACTAAGTCCAGCCTGGGTTGAATATTATTATCTAGGTCTTTTCACTAGATTATGTTCCCATGTGTTATTTTTGAAGGTCAAGATTATGTAATAAATTTTCTAATTCATTTGTCTTGTCTTTTCTTGGTGAAGGTGTTCTTTCCCTTATAATTTTTGGGCCTTTTACATGAACACAATGTCTAATGCAAATAGGTCTTTTAGACTTTTTGTCTCAAATAAAAATTTTGAAGACTTATTTCCATCAGACATTTTGTCTACTAAAAAAGTTTTGAAACAATTCAATGACTTATCTCTTTCAGTCTAAGTGTTTTATAAAAATTACATAGGGCTATTTCATTGATTACAGGTCATTTGTTTTAGAATTTTTGTCTGTGGTAAAAAGTTTGAAGGGCACTTTCCCCTTGAGCATTTTTATTGCGTAATAATCCTAAAAGAATTGTAGGGTGATTTTTTTCAGCCAAAGGTACTTTCCAAAAGTATTGAAGGGTTATTTTTCCCTTGAAAAAGTTTTTAAGGATTAGTTATTTCAGGCATTTTGCCTTTGCAAAAAAAATTGATTGGCACTTTTAAAAGATGAAGGACACTTTCAATAGGTCTAAAGGGCATTTTTTAGGGTATTTTACCTTTGAAAATTTTATAAAGGGTATGTTCAAGCTCCAAAAAAATTCTTTTAACAAAATTGTTGTTGGCCAGAGGTCTATTTCCTTCAGACATTTTACTCAAGAAAAAAATTTGAAGGAATAGCATTTCTTTAGGAGAACCACTAAATTCACTTTCTATGGGGAAAGTACAATGGTCCAAGTTTTTTGGAAAAAGCATAAATGTAATTTATTTGGGGAAATTGTTCCAAAATAAGTCTAAAACAATTATCTTGACAAAAATTTGAAGGTCGATGACTCATTTCAAAAGTGCCAAAGCAAATAGGGAGACCAAAGACAAAGACTTAGACAAAATTGCCATAAAACAAAGTCCCCAAAGAATATTTCCAAATTATAGGTGACAGTCTCATGAAAATTTTGATGGGTGCACAAACATCAATTTTAAGCTGTAGGGACTATCCATTGGGATTCAAATGTCTAGGACTATCATGTGAGAATTAATTTTAGACCCAATGAAGTAGTCATTTGTTTTCAAATAGGGCAGATATAATGGCTCACATTCACTTATATTAAGATGATCTGATTGGTAATGATCAAATTTTTAAATTCAAAAGAATATAAGAAGCGTATAAGGCTATCAAGTGTCAAGCTCATGGGGCATGTTTTAAAGTCTAATCATGTTTTGAAGATCTGATGGTGTGAGCTAGTGGTTGATGAGTTAATGAGACAAGATTAAGAGAGATGTTTCTAAGTGGTATAGGCACACTCAAAGTAGGACCAAATGTTTCCTAAGTACACAAGAGGCATATAGGGCTACCAAGTGGCACACCCTCAAGGCCAAGGAAGAGACAATATCCAATCACACTCCACCCCTTGGATTATGATTTGATAGAGCATGTTTACTTGCATAGTTGGATCTAACAATGTGTAACCAAGTTTGAAAAGTTAAGATCCCATGGGAAAATGTATACACAATAAATGGAATATTTGCATGCCATAATGTTACAACTCAAGAATCTCATTTCAAGATCTATGGCTCGTGTATGCTTAGGAAATGAAGATCTAATGGTATGAGTTGAGAAAAAACTTATTAGAGGGTTAGGATTACATGAAGAGGTGATAGATGTCTAGACTAGAGCCATTAGTTGCTCTTAGAGCTATGTATATGCCTCTTTGGATCCAAGGTGGAATTCCAAGTGTCAATATGTGATAAGATTTGTCTCTAAAGCTAAAAGTGATGGTTATTTCATAGACATGACAATGGTTCAAGGAAAAAATAATGTTTAACTATTATTTTTAAAAATAAATATTTCCATTCATGATCATGGGTCATTTTAATTTCATGTCACAATTGGATCAACTCCTAAGACATCATTATAGGTAATGAGCTTTCCTTTAGTCTATACAAAGAAGAGATTTCCTATCTAGAAGTGTCCATCATTTGAGAAATTAAGTAACAAGAAATAATTTTCATGTAAATTGTACATATAAACAAAATCTATTTGACTTTTAAATGATTTTTCCTCTAGCTACATAAGTGAGTGATCAAGGGGATCTTTGGGTAGTTCCACATCAATACAAAATCTATTTGGCTCCTTAAGCAAATATCCTCCTCCCAAGCTCATGTGTAATGCATTTTTTTAGCCAAGAGATTAAATGATATGCTCCAAGTGGTTTCAAGTCCTTAGCATTCTTTGTAGAGGTAGTTTCAACAACGATTTTTCTTGAAAATCAATGAAGATCTTAGGCATGACAAAAGATATTTTATGAATGACAACATCTTGAAGGGACTGGAGAAGTTCATTGTGAATTTTTTGCAAATTAAAGCCCATAGTCCCATATTTTAGGAGGATTGAAAAAGTATAAATAGGGGATTTGTCTTCTAGTGTATGTTTGTTAGTTGTTGTTGTTTATTATTGGCTTTTCGAGTTAATATAGGTCATTTTAGGCATCCATTTCCTCAAAGTCTAGCTTTTATTAAAAAATTCTAGGACAAAGTGTTGTGTGTAGAATTTGTCTACCTTACTAAGGTGGTTTCATCTCTATATCCATTAGTCATCTTTGAGAGAATGTTTATGTCTCACTTGTCAAAAGTGCAGTCTCACCATGAATATCCCCATAATATCATTCTAAAGTGTTGATGTCTGTAATCTTTATTTTCAAGCCTATGGAAAATATTTGTGGATATTTATTGTATTATTCTAATGAAATGCAATAATATAATTTCTAAGTTCTATAGATTGGATATGTGGGTCTATGTTCATTAATAGTTTTTATTATGAACATGTGTCTATTTCTAAATCTCTTTCTATAGTTATATTTGGAAATGCATTGTTGAATACCTTTTAAGAAATCCCTGGGTTCATGAATTTAATAGGAGAAAATATTTGAGATTCTAGATTTAGTGTCTATCCTAGTCTCTCAGGGATCATTTGATGTTTTTCATTATTTTGCATTTGAAATGTTTTTTGCATCTTTACTAAGGAAAATTTTCATGAAATACTATTAGATACTTGAATGTTTGGAAGCCACTAGCATGAAACCCTCTATTTTAAAATCAACTATAAATTTGACCTACCCTATTCTCCTCTAAGAATAACACACTTTGTTGCATATTATAAGTGTTACTTGCCCTAAAAATTCATAAGATCTAGCCTATTTGGAATGTGTTTACATTTTGAGATTTAAATCCTAGCATTGCAATCTTTTATTTAATTCTTTTTTTATTGAATATTTTATGGAATGAATATTACAATCATAATTTCATCTATATTTAGTATCTTATGTATGACATAGAGCATTTGTGCATTTCATGTGACAACCCTTCACAGGTAAAGTTTGTAGATGTGGTTATGCTCTCATCATTTTATTTCTTATGCCAAAGAATCCCCATGGAGATTGAATTGTAAATCTCTTCATGTGAGTAATATACCCCATAGGTTCTCTCACATTGGTTCAAGTAGAACTAAAATTAGTAGGGAGCTAAACATACCCTTTGTGTGCTTCTCAGCGATTATCTTAGCTTGGTCTATTCATGACGCCAAACCCTCTCTCAACTATAATGACATTTTAGTGAGTTTCTCATCACCATTTGTCATTTTTTTCAAGTGTGCAAGGCTAGGTTAGAGAGGTGTAAAACTGGGAAACAACATCAAAGTGATGTTATTTCTAGGGATAAGTATTATTTCCTACATTGTCTAGGACTCTTGCAGAGAGATGGAGCTATAAGTATTACAATTTTTAAGGTTTTATCTTTTTTATGCTATAGTCAGACTATCTTGGTTTTCAATGTCATATCACTCCACTAGATATTATTAAGCATGGGATATACTGAGAGTGGGGGCTGAATTAGTATATCATATATCTTATAAGACTTTCCCTTAATCAAATTCCACTTAACCAAACATTTAAGATATGTAATAAAATTGAAACAATAAATACCACATAAGATAGAAAGAGACACTGGATATAACATAGAAACCCAATGTGGGAAAAGCCATGGAGAATAATCTCAAGTCTATGAATGAGCACCAAATCAAAAAATATTCACAAGCACCAAACTATAGGAGCACCAACCCCTTTGCTAAGCACTGATACAACAACTATTTAGGAGCACCAACCCATAGAAGCACTAACCCCTTTGTTGAGCACCAACACAAAAATAATTCATGAGCACCAACCCACAGGAGAACCAACCCCATTGTTGAGTACCAACATAGCAACAATTCATGAGAACCAACCCATAAGAACACCAATCCCTTTGCTGAGCACCAACACAGAAAAAACTAGTGAGCACCAACCCACAAGAGCACCAGCCCCTTTGTCTATACCACACACCTATCTCTCAATGTTTTTATCTCATCAAACGATAGTTCATTACAATATCTCTTTCCTCTCTCACCTTTTCTCTTTTAAGATAGATATAACAAATACAAATCATACTCATCTGTCACAATGCTCTTCTAAGCTAGATATTATAATATCAAATCAAACTCTATCTTATGTATTAAAAATGGCTTCTCAAGCCTTTATTTATAGCTTTCCAAATGATCGTTGGTCTTCCCCCTTTGTGACACTTAAATCCTCATGTAAAATGGTGCCAAACTTGTATGACTCTTCATATCCTTGCCTTTGAAAAGTCATGTGGTGACCCTTCATGAGAAAAAGCATCCTTCCCTCTTTTGTCTTTTCCTTGGTGACTTTTAATATTCCTCAAAGTGTACCTTCATGAGAAATTGTGCCCTTCCTCTTTTGTCTTCACTTGGTGACTCTTAGAATTCCCCAAGATGACTCTTCATGGCAAAATGCATCCAATTCTTCTTTTGTCTTTACCCCATGAATCTTTGACTTCTCCATGGGCCCTTCTTTTGTCTCACATGCAACCAAAAATATATTCATCAATATTAAATAAATATTAACACACTTTGGCCAAGATATAACTATTATAAATATCATTAAATACAATGGGGCCTTTATCACCAATAATGCTAGACCTTTGACATCAATGACAATATTTCTAACAATCTCCCCCTTTGTCATTGATGGCAACCTCAGTCCTAAAAGTGCCACATCCTATCATCTACACATATTATCATCTAAAAACATATAGTAACTCCCCCTTACTTAGCAACTTGTACCTATTCCTTGTACCTATTTATGCACCTGTACATATACCTTTTATTCTCCCCCTTTGACATCAATGGAAAAGGGCCTACCTAGAGCTAACACTTAACTCCCCCTCAACTAATGTTGAACATGAATGGTAGGAAGTAATAGAAATTACTCCAAACTCATCTTGCAGATATTTGAATGTGTCCTTTGATCATACCTTTGAGAAGATATCTGATAATATATACAAATTGTTCCCTGTCCTTTGAGCATCTACAATCAACTCATTTGAATCTTTTCTTCTAATCTCACAACCTTCTGCATGAAACTTTAATGTGTATCCTTGATCACATATTTGACTAACACTCAATATATTATGCTTAAGACATTTTACATACAAAACATTCTTAGTCTTATTTCTACCATAATCCAAACTCAAAGTACCTTTTTTGGCTATCTTGGCAATGGTATTATCCCTAAATCTCACTGTGCCACTATTGATCTTCTTTAGAATTTTGAATTTACTCTTGTCTCTTGTCATATGCCTCGAACATTCGCTATCAATGAACCATGGATGATCTTCTTTTCTTGCATTCAAAGTAGTCTGTACCAACATAGAATCTTCATGTTATTTCTTTTTCCATGTACATGTCTGAACCTTCTTCTTAATGAATGGAGCTTTGAAACTCTGATCCTTCCTGATTGAATTTGCATGAGTATCCTTCTCCTTATTTCTAAAACTGTTAGCTCTTTTTCAACATTCTAATTTCTTATGACCAAATCCATTTGAAACAAAATAAAACTTTTAAACACTGCATATGCAAGAAATATTCTAATAGCCTCAAACCTTAACACTAGTGTAAAATTTTCTTCAAAAATCTATTCCTTCAAAATATATACAAATTAATATATCAAATTACCTTCTTATCAAGCAACATAGCCAAGACCCAATAACATCCACCATGCTTCAATTTTTATTAAAAGTATCATCTTAAAGCCTAGAAGAGACACCCCACACAAATGGTCCTATAAATAAATCTCAGGAGATTCCCACATATCCTCTATTTCTTCCTTGATCTTCTTGTGTTTTTCTCTTAAAATCTGTTTAAGCATGTCTAACTTATTTAACTTACTAACCTCAACATTTATGATGTTTTTCATCTTTTCAACTCTTGCAACTATCTTATCTTGACAAAGTTCATGCTCAAATGTAACAAAAGATTCTTCACAGTCCTTCCTATCTGATTCTTTATCTACCATAGCAAGTAATTTATTTTCACTTTTAAATTCAACTTGATCAACCTTTACTATTTTATTTCTCCAAACCTAAATTTGACTCTTCTCATATTTTCTAGGGGATCTGTATCCTTTGACATACCTTGAAGATCTATTTACTTTATTTGGACATAATTTAGCAATATGGCCAACCTTATGACAACAAAAACAAACAACATTTTTCATACCTTTTTCTTGAATGTGACTAAGATCTCCCTTTGAATTATTTCTTCTCCTCATACAGTCTCTTGGCCTATCACCAACATGATGACAAACAAAACAATGGCCATGAAAAGAATTTGAAAACTTAAAAGCATTGGGCTACCTAATCAGCTTCTTTATTTTGCCTTCAAAACTTGCATCCTTCTTTCCTTGGACTAATATTTCATGATCTTTCTCAACCTTGATTATATGCTTCTCATGATTATCCTATAAATAACCTAACTCAACCTTCAACTGATTACACTCTTCTTCTCTTGATTTCAAACTTGAATTTGTAACCTCTAACTAATCTTTAAGATTTTGAATAAATATCTTATTTTCTTTTACTTCTATAGCCAACTTAGAATCCAAGATACACACATGTTACTTAAGAGCCTCAACCACATATTTCATCTCTTGATTCTCCTTCTTTAGCTGCTTGGCCATCCTTTGCTTTCCTTGATCTACCTTCAAGCTGTTAAACCCTTTCTGAAGGAACCTGCTCTGATAACAATTATTAAGCATGGGATATACTAAGAGGAGGGGTGAATTAGTATATCATATATCTTATAAAACTTTACCTTAATTAGATTCTACTTAACCAAACATTCAAGATATGAAATAAAACTAAAACAATAAACACCACACAAGATAGAGAGAGAGACACTAGATATAACGTGGAAACCCAATGTGGGAAAAACAACAGAGAATAATCTCAAGTATATGAATGAGCACCAAATCAAACAATATTCGCAAGCACCAAATTTTAGGAGCACCAACCCCTTTTTTGAGCACCAACACAGCAACAATTCATGAGCACCAACCCACAAGAGCACCGTCCCCTTTACTAAGCACCAACACAACAACAATTCATGAGCACCAATCCCATAGGAGCACTAACCACTTTCTGTATACCACACAAATATCTCTCAATGTTTCTATCTCAACAAATGATTGTTCATTACAATATCTCTTTTCTCTCTCACCTTTGCTCTTCTAAGCTAGATATAACAAATACAAATCATACTCATCTCTCACAATGCTCTTCTAAGCTAGATATTATAATATCAAATCAAACTCTATCTTCCATATTAAAAATGGCTTATCAAGACTTTATTTATAGCTTTCCAAATGACCTTTTGCCTTCCCCCTTTGTGACCCTTCAATCCTCATGGAAATTGGTGCCAAACTTGTATGACCCTTCATATCCTTGCCTTTGAAAAGTCATGTGGTGACCCTTCATGAGAAAAAACATCATTCCCTCTTTTGTCTTTACCTTGGTGACTTTTTGTATTCCTCAAAGTGTCCCTTCATGATAAATTTCACCTTTCCTCTTTTGTATTCACTTGATGACTCTTGGAATTCCCCAAGATGACTCTTCATGGGAAAATGCATCCCATTCTTCTTTTGTCTTTACCCCATGACTCTTCAACTTCTCCATGGGCCCTTATTTTGTCTCATATACAATCAAATATATATTTGTTAATATTTAATAAATATTAACACACATTAGCCAACATATAACTATTATAAATATCATTAAATGCAATGGGGCCTTTATCACCAATAATGCTAGACCTTTGACATCAATGGCAATATTTCCAATAGAGATGTGGTAAGAATTATTGAGGATTGATAATTGACTTCTGATCATTCTATTACAAATAACTATTACTATTTCATGTTGAAATGTGTTTTGTCCCTTTTGAACATTATTTTGAAAATTTTAGTGTCTTTTTTCTTTGTCTTGTTTAGCTTCAACAAGATTGTTTTTAGTCTGTATCACAACAGTTTGTAGACTATTTTATTATAGAATTTTATTTCTAGAGGTGACTCTGACTCTATATTTGATGCTTTCTAAAAATATTGGTGCTTATTCTAAATATTTGCTAATTTTCAATTGCGAGTATCTCATTGTTTGCAAAGTTGGAAGGATTGAAATCATCTTTCAAAGGTGACCTATCTAAGAGACTTATTCCACCCTTAGGAATTCATCAATAAAGAAGGGGAGAAGTTTGGAGGCCTATTAAAAGGAAAAGTTTAGCTTCTGAGGATCATCAAGTTCCTAATAATCTTGAATCCTTGTTAATCACCCCATTATTGAGGACTATCATAGCTCTTCTAATGATTTTAAAACACATAGTCATGTTTATTTTCTATCTCCTTCTCAACTAGATAAATCCTCTCATAGGTCTAATCCACCTAGTCCACCTCATTCACCCCCACATATCTCTTTTTAATTTATTATTGAACCTCTTACTGAACCAATCATGACGCACAATGACTAGAAGGAGAATACACATCCTAAATTTAAATTCCCACATGATATGGAGTTAGGAAATGCCTCCCAAAATTTTAAGGGAATAATAGTAGTAAGTGATGATCAATATCTGAGGGTTTATTAGAATATCATTGAAGATTATGATATTGAGTAATAGGATGTGTAAATCAATTTTTTTGTGCACACGTTGGAGGAAGATGCTTGAGATTGGTTTAGTTTTCTTCCTGCTCTATGCATTTATTTATGGTAAGAGATGAAAAATGTTTTTAGAATTTAGCATGGTGTTAGGATTGATCCAAGGTTTCTCTTGGACAAATTTTAGAATATAAAGAAGGATCATAATGAGTGTGTGCAATACTTTAACACATAGTTCAACCAAACCATGATGTAGTTGCCTAAAAACATTAGGCCCAGTGACATAGTGTGCTTGATAAAGTACTATGATTCTTTTGATAAGAAGGTTGCTTATTTATTGAGGGGAAAAGATCCCACTAACTTATAATTAGCATATAATACGACCATCTAGATTGAGAACAACATCAAGATTGTGGGAAACTCATTAAATAAAAGGGTTGATGTGAAGCTGATCAATCTAGAGAAGACACAACCCACAAAGATAGCCAACTTGGAGGAAACTATAAAAAATTTGGAATCTATTGTTAAATAAATGTTGTTTAAGATGTGTAGATATGAAAAGGGGGTCCCTCAAGTGCCTACTAGCTATGATAGATCTTTGAATTTCAATCAAGCATAAAGGGGGCCTACTTTCCACTAAAGAGACAATGATAGAGGAAAGAGGCCTACATGTGAAGATAGGATGGAAAGAAACCAAAATAGATGGGCCAAAAAGGAGGTACCTAATCCTTTGAACACCAAGGTAAATGTTGTAAATTCTAACTTAGACATTGATTGGTGTAATAAGTTCTTTCTTCTACACCCTCTATGTGATACTGCTAAGTAACTTGATGAAGACCTTGATGAACTTGAATATGCATCATTTGACAATGAGATATTTATGTTTGATTGTCAAAGACCTCAAGATAAATTTATGCCTCCATGGAATTATGGAATGATGCTATGTTTGATTATTACTGGAGTATTACCAAAATGGAAAGTTTCCCAACTTTTGATTTTTCTTGTGATGCAATGTGGCACAAGCATATGAATTGCCCATTCATGACTTTGATATCTAGTATTCTATGATATTCAAGAAATATCATAGGGTAAATCCATCAATTAAATATAGGTAGTTTTTTATTAATGCAACAACTACCTAAAATAAGGAATACAACTTGATAAGTAGGCAACCAAGTATTGTTCCTCAAAACACTACCCCTACAATTTCAAAGGTACAAAACACAAGAAAGGAGGCAAAGAAAGTTACAACATTCCCAAAAGATTCTAATATAACACCTATAACCCAAGATGTTAATCTTAAAGGTGTTCCTCTTAGGAGTACAAAAAACCTATGTTGTTTAGCATCCCTAAGGATACTAATGAGCTTAGGTAAAATCCACATTTGAAGGCTATTATCAAAGTTTAAAGTTCATCCTAGCATACTACACTTTAGATCTTGAGTGATTATATTCTAGCTAGAGGTGTCATTACCCTTACACCAAATATGCCTCTTCCTCAATATAGTGTGTGTGACATGGCTCAAGTGTTGAGTCAAATAAAGATCACTGTGCCATCTATTGAGTTATTAAAAATACCTAAACACAGGAAGGTGGCCTTTGATTATCTACAATTTGGTAAAAAGTTAGTTGTAAATGAAGTTGAGTTACACCAAGCACCCCAAAAAAATATTAAGAATCATAAGAGGTTGTTGAACCTACCTTGGACGTTTATTTGGGGACTGCATTAGTAGAGAATCAACTAAACATGGATCCTTTGATCATTGGTCTAGTTATTTATAACTTCATGTTTTATTATTGCACTATTTGCAATGTGATGCCCTTGGATGTCTTCAATGAGCTTAGACTAAAGATCACGTTAGCCTTTGATAAGTGTTATGCCATGGTCTCATGAGAGGTTCCATTTTTTGGACAATTAAAAGGCCTAGTGGTTTAGTTAGTATTTTACCCTGATAAGTATTTAAAC
Source organism: Torreya grandis (assembly GCA_037957365.1). Classification (NCBI taxonomy): domain Eukaryota; kingdom Viridiplantae; phylum Streptophyta; class Pinopsida; order Cupressales; family Taxaceae; genus Torreya; species Torreya grandis. Next base: position 1,109,168 of record JARHVA010003238.1, read on the forward strand.
ATGGAAGTGGTAGTTATAGACTACCCACCTAAATGGGGAATGTTTCTAGCATGAAAATGAGATGTCAACATGGGTGGAAGCATACAAATGGACCTTTCCTATGCCACCATTCCTTTGAGGGGCAAGATTTTTAGACTTTATTGAGATCCAAAGATGTTATATGTGATTAAAGATCCAAAACATGCTCTCAAAGAAGTTTTGTACATGGATGTTGAGCTTGGAAACTTTATTTGGAATGTTAATGTTAGTGAACAACCTATTCTTCTTGATGTTGATCCTGACAAATAAAATGCATTTTGGAGGATTGCTTTAATGGAACTTGCTCCAATCTCAAATGGAGTCATGGTTGTATTCTATGCCCCTGATGGTAATTTTTTTATATTTTATTTCCATCTTTTGAGTGCACTAAAAATACTATTGAGTATGAGGCACTCTTTCTTAGTCCAAGGACTGCCCATGAATATGGAATCAAATGTCTAGTCTTTAAGGGTGATTCTGAGTTAGTGGTAAAGCAATTTTTCAATGTTTTTTTCATGAAGAATAAAAGGTTGAAATAGTATTAAAATGTTGTTGAGGACTTGTTGGAGTTCTTTGATGCATTCAATTTGTGTTATCATGACAAAATTTTCAACTAGGAAGTTGATAAACTCGTAGGGCTAGGTGCTAAATTTGACATTGAAAATACAAGCCCCCATTGCCAATATCAAGTGAAAATGCTTGTTAAGCCTACAATCCAAAAAAATGTTCATCATTGGTAGGTATTTGATGATGATGAATATATTAAGAGGTTTTTGAACTATGAGGCTAAGTTCCATGATTATCTCATAGACTTGGATTCTATGGTATAGGTCAATGATGGGAAGGAGACTTTATTTGAGAAAGACATTATTCAGTGGAAGACAAATACCATAAAAAGAGGTCTGGTCAGTCTAGAAGCATCTTTTGATGGAGTATAAAATATTAAGTTAAGAAACGTATTCATCTCAAAGGACGTGATTGAGTGTAACTTGGGTTCTCATGAGAATCCAAGGAAGGTTTGGCTGGGTACTCACCTGAGTACAATAGAGAAAAATATTACATGAAACTATTAAGAAAGTATAAATATTGCCTCATATGGTCTTATTTTGAGATAAAAACATATAGGGAAGACTTTTTCTAGTATGTCATCCCATTACAGCCTGATAGCAAACCTTTCTAGTAAAAATAAAGACCCATTAACCCCATCTTGGCAACCAAGATGAGAGAGAAGTTAAAGAGGATAAGGGATGGTGGCATCAATAAACCCATCAAATATTCATTATGGGTGGTGAATATGGTCCATGTTAAAAATAAAAATGGTGACATACATTTGTGTGTGCATGTCAAGAATTTAAATAACGATTCTTTAAATGACAATTATCCTTTCCCAATATGGAGAACTTGTTGTAAAGTGTTACTAGATCAAGAATGATTTATACATTGGATGGCTTCTCAAGTTACAAATAGATTGTGGTGAAGGAATCTGAGAGCTTGAAGACCATGTTCACAATACCTTGGGGAACCTATGCATACATGAGGATGCCTTTTGGATTGATTAATGATCATGTAATGTTATATTGAGGTATATATGTTGCTTTTGTAAGGAATTTTAACTATTTTATTGATGTTTTTTATATGATATCACTATGTACTCTAAAATAATAGAAGAGCATTTGAAGCATCTCAAAAGGGTGTTGATTAGATATAGAGAATTCAATATTTCACTTAATTTCAAGAAGTATAACTTTAGACTATAAAAGTCCAAGTTATTGGGACATATAATGTCCAAGGATGATGTCTTAATTGACCCTAAAAGGGTTATATCCATTGAAAATTTTCTTATCCCATAGTCCAAGAAAGGAATTCAGTCCTTCTTTGGACAAATTAACTTTGTAAAGAGGTTTGTGTCTAACTTTGTATAAATCACTTTGCCTATTACTTCTATGTTAAAGAAGGACCAACCCATTAGATGGGGGGAAAAGGCCACTCAATAGTTCAAGTACATCAATGGAGATTTAAATTATACCCTTATTTTGGCTAGTCTTGATTACTTGAAGCCTTTTCAGGTATTTTATTTTGCATCATCTAATACTTTGCCTATAATCTTATTGTAAAAGAATGAGGAAAGTCATAAAAAACCCATAGATTTCTTCAACAAAGCTATGCAAGGTCCTACACTGAAGTACACTATCATGGAGAAATAGGCTTTTACTCTATTAAAGGTTATTAAAACATTTAGGTAATATATTTTGAGTTTTAATGTCATTACTTATGTCCCTCAGACTATGGTGGAGGACATCTTAACTCAGACTGATGTATCCAATAAAAATTTTAGGTGGGTTAACAAGCTATAAGAGTGTGACATGTATATTCAAACCACCAAGCTCGGAATAGGGATGGGTCTAGCCAAACTTAGGGTTGAGACAAATTTTCAATTTTTTGAGGTAAATAATGTTATTTTTAACATTGATGATTCTTTGAGTTAGTAAAATGCATCTCCGTGGTATAGAGAAATTGTTCAATACTTGTAAAATCTAAATTATCCCCTATCTTGGATAAGAATGCATGAATAACTCTAAAGCTCATATCCCAAAAGTACCTCTTGACTAAGGATGGACTCATATGGAAGAATCCAAATGGGGTTCTCCTCAAATGTGTGCTTAAAGAATAGATTGTTGTTTTGATTGAAGACTTTCATAGTGGATTTTGTGGTGGAAAATTTACACCTAAAGTTACAACTCATAAAATTTTGAGAGGTGGTTATTAGTGGCCATCACTATTCAAGGATATTACTCAAGTAGTCAGATGATGTGAGAAATTTTAACACTTTACTAAGAGGATGAAAGCTTTAGGTTCTCTTCCCTTTTAACCTATGATGATTGAATCCCCATTCAGATAATGGGGAATGGATTTCATTGAAGAAGTCATTGTTTTATCAAGTGTTGGAAATAGGTGGATCCTAGTTGAAATTTATTACCTTACCAAATGGAACAAATTAATCCCAATAAAGAAAGCAATGGACTAGCTAGTCATGGATTTTTTGTTAAATCAGATTATTTGTAGATTTACTGTGCCTATCAAGATAAATTCTCATAATGCCATGAGATTCAAAGCCAAACCTTTGGTGGCATTGTGAAAATATGGGATTGATCTAACCTATTCTTATAAGTACAACCCTCAAGGGAATGGGAAAGTTGAATCAAGTAACAAGAACTTGGTCAAAATTATGAGATGAACATTGGAAGAAAACAAGAAGTGGGGTGAGTAGATAAAGTTTGCTTTATGGGATGATAGGATTACACCTAAGAGAGGTATATACAAAATCCCTTTTGAGATTATTTATAGAGTTGAAGCAATTTTCTCTATGAATTTTTAGCTACCCACTTATCAACTCATGTAGAAATTAGGAGATGATAAACAAGTCCATAAATATGAAAGCAAGGTAAACTAGATTATTGAGATTAATGAAACATAGATACTAGCTCATGAAAGACACCTTAATTTCAAGGATAAGCTAAATAAAATATTTGATAGAAAGGTCACTCCAAGAACTTTATAAGTAGGTGGTTTGGTTCTACTTTGGGACAATAGGCATGAGGAGAAAGGAAAACATGGAAAATTTGATGCCTTGTGGATGGGTCCATATTCCATTGACTATAGGATTGGGGAGCATACATTATTTTTGAAAGATCAAGAAGGTGAAATAATAGAGTTGATAGTTAATGGAAGACATCTAAATAACTTCCTTAATTAATTCCATCTACAACTATGTACCATATTTTATATTGTCTAGCCACTTTGTCTTTTATTTTTTTATTTCCCCTTGATTTTGGCATTATTTGTGTGGTCCATTTTGCATTCCTATTTTTTGTGTTAATTTTAAAATCTCCTTGATCTAATTTTTTTAAGTATGTCATGTTTTATAGAGCCTTTATGAGAAGTTTTTGAAAAAATTTCTAAGTCTTGACTCCATAGTGCAATGGATTAGCACCTCGTCATGTATTATGTGGTTCTTTACACACCCACAAGGGGTATGCATCCCTAAGTGAGAGAAAGAGTTAGTGCTCAAAATTTCACTAGAGCAATTGGGCCCTTATTCATAAAAATTCCTGAGTCTAGCCTAGGTTGAATATTATTGTCTGGGTATTTTGCCTAACTTTTAATCCCATGTGTTTCTTTAGAAGGTCAAAATCATGTAAGAAATTTTATATGTCTTTTGTCTTGTTTTATCTTGGTGATGTTGTTCTTTCCCTTAGAATTTTTAGGCCTTTTGCATGAAGAAAATGTCCAATGGAAATAGGTCTTCGAGCCTTTTTGTCGTAGATAAAAATTTTGAAGACTTATTTCCATCATACATTTTATCCTCTACAAAAGTTCCAAATGAATTCAATTACTTATCTCTTTCAGTCTAAGTGTTTTCTAAAAGTTCCAAACGGATATTTCATTAATTTTGAGTTACTTGTTTTGGACTTTTTGTCCATGGAAAAAATTCCAAAGGGCACTTGCCCTTCGGGCATCTTTCCCACACAAAAATACCAAAATAATTGTAATGTCATTTGTTTTAGCCAAGGGTACTTTGAAGAAGTTTGTAAGGGTCATTTTGACCATGAAAAAGTTCAAAAGGATCAGTTTCATCAGGAATTTCACCTTTTCAAAAAATCTTGAAGGGAACTTTTAGAAGATGGAGGACACTTTCAACAGGTCTGAAGGGCATTTTTGTAGGGAATTTTACCCTCATGAAATATTTGAAGGGTATTATCAAGTGCACAAAAAATTCTTTCAACAAAATTGTTATGAGGCAAAGGTCTATTTCCTTCAAACATTTTTCCTGAGAAAAAAATCCAAAGGAATTGCATTTCTTTGAGAGAAACACTAAAGTTAATTTCTATGAGGAAAGTGCAATGGTCTAGTTTTTTTGGCAAAAGTGTAAAAGAATTTTCTTCAAGGAAATTATTTCAAATAAAATGCTCAAAACAATTATCCTGATAAAAATCCAAACGTTGATGACTCAATTCATAAGTGTCAAAGAAAATAGAGAGGCTAAAAACAAAGACTCAAAAATTGCCACAAAACAAAGTCCCGAAAAGAATATTTCCAAATTGTAGGTGACAATTTCATGAAAAATTTTATGGGTACATAAATGTCAATTTTAAGCTACAAGGATTACTCCTTGGGATTAAAATATCAAGGATAGCCACATGAGCTTTAATTTTAGACCTAATAAAGTAGCCATTTGTTTTCAAATGGGGCACATCCAATAGATTGTGTTCACTCAAATTAGGATGATATGACGGTGCATGATCAAAGCTAAAAATTTAAAAGAAATTAGGAATCCCATAGGGCTACCAAGTGTCAATTTCATAGGGCATGTTTTAAAGTCTAAGCATGTTCGAAAGACTTGATGGTGCAAGTTGGTAGTTGACAAGTCAATGGGACCCAAGTTTAAACAAGATGCATTCATGTGGCATAGATGCACTCAAAGTAGGACCAAATGTCTACTAAGTACTCAATATGCCCATAAGGCTACCAAGTGGCACACCATAGAGGCCAAGGAAGAGGCAATATCCAATCACATTCCACCCCTCAAAACATGATCCAATGGAGTGTATTTACTTTCTTGACAAGATGTGATAGTGTGCATCTAAGTTTGAAAAGTCAAGATCATGTGGGAAAATGTAGACATGATAAATGGCATAGTTGTGTACCACAAGGTTATAGCTCGAGCATTTCATTGCAAGATCTACAACTCACATATGCTTGAGAAATGAAGATCTAATGGTGTGATCTAGGATAAATTTTTAAGAGGGATATGATTACATGAGAAGGTGACAAGTGTATAGACTAGAGTAATTAGTTATTCGAGATATGTAGATGCCCAGTTGAATCTGAGGTAGAGTTATAAGCATTATATGTGATAATATTTATCTTTGAAGATAAAATTGATGGTTATTTCATAGATGTGGTAATGGTTTGAGGAGAAAAATAATGTCTAACTACCATTTTCAAAAGTGAATATTTCCATTCAAGATCAAAAATCATTTCAGTTACATGTTGTAATCAGATCAACTCCCAATCCATCATTACAGGTGATGGAATTTCCCTTTGCACATATGGAAAATATATTTCCTATTTAGAAGTGTCCATAATGTGAAAAATTAAGTAATAGGAAAGCATATCCATGTAAGTTACACATATTAACAAAATCTATTATTCTTTCAAACAATTTTTCCTTTGGCAGTGGAAGTGAGTGATTAAGGGAATCTTTAGGTAGTTCTACATCAAGACAAAATTGGTTTGGCTCCTCAAGAAAATATCCTCCTCCTAGGCTCGTGTGAAAGGTATTTTGTTAAGAAAAGAGACAAAATGATATGTTCTAGGTGGCTACAAGTCCTCATCATTCTTTGTAGAGGTAGTTGCAACAATGATTTTTCTTAAAAATTGATGAAGATCTGAAGTGTGGCAAAAGGCATTTTCTAGTTAGGAGTATCTTAATGGGACTAGATAAGTTCATTGTTAAATTTTTAAAAATTTCAGCCCATAGTCCCATATTTTGGGAGGATTAAAAAAGTATAAATAAGGGCTTTATCTTTTATTTCAGGGTTGTTGGGTACTGTTGGTTGTTATTACCTTTTTGGGTTGATATAGGTCATTTTTGGCATCTATTTCTTCCAAATGTTGGTTTTGTAGAATTTTTTCCAAGATTAAGTGTTGTGTGTACACTTTGTCTCTCTTGTTAAGGTGATTACAATAGTACATCCATTGGTAGGCTTTGAGATCATGTTTATGTCTCCCTTGTCAAAAGAGTAGTCTCACCATGCCCATCACCATGGTAGTATTATGATGGGTTCATGTCTATAATGTTTATTTTCAATAATGTGGAAAACATTTGTGTCTCTTTACTATATTCTTCTAATGAAATGCAATAATATAATATTCAATTTCTTTTTATTGTATATTTAGGTCTATGTTCATTATTGGTTGTTATTCTGAGCATGCATCTAGTTTATAAGTCCCTTTATATATCTATATTTGGAAATGCATAGTTTAATACCTTTTAAGGACTACATAGGCTCATGAATTTAGTAGGAGAAAATATTTGAGATTCTATATTCATTGTATGTCCTAGTCTCTTAGGGATAATTTGATGTTTGTCATTTTCTTGCATTTGAAATGTTTTGTGTCTTTACTAAGGAAAATTGTCATGAAATATTATTAGATACTTGGTTGTTTGGAATCCATTAGAACATCACCCTCTACTTTAAAATCAACTATAAATTTGTCCTACCCTATTCTCCCTTTAAAATAACACACTCTGTTACATATTATAAGTGTTACTTGCCTTGAAAATGCATAAGATCTATCCTATTTGGAATGTGTTTATAGTTTAGGATTTAAATCCTAGCATTGTAATCTTTTGTTTAGTTCTTTTTTTGTTGAATATTTTATGAAATGAAGATTATAATCAGAATTTAATCTATCTTTAGTATTTTTGTATGACATAGAGAATTTGTACATTTTGTGTGACAACCCTTCATGGGTGAAGTGTGCAAACATGGGTATGCTTTGGTCATATTTGTTCCTTATGCCAAAGAATCCCCATGGAAATTAAATTGTAAAATCCCTCCATGTGAGTAAGCTACCCCATAGGTTTTCTCACCTTGGTGTAGGTATAGCCAAAAGTAGTAGGGAGCTAACCATACCCTTTTTAGGTGATTCTTAGTCATTATCTTAGTTTGGTCTATTCATGATGCCAAAACCTACCTCAGCTACAACAACATTCTAGTGGGTTTCTCATCACTATTTACCATTTTCTTCAAGTGTGAAAAGATAGGTTAGAGAGGTTTAAAAATAGGAACCAACACAACATAAACATTAAATCACATACATCTAAAGCATACATAGGAGCATACATTACATAAACACATCATATATGTTGGAAACCCTCTTGGTGGATAAAATCCATTAGACCCTAAAAGATGGAATACATTCATGTAAAATAAGATCCAACATTTAGACAAACACCTAGTAATTAAGGAACAACCATCCCTTAGTTTAGTGAGACTCCCATCCTATAAGGAGGCACCAACCCCCTAAGCAACCAAGTACCCACTCAGCTACCTTGATCTGATCTCCACCTCTAATTTGATGTCTTCTACACCTAATAATGGACTTCTCTTGAACTCTTTCCCCTTTACATTATCATAAACTTTCATATAAAATTAGCGTATTCAAAGCACCCTTTTGGATCACTCTTCACTTTTAAGACCATAAATACTTAGAAAACCTATAGCAACTCTATCATTCAACCAATAACATGACATATATGTTATGCACACAATCATTAACCTATTGATATTTTCAATCCATCCACTAAGCACATTGATTGGATCAAATTCCAGGGCTTACTCACTCAATCTACCTATTCTTAGGCTTATTAGGTCTAATGACCTATATATTTACATTGATCAACTCGATCAGATAAACATCATTGACCCTCTTTATTTTTTGATGGTTCTCACTAAATTTTACCTTCTCTTTCAGAGTCTACTTTGCTTAATGCCACATTTTCTCCACTCTTCATTCTCATTCAAGTCTAGAAACCATTGGCTTGGTCTCCACCATTTATAGAGTCTTCATAAATATATCTTCTTGGTCAGCCATAAGACTTACCTTAACCATTAAGACATCAAAATGCCAATACATATCTTAAATACATTAATATTGGTTGGCCATAGCATCAATGGGTCATACTTAAGAAGCTACACCTTTCAATTAGGCCTTAGTAGCCCTTTTAGGTCTCATTGAGACCTATTAACCCATTTAGCACTCCATTGAGAAAATGAAGAGCATATGATCAAATACAACTATATGGGTCCACTCCATATAAACCTTATGACCTCATAATGTTATTTTTACAACCAAAACTTCTTTTTACTAAAGTAAAATTACTTGAATAATATTTTGTACACTATAACACCATGAATAAAAAAATAATCAAATTTTAATCTCCATATATTTAACTATATATATTTAGTCAAGCCTTCTAACTAGGATCTCTAGATGCACCTTGAACTCCTCTATAACTTTTCATTTTACTAAATTAAGAAATTCATCTTCGATTAAAATAAATATCCCAAACATTGATCACTAGTTTTCTTCATAAATTTCAATATTTGAACTCTAGTAGTCAATGAGAAATTGGGAAACATCGATCATGTTGACCTCAGCTCATCCACCATTGAAAATTTGAATAAACACACTCTATCCATCTCTATATGTTAGCCTAATCTCTATCTTGAAATACTCACCATTGATCTAAGATCCTCACTTCCACGATCATGCCACTTGGTAGCCCTGCATGCCTTCTACACACATTGATCCTTTGATTTGACCTTCACCATTGATCTTTTGACTATATTATAATCCATGAACCATTTATATTTTTTCCAAGCTCCATAAATGTGACACATGTCATTAACACATTCATAATTGACATACTAGATTTTATGTGCATTGTTAGATCAAGATCTATGATTTAACATGCACTATTAGATCCATTGACTAATTGACCTCAGAATTTAATGTAGTTAAACTTAATGGTCTTTGGCCCATCACAATCTATTAAAAACAACTTTAAATATTTATGTCTTGAGTTAGAAAACTCTTCAAGACTCCAAATCTTTAGGGTACCTTATTGGCACTATAAAAAAAACACCATGAAAACATTTGACCTTAGTTGACTTTTTGAATACTATAAATAGATACACAAACTTTTTGGTTCATTCATTTATGTATGACGTGTAGTGATGGTTTGGCTTCTCTTAAGCTAGAACATGCATGTTTATTATTTCAAATGATCAAGTGACACGCTAGAGCTTCACCAAGACATTTATGGATGCTTCACAATTTCTTCTTTATCCTTGCATACCTACATATGTGATATATCTATCCAAACTATCAATAATAACCATTAATTGCCTATATCAAGCAAACATTAAAGAATAATACAAGAACACTGAAGCACATTGAAGAAATTTTTTTCATAATCATCCTAACACACATGACACTTCATCAACCACCTTGGTCACATTAGAGACATCATTAGAAAACCTCCAACAATCTCCTCCTTTGTCATTAATGTCAATACCTATACAAAGCACTTTCTCCCCCTTTGACACAATGACAAAGTGGGCTCAACTCCTGATCATGTGGGCTTGAAATAAACTTTGAGGATAAATAATAAGAAAGGATCACCTCTGATAGATGATACAGACTCCCCATAACATATTTCATACCTCTTCTTACCTTTATCTTCTCAACCATGCTCAATGACTACACACTTAATTGATCATACAAAGCTTCTTGGCTTAGGCATCCTTTGAGAACCTTCAAACCATATCCAACCATGATGAAATAAAAACACTTTCCTTCACACTTTCTCACATTAGGCTACCTCCATGATTACCATTAGATGAATAATCCAATATTAAAATAGGAAAGATTTATAAAAACAACCAACAAACTCATTCAAGAATAACCATACTTTTGCTATTTGGAGAAAATGACCAAAGACCATTCTTATCTTTACTAGCCTTGCCAAGAGGCCTAATAACCCTACTTGAACCTTGAAATACCCATATATTTATTGTGTATGCACCTTTAAGACTTGAAATTATCATATTTGAAGTACACTCATGTGTCTCCTCATTCATCCCAAAAAGCATCTTCCAAATCTACTTTTGTACCATAGCTTCTTCACAAACCTACTAGCCAATTAGCCCTCTATTTGCATAAATCCTCATCCATAGGAGATACCACAAACTTTCAAATGACTTTGAAACACTTTTTTAAAATTCATTTGGCCATTTTAATATATTAAGTAACCTCAAACCTCAACTCCCTTAAGAACCTAACCAACATGGCTAAGAATACTAGATTATCAAATGAGACTTAGTCAACTCATCACCTTTCGATCAAAAATATCACTTGAAATATTTCTCACACTTGGAAGTTAATAAAATATATTTCTAGGTCTAATTGTGAGGTCACACACCTTGGAGAACCCATATACCCATTTAGCTAGGTTTTCACTTGCTTTTATTTAAGCCAAAATTGGGAAAACCCAAGAGCACTCAAAAAGCTTCAATTTATACATAAAATATATTCAATGCATAAAATATCTTGTATCATACCTGAATGGATTCAACACACCCTTATATTGCACTAAGACATCTTAAAAAATCATAATTCTCCAAATGACACTTAGAGATGCCAAAACACCATAAACTAATCATGATAACATTTTGAGATCACCAAACGACCTCATCCACTTTGACAAACCAAACTCAACTAATTTCAACTCTCTTTTATCAATCTAATTATACTACACAGACCGCTAATTCTAGGACTTGACCATTTATAAATATCCCTTTTTTATATACATGAGGATTCAATACATTTTCAAAGCACCTGACATGGTTTGATCAAGTCATCATATTAACATGCTTGAGTTCACATATGTAGCATAATTCTTCATATCTCACATATGTTCCCCCTCACATCATGCACAAATCTTTTAAGCCACTCAAGCTAATTGATTTAGCTCCCCTTAGATGAACACATATTCAAATGATATTATTGTCCTACAACATCAACCAAAGATTAACTGGTATCCATCATGCTTCCTCTTGCTTGTCAAATGTCTTATAGAAACTTAAATAGAGATACCTTGATTGATAATGTCCTAGAATAATGTGAAACTAGGAGTTTCCCACAACTCCTCATATTCCTTCTCCTCTTTGGTCATTTGATACTAATAGTTCTTCTTCTTCTTAGGCTTAAGAAAAATAACATGCTCATCCACTATAATAGTATCCTTTTATTCTAATATTAGACTGACAACATATGGAGATAATAAAGATTCATGATATACTTTTCATTTTAAGAAAGAACCATATCATTAGGTATTGACAACTGATGTTCTTTGCAAGAAACTATCTCAATAACAACAAGATATTCTCTTAGATCCATACAAGCCTCAATACTAGCCTCACTTATCACTTTGGTATTTTCTTTGGGATTGACATGAACTATATGATTCTCCTTTTCTATTTGGACATATGATACATTATCTTGGAATTCTTAAACCTTCTTCAAATATGATTCCTCTTTTGGTTTAGCTAGTAGTCCACCTTGATCTTTCAACTCAATTGAAGTAGTTATCTTGGTCTTCATTTCATTAAGATTCCATACCAATGATTGATGTGTCTTGAGTACACTAGGATCTCCATGCTCCTTCTTATGATTTGAGAGTTTTATTGTACAATATTTTTCAATATGACCTATTTGATGACAAGTGAAACAAATAACATCATCCATACCTTCTACTTGATGAATATTATGAATCTTAGCAAACATACCATCTTGTCTTTTAGGTTTATTATGCTCAAGTTTGACTATATTAGGTCTTCATACCTAGGTAAATATTTTTCCATATATTCTGGTGTAGAATCTAGCAATATGTCCATATCATGATAATTATATCATACTAATTTATCCATACCTCTAATTTACTATAATCTCTTCCTTCTACAATTTCATTCTTTATGACCAAACTTGTGATAAACAAAATAATGAACATTAAAATATATTTCATACCTCATGGAACTTGGCTTCTTGATGGATCTTTTCTTATTGAACTTTGTCCTTGCATCCTTCTTGTCTTAAGCTAACCTTTCTTGCTCTTACTCAACCTTGTTTATCTTGACAACAAATTACTCATGCTCATCCTTCAATGAATCTAGCTTGGTTTTTAATTTAATTCTCTCATTCTATTTAGCTCTCAGACTTGAACTTGTAGCCTCTAGCTAAATTTTGAGATCTTGTATGGTCTCCTTGTCTATCTTATATTATTTAACCATGTCATACTTTAATCTATATGCTTTATCTTCAATATTTTTTATAGAATCAAGATTAGATTTCAACTCATCATGTTCACCATGTTTTGAACTTAACTTGGCATTAGTCTCTTCTCACTAAGTCTTTACATGTAGGAAAACTTCCTCTTTTGATCTTAGATTTGTCTTTATAACACTTAATTTATCCTAAAGAATTTTGATCTTGATTTTTCCTTTTAAGGATTCTAGCTCCTTATTAAGCTTGATGCACTCATTTGTAATAGCCTTAAAGTTTGAGACCATGATCCTTTTATGATCTTCTTATTGATAATAGTCTCTCATCTTACTAGTGTACCTCTCAATAATTTCCTTCATCTTATTGCATTTTTATTCACTTGATTTTAAACATGCATAAGTAATCTCTACTTGAGCCTTTAACTCTTGATGTTTTTTTTTCAGGTGGTTAAAATTGCATACAAGGTCCTACTCTCATACCAATTATTAGAGGTACAATCATTAGGGGGGTAAATTAGTGATGTTATATAATATAATTCAATTCTAAACTCTTAAACATTCATCATACATAAACTTGATCAAGAAACATAAGCATGAAATCACATACATCCAAAATATACATAGGAGCATACATAACATGAACACATCATATATGTGGGAAACCCTCTTGGGGGATAAAACACACTAAACCTTGAAAGATGGACTATAGTCCGGTACAATATGATCCAACATTTAGACCAACACCCATTGATCAAGGAACACCCATCCCTTAGTTTTGTGAAATACCCATCCCATAAGGAGGCACCAACCCCCATAGTAACCAAACACCCACTCAATTACCTTAATTTGATCTCCACATTTGATTTGATGTATTTTACACCTGATAATGGGATTATTTTACTTGCACTCTTCCCCTTTAAACTCTCACAAACTTTCACATACAAGTATTGCATCGAAAACACCCTTTTGGATCACTCTTCACTTCTAATCACATACATAATAAAAAAAGCTGCGATAATTCTATCACAACAATAAAAACATGACATGTATGTCATGCACACACTTATCAACTTGCTTAGATCTTTAATACATCCACTAAGCACACTCATTCAATCAACCTCTTGGGATTTCTCACTCAATATACCTCTTCTTAGGCTTATTAGGTTCAATGACCTATATGTTCACATTGATCAACTTGATCTGATAAACATGACTGATCGTATTTACTATTTAATAGTCCTCACTGACCTGTACCTTCTCTTTCAAAATTTCCTTCACTCAATGTCACATCTTATATACTCTTCATTCTCATTCAAATCTAGAAACCATTGCCTCGGTCTCTAATATTTTACAGATTCTTCATGAATATTATCTTCTTGGTTAACCATAAGACTTTACTTAACCATTAAGACATCAAACATGCTAATACGTAGCTCAAATACATTAACATAGGTCAACCATAACATCAAAGGGTCACACTTAAGTGGTTACACTTTTAAATTAGGCCATAGTAGCCCTTATACGTCTCATAGATACCTATTCACCCATTTATCACTCCATTGAGCAAATTAAGAACATACAATCAAATATAACTATATGGGTCCACTCTATATACCCCTATGACATCTTCATGTGATTTCTCATACTCAAACATCTTTATGCTAAAGCAAAATTTATTGAACAATATTATGTACACATTAGCACCATGAATGAGCAAATAGTCAACTTTAAAGCTCCATATATTTAATTATACAGATAGTCAGATCTTTTAAATAGGTTTTATAGACATGACTTGAAGTCTTCTACAACTTTGATTTTTAATTTATTAATAAATTCATCTTGAATAAAAATATATAACCAAAAAAATAATTATTAGTTTTATTCATAAATTTGAAGATTTGAATTCCAATGATCACTGAGAAATGTTAAACATAGAACATCTTGACCTCATCTCCTGCACCCTGAAAACTTTGAATAAACATGCTCCATTAACCTCTATAGATTAGTTCAATATTTATCTTGAAATTAATCACCATTGATCTAAGATTATTTCTTCTATGATCATGTCACTTGGTAGCCTCATGTGCTGTCTATGCACATTGACCCTTTGACTCGAATCACACCATCAATATTTCAACTACACAATCATACACAAACCATTGATCTTCTATCCAAGATCTATGAATGTGATACATGTCACTAGCATGTTTCTCTTTGACAATTAAATTTTATATGCACCATTGGATCAAGATGTAATATTTAACATGCACTATTAGATCTATTAACTAGTTGACCTCAGAGTTTAATATAGTTAAACTTGATAGTCTCTGAACCATCATAATATATCATAGTAACTTTGAAGATTTATATCTCAAACTATAAAACACTTCAGGACTATAAATCTTTAGGTTACCTTCTTATCACTACAAAAAACATCGCCATAAAAACATCTGACCATAGTTGAATTTATGAGTATCAAAAATATATGCATAAACTTATTGGTTCATTCATGTCTGCATGATGTGTAGTGATGATTTGGCTTATCATAAGCTATAAGACGCATTTTTCTTATTTCAAATGATCAAATGACATACCAAAGCTTCACCAAGACATCTATATATTCCTCACAAATTAATATTTGTCTTTACAAACTTGCATATGTAATATATCTCTCCAAACTATCAATAACAACCATCACTTGCTTATATCAAGTAAACACTAAAGAATAATGAAATAACATGTAAGCACATTGAAGCACACTTTGTCATTGTCATCCTAACACACATGACACTTCGTAAAACACCTTGGTTACCTTAGAGACATCATTAACAAACCTCCAATAGTCAAGAAAACATTTTCAAGGATTTCAACACATGGCCATAATAGATGCATTTTTGAAAACCAATTTGACCTAAGAAAATATAAAGTGAATCAAAGATCTAATGCATTCATGCAATTTAGAGGAATACTTAAACATCAAAAGTAAATCTTGTAACTTAGTGACCATATTGAATATCTACATGATGATTACACATGAATGGTAAAAATTGTAAAATATGACAAAAGCCATAGATTCATAAATATCTAAAGTTACAATGAGGAAAATTAGATAAGTGATTTTTTAAATGTGACTCGCCATTAATTCACAATGATCCCAAATACTTTAAATAGTTACATTTAAAGGATAAAATTATTCCTTTAATAAAATAATGTCTTTAAATATCATAATACTATCATTACAACAAATAACCACAAAAGGGTGTTCCCAAGTTAGAACCACCCTTGAATTTTTTGAAATGACATTTTTGGGTGATATATCTCAGGACTCTTAATAAAGAATAAATAACAAAAACTAACAAGTTTCAAAATGGTAGGTACATTACAATGCTCATTCTTACTTACTTCTTCAGACCATTGAAATATTATAAATGTGTGTGTGTGTGTGTGTGTGTGTGTGTGTGTGTGTGTGTGTGTGTGTTCAATTTATAATTAGGTAAACCATTACACATATATATTTTAATAAATGCTAGGTGTTATGGCTAGTGATTTATTATTTTTGGTGAAATTAGTGTTTAATTCCTAAATAATAAAAGGGTTTGAGGAGGAGAAAATTAGTAGATAATATTCCAAATTAAAGCTACTGATTTGTGAAATTTAATTATAGTTTGATATTTTCTAAAAATATTAATGAGATAGAGAGAGAGAAAATTAAATTTATCTTATTATATATTGATCCAACTAAAATAGGGCATGTAAATTTGTGTGCAGGCCTAGGACACTGTCACAAAAAAGATCCTAAACTTCATTTCTTGATTGGATAGGAGCACTAAAATTGGACACCTTGGGCTCTGAAGCTATAGTCCTTCACCAACACTATTTTCCTAAGGATCTAATCTTTCTAGGTTTTATTTTCCTAGCCATTGTAATAATATGTACAAAACTTTAGAGACTCATTGTCAACATAGCTCCTTATAGAGCTAATTTTAGATATCTCTATCTTTTATGCACTTGAATAGAAACTTTTACCAATAGGGAAAAGGGCTTTGTGTGTGTAAGATGCACTAGATGTGTTTCACACCCTATGTTTTGGCATGTTACCTACATATCAATACTCTAAGGAGGGATCAAGTCATATGTAGTTATCCTTTTAAGAGTGCTTGGTGCAATAGTGAATGGAAATGCAAGAAATGCAAAAACTAGATGTGCTTGAGATGACTAGGGGCTAGTGTGAGGACTTGAATTAGATTGAAAGTGTATAGGTTAGATGTATGTAGAGAATAGTGAAGATTAATTGAGTGGTCTTGTATGTATTCTTGCTTGCGTGAGTGATATTTTTCAACCATTTCCAAATGATCTTTGAATGGGCTTTGTATGGATCTATTAGTCATGGGTTAGATGAAATCAGACTAGGCTGACACAATGAACAAGAATAATTAGGGGAAAATGGTAATATACAATCAAATTGTGATTAGATAGGAGTGCTAAAAAGGGGAGACCCTAGGGTCCAACACTATATTCCAACTTTGGTGCTATTTTTCTAAGTAGATGGGAGTTGAAGGGATGGATTAGTCATGAAGAGAGGGTTGTAGTTCATCTCAGATCAAGTTTGGATAGCTATGAATGATTGGGAATCATTTAAAATAATCCTAAGAGGTTTATGAGAGCATGCAAGAGGGACATAAGGATTGGATATCATTATCCATATGCAAGTTGTCAATTTTTTTCATTTTATATGACAACATTTGCCCCCCATTTATTTTAGTGATGTAGCAAAGCAAAATACTAGGATAAAAGAAAATAAAAAGTGTACTTGAACTTACCTATAAAGGCAAAGCCCATGAAGTTATGTGATGTTAAGTAATGTTGGATAGTGTATAGAGAACATGTTGTGTAAGTGTGAATCTATGAAAGGAAAATAAAGAATAGATCAATTCTTATTATATATAATATAAAATAAGAACATAAAAATTTGGGTGAGAGAGAGAGAGAGAGAGAGAGAGAGAGAGAGAGGTAAAAGAAAGAATACACCTCAATAGGTATGCAAACCAATATAAAACCTATTGTGATGCTGGGAAGATTGAGTAATGTCAGATGTGCTAGATGATGTTGTGCCAAAAGCTATATCATGAATAAAGTTGAGTGCTCAATTCCCCAAAATGTGGCTTAAGAGTGAAAATTTTGGCCCTTTGGCTCCATTTTCACCTAATAAGTGAAGCTATATGATCCTATGTGTATTAATTGATGTTTGGACTATGTGTCTAATTCATTTAAATAGGTGGCTCAAGAATACAAAGGCTACCCCTTTGGATCCATCATTGCCTTGTGAAGTGAAGCTATGAACTGATACTAGTACAAAGACATATGTCATATGATATGGCTTATAAATCCCATAAATACTCTAAAAATTTAACAATGTAGCATGGATAGCCAAATGTGTACTAGAAACTAGGCCAATGTTGGCCACCTTAGAAAAGATGGAAATTAGGCTTGTATGAAAGCCACTCCAAAATTGAAAATTTGGATTATGTAGAAGCCACTCGAGAAATAGAGAATGTGGAGGTTAGACTTGTATGAAACCACTCCAAAATTATGACAACCACCTACAAATGGAGTAAACCACATAACTATTGAGAATGCCTGGGTAATGTTGAACTCAAAAAGAAAAGAAGCAAAAGTGTTATGCAATCTACCCCCAATCACTGGTGTCTAAAACATGGATTTTGATTTGAAAGTTATATCAACTATTGTATCTAAAATTGGAAGTGAGAATCAATCATGCCATGCATGATGCCCCCTATGTCTAGATTTTATGAGAAAACTATAATAAAAACTCCTGATTCTGAACTAGTCTGATTATCTAAAACTATAGCTAAACCTACTTTTTTGCATGCTTTTGGAAAATTTAGGTTTTCTATTATTTGGATAAGAACACCGAAAAAGGACACCCTTGTGTCTAACGTTATAGTCTAGCCTTGGTGCTTTGTCTTGGGCTGAAACTAATTGCTATTCTATATTTTTAAGTATTTTCTTGGTCTATTCTAAGTGGTTTGATGATTGGTTGTTATTTTGGTTATTTTGAAACTATATTTTTTTACTGATAGGAGATTTGATCTATATATAGAAACCCCTATTTTTCCCCCCTCTTCTAAGGGTAGGAATAAGTACCCTACAATGACTGCCCTCAGAAGATGAAGCCTTGCAAGTGTGTTAAGATGGAAAATATACATGATATAGTAATGACAGTCAATAAGATATCTTAATATATAACATGGTTTTAATTGAGATATTTTTATATTAATAGGGGTATGCATAGATAGATATAGCAATGTAATAGCATGTGTAATGTACTAGAATTGAATTAAAACTAGAAATGTTAGTTGTTAGTTTGTTAGTTTTTAGCTGGAGGGATGGAATATGATATACATAACAGCATCTAAGAGACTAGTAAAATGCATGATATAGATCATGGCATTGTAAAAATTGTGAAAAAATCAAGCAACAAGCATACAAATCAAGAAGCAAGAAGAATACAAGGGTGGCCAAGGGGCCATAAAAACAAGGGACATAGACACATGTCACTCAAACTAGAAATCAAACATACAAGGCATGTTTAACTTTCACATACATATATAAGTGGAGCAAGCAAATTTTACACAAGGGCCACATGCACATAGAAGAGTACAAAGAAAGGACATTGGCAAATGTCTGAAAGCACACACATGAATAGAAGCAAAAGACATTAGAAAATGTCTTAAGGCACATATGGGAGACAAGTAGGATGTGGAAATGCAATCACATCAAGCTATGGTAAGAAATAAAATGAAGCATGTAAAGATTGGAAAGATACAATCACATATAACTAATCAAATCAATAGGGAAAGTATGTAAGACATGTTTAGTACAAGACTAGGTATATGATAAGAATTACATAGGTTCAAGATGTTAATGATATGTTGATAAAGTAATATGTGTAAGCTAGTAGATAATATACATCAACATGATAACTTAGAGTGTGGAGTGTGAGGATGACATAACTTGGATGGTGTAGTCATGTAGAAAATTCCCATAATGGGTATGGATATCAATGTGTGTCTCGAATGTAGAAGTAGGAATGCCCCCTAAATGGGTAGAGTGAAGCAATCAAGTAGCTAGATTTCACTGCACACACTCAACTAAGATCAAGTGAATCATGGTAATGTAGATAAATTGATAGACAATAGCATGGAACAAAAATTGTAAGTTCTAGCATAGCAATAGCAATGTAAAGCATGGATGATGCATACAATCAAAATGTTTTTATTATTTTTGACATATTTCAATGTTTTTATATTTTTTAAAATATTATACTATTTCTATATTTTGGAAGTATTTAAGCTATGCACAATCAAGCATAAGAAACTATGTATAATCAATGTTGAGGAGAAACGATACTAACCAATGAGTCTCATGCAAGACTCCCTATCATGGTGTTATATATCAAGGAGTGGAAATGTGCATGATCATGAAACATGTTGAAAATGCCAAGATTATGGCTGTGATGTCCCTTACTTAGGGGCTCCTTTTTCTAAGCAAAAGCTCTAATACCACTGTGATTTCCCTTACTTAAGGGATCCTTTATCTAAGCAAAAGCTCTGATACCACTATGATATCCCCTTCAAATAGGGAATATAGAAACACAAACAGTTCTGAACAAAGATACAATCTTGCAAAATAAATTTAGATAAACAATAAACCATAGTAAATCTCTTATCTACCAATCAAATATCTTATCACTTGTTTAGATAATTACAATTACAGTCCTTTCTCATACATATAAAAGAATATTAAAATTTGGTCTTAAAACCCTGATCTTTTGCAAATCTAGAAATGAAAGCTGATTTTTGGGCGTCTCGACCTACTATGATGAACACACAGTCACCGGCGTCGGTTGATATACTATCGACATCGGTCTCTGTCAGCCCTTTATTGCCGATGTCGGTCTTCAGTTGGTCGATGTCGGTCACTAGGGATCTCTGCCTGCCAAGGTCGGTATTTGTGTGGATCTGTACAGACATGTACGGACTTTGTACATCTACTAATTAAGCACAACCTGTCTATTTTCAACCCCTGATCTGAAAATATATGGCTCTAACACAGAAGATATCTATCTGTATAATTTATTGAATCAAAAGCTAAATACAGAAATACCTAAAATACTATGATAACTTCTATGTGAAGTTATCTCTCAAATTTGTAAACCTCTATGATAACTTTTGTATGAAGCTATCTCTCAATTTGGCAATAAATTAGCTGATACCTCATAGCCTCTAAATCACACACAATGAAGAGTTGACGTTCTCCACTGCAATGGAATCCTAGAACCCTTGGCTCAGTCTTCATAGAAGAATTCTTCAATATCAAATCAATAATCAATGCATAATCAATAATGGCCTCCATGAGAAACCCTTATACCCTCAAAAGATGTGCTTGCCCTAATTAGGGTTTTCTTAAATTAGAATTAGGGTTTCTAATTACAAATAGGCTAAATAATTAATATTTGATTAAATCAATCAAATATTAATATCTCCCTCAATACATGTCAGATCCTCAAACCATTCGAAGCTAGTGAACCAGGGAGTGATTCTGCACATGACCATACCAAAATAAAGGTGCTCTGCTGCATGTTAAATATCCCTAAATAATAAGAGCTTAGGCCAAATGTGTTTGAAATAGCCTGAATGAAAGCAAACTATAGGAATTCTACAAATTGAAGCCAAGCCAATCTCCATCATGACCCTTTATCCATCTTATCAGCCTAGGAAGGTCACATAATAGGCTAATCATCAAGTCTGTCAATGTCCATGAAAAAGGGGACATGACAATCTGCCCCTCCAAAAATTGCTTGTCCCCAAGCAATCTTGGAACAATGAACCACTCGATCCACCTGGATCCCAAATGTAGTTATGCTCTGCACAACTATAAATCAATGCAATTACCTATAATATCATCAAAAGTAGAACAAAGAGGGACCCATAATCAAACTGGTGAATGCAACTCAACCAATCTGTAAAATGACAAATACCAGGTACACATTTCACCTTGCTACGCAGAAGGTACACTTTAACTCTATAACAACTCCCAAATGGAACTATGCCAAGTGTGGAGAATCCACACACAGTACCCCTACTATGATCAATATCTCTCTTCAACTCCTACTCTGATTCATGCACCACCAAACTATCAACCCCATCTGCAAAAGATGATGTCAATCCATCCCATAACTAATCCCTCTGTAAAGGTGGCATTATCAACTGTACCACACTATCATCTTTGTGAGAAGAATAAATTTGGAGACTCGACTCCACTGGTATCCCAAACTCATCTAGATCAGGTACTCTCAAATCTTGAGCATGTGTGTCAGTGCCAACAACATGTTCCTCAGTTATAACTGTAAGAACGTACTCACCACCAACACTCAATGTACTATCCTCTGAACATACCTACATACTCTGAATGCAATCAGCAGAATCATCCTCACTGTCTAAAACTTGAGCTAAACTCACCTGAAGACAAAGCTCATCCCCAACATCCTCAACAGCTCCTACCTGTGAAGATAATGCAGATAAATCATTACCTGAACATGTGTTAATGTCTCCCTGTACTAGATCAGCATGTCTGTCAAACTCATCATTCGAACTTCTACATGTCATGGGGAAAGTACTACGATCCTTAGGCCTATCAATTAAACTCTTTAACCACATATCGGCTCTAGGTGAGACATTTTTCTCTTTTGTCCAGACATACCGTAAATCTTCTACCAAAAGTTTAGAAATTTTATCCTCCTCCTCAAACAAGATTGTGAACATGATAGAGTGCATTGATGCTAATACATCACTGGAATGAAACTCATCTAAAATATTCCAAAATATGTTAAACATCTTGCGAATGCCACCAATACAACCTACTAACATCATAAGGTTTTCAAATCCATACCTTGCAAATGTTTCAAGTAATCTTGCCCTCTTTGAGAAATGAGGGTCTCTAATGTCATCCAACTTTTCAAAGCTTTTTACCATGGCGTGAAGTACCTCTCTCATAATCCAATCATCATAAAAATTAAAGCCAGCTATTATCCTCATGATTTCACTAATGCAAGAGAGAGTCGCAAGTCTTACCACCTCATCATGATGTCTCAATAATTGGGGCTTCACTAACGAACCAAATGATGGAGATAACATTGTTTGCATATCATAAGTATTTGACTGATCAACCTTGCCTAAATAAGTTTCTAACTCCTCCAAAGTTTTTAGAATGTCATCTGCTTGCTGAAACAGATTATCTAACTTCTTTTTTACATTGTGCATTCTTTCTTCCAAATCTTTGACACCTGTTAAAGCCATACTGATAACCAAACTACCCAGCAAGATGGCAGGACATCGGCTCCGATCTACCCAACAGGATGGTAGGATTTTAGCTCTGATTTGCCCAAACTATCCAATAGGATGGTAGGAATTTGGCTCTAATACCACTATGATGTCCCTTACTTAGGGGCTCCTTTTTCCAAGCAAAGCTTTGATACCACTGTAATGTCCCTTACTTAGGGGCTCCTTTTTCTAAGCAAAAGCTCTAATACCACTATGATTTCCCTTACTTAGGGGCTCCTTTTTCTAAGCAAAAGCTCTGTTACCACTGTGATACCCCTTCAAATAGGGCATATAGAAACACAAACAGTTCTGAACAAAGATACAATCTTGTAGAATAAATTTAGATAAACAATAAACCACAATAAATCTCTTATCTACCAGTCAAATATCTTATCACTTGTTCAGATAATTACAATTACAGTCCTTTCTCATACATATAAAAGAATATTAAAATTTGGTCTTAAAACCCTGATCTTCTATAAATCTAGAAATGAAAGCTGATTTTTGGGCATCTCAGCCTGCTGTGACGAACACACAGTCGCCAGCATCGATCGATATACTATCAACGTCAGTCTCTGTCATCCCTTTCGTACTGACGTCAGTCTTTAGTCAGCCGATGTCGGTCACTAGGGATCTCTACCTACCGAGGTCGATATCTTCGTGGATATGTACGGACTTGTACAGACTTTATACGATTGCCAATTAAGCACAACCTGTCTATTTTCAACCCCTGATCTAAAAATATATGGCTCTAATATAGAAGATCTCTATCTGTATAATTTATTGAATCAAAAGATAAATAAAGAAATACCTGAAATACTATGATAGCTTTTTTGTGAAGTTATCTCTCAAATCTGTAAACCTCTGTGATAACTTCTGTATGAAGCTATCTCTCAATTTGGCAATAAATTAGTTGATATCTCATAGCCTCTGAATTGCACACAATGAAGAGTTGACGTTCTCCACTATAATGGAATCTTGGAACCCTTGGCTCAGTCTTCATAGAAGAATTCTTTAATATCAAATCAATAATCAATGCATAATTAGTAATGGCCTCCATGAGAAACCCTTATACCCTCAAAATATGTGCTTGCCCTAATTAGGGTTTTCTTAAATTAGAATTAGGGTTTCTAATTAAAAATAGGCTAAATAATTAATATTTGATTAAATCAATCAAATATTAATATCTCCCTCAATATATGTCGGATCCTCAAACCGTTCGAAGCTGGTGAACCAGGGAGTGATTCTGCACATGACCATACCAAAATAAAGGTGCTCTGCTGCATGTTAAATATCCCTAAATAATATGAGCTCAAGCCAAATGTGTCTAAAATAGCCTGAATGAAAGACAACTATAGGAATTATACAAATCAAAGCCAAGCCAATCTCCATCATGACCCTCTATCCATCTTATCATCCTACGAAGGTCGCATAATAGGCTAATCATCAAGTCTGTTAATGTCCACAAAAAAAGGGGACATGACAGTGGCTCTAAAATTTATAAATGTTGTAGATGCTCTGAAATATCTAAAGTAGAAACCAATAATGGGGTCCCTCTATAACTCTAATAACTGGATGCAATTGTAGGGCTCTTAGGAACCCATTTAGAAGTAAGAGAATCTCTCTAAACATGTGATTTATGTATAGATGCATGAGATCTCAATGAGAATACCCTAGGTGTGAATATTATAGATGGAAGCTATCTAGAATTTTAAAGTGGTGCAACTATATGAACCCTTTGTAATGGTGGTGGATGCCTCAAATATGTTTGGATCTGAACTAGAGTAGGAATTATAACTAGACAAAAAACTGAAATTGGTGGCAAAATTGGAGCTAGTGGTAAAACTAAAATGAGTGAATAACAAGTAGATAATGGCTCTGAAGTGGGGAGTGGTAACTCATATGGAACTCCTCTAACTATAATAACCTAATTATCATGAATTAATTTCATGAATCTATGAACTATAAAATGTACTATTATGAGTTTTTAAATCCATTGTCGACCAAGTAATATATCAAAAAATCTTACACTAAGAACTATAGCGAATGTTGTGGCCATATGTGTAGGACCAACCTATAGAGGAAGTACTATCCAAACCAATGATCTCTATATATGCCCACTAAAACCATTGATAACTATGTTTGTGAGAGTGATATACTACTCTGAATATCCTAAATGTTACAATAATGTCATAGTGCACATGTTCACATTGGATCCATTATCTATGAAAACACTATGAATAGGATGATTATGAATGTGAGCTCTAATAAAGAGTGTTTGATAGTCCATATCATTCTCAATGACCTCCTACTTCAAGGAGATGAAAGGTCTAGTTGGAACTCTAGAGTTATATACACCAATCATGTTTCTCGAAGGATGTAACTCAACTGAAGGTACCCTATACGTATCTAGTGGGGGATGTGCATGATATATATGATAAACCCCTAATTGAACTCCTTCTTCTTATTTGGAATGTTGTGTAAATGGATTTGAGAATATTTTCAATGTTTTTCCCTATGTTTTCTTTGCTAGTGGAGGCTCAACTAAAGTACCAAAATCAATAGCTTTTGAATCTATTAGGTCTTGTATCTCATGCATTAAACTGATGCATTTTTTTGTTGTATAGACTAATTCCCTATGGTATTCACAAAATGCATGTTGATCATATCCATTTGGTAGAGTCCTTATTGGATCAACTTCCCAAATAGGAGGTTGAGATATGATATTACAATTCAAAAGCTATTGTAAAACCCTAGCTGGAGGAACTGGAAGGTGTGAAAAAGTATGTCGAGGGGGTGTAGATAAATTATTCATTGAGGAGGTTTAGAAACCACATTGACTATAGGTTGATTATGTCATTTAGTATCATTCAACTTGACCCTATATGGGACTTTCATATTACTCTTATTAGTTATGTCTGATGTATTAATGTACTTTAGTTTGCCCTTTGAAATTAATTTGACTTCTCTTTCCTTTAATGTGTGACATAATTTAGTGAAGAAACAAAATCTTTTGAACATGATTGATTCATGAAGTTTTAGTAGAAGACTTTGTTTCAAGAGGTCCTGTAACTCTTGATCCACCATATTGGTAGTCATTTCAGCTAAGATGGTCTTATATCAAAGAACATAATTTTTGAGATGCTCATTTAACCTTTGTTTCTATTGTGTAACTTGAGAATATGAAAATTTGTCACTAATGTTGATACTGAAGTGTACTAGGAACATGTAAGTTAAGGGATTGAATGCATTGAGTGACTAATTTTATAGACTATAGAACCATTGTAAAACATAATCTTTTAGGTTCTATGGAAATAGCTTGGAAAGTAGCTACTTATTTGGTACATAGTCCAAGTATGATATGTGAAATGCTCTTAAATATGTCTCTGGATCATCCTTGCTATCACAAAGAGTAAGCTTAGGTTGAATAAAACCTTGTGGCAAGGGTGTAGAAGCAATGTGACATGCCAATGGTGTATGTAGTAAAGTAAAAAAATCTAAATCCTTTGTAGGTCTAGAGGCACCTTGCTCAATTTGTTGCACCTTGGATTGAAGATATATTATCTCTTGCACAAGGGATACCACATCAAGAGACAAAGATGTAATAGTTGTAGTTGGTGGCACAAAATAAGGTTAGGCTACTATAGGGGTTTATTAAGACATAGTTACCCCCGTAGTATCATTTGTAACTGGTGGATCTATGGTTTGAGAATATTGACCACTGTTCACTTTTTTTGTTCCTCTTATAGAATTTTAAGCATGTCATCTTGCATATTAGGATGTTTGGTTAAAAATTCTTAAAGTTATCTTTTATCAGTTTCATCAAAACTAGTATATTAGGCCATTGTTAAAGTAGGAAAACAATTGAAAATGTGTTTGAATGTTTTACAATAAGTTATAATAGGCAAAGTGCTAAAAAGGGAATGTCTTAAATATAGGAAATGCAAAGTCCTCAAAATAGTGAATTGGAAATTGAACAAAAAGGATACAAAGATCCCAGACATGTAAGGTTATAACTTAAGAAGTAAAAAGGAACTAGTACATGTAACTAGGGTTTTGAGAATAGTATTTTTACAAAATACTATGAATTTTTGAAATTAAACTAAATTTTTGAGTTAAGTATGCAAGGAAAAATTCATAAATTTATGATAAAGTGTTTGATTTAATGGGACCTAATAGATGCAACTAAGGTTTTTAGGAAAATAAATTTTTTGAAATTACTATAAATTTTTGAAATTTGAAGAGATTTTTTATATTAATATGTAATTAAAAATTCAAAAAATCATTGGAAAATTACTTCAAAATTATTGAGAGCTAGTTGATGCAATGAGGTTTTGAAATAAAATTATTTTTGTAATTACTATCGAATTTGAGAATTGGAATCAAATTTTTGATCTAGATATGCAATCAAAAAATTAAGAAATTATTGGATTAATATTGGAAAATTACTGGGAGCTAGTTCATGCAACTAGGATTTAAAATAAAATTATTTTAAATTTTAATACTAAATTTTAAAAATTGGGATGAATTTTTGCTTTAAATACTCAAGAAAAATTTCAAAAAATTATGGGAAAAACTAGCTAAAAATTTACCCTAGGGTTTCTAGGGTTTTTATGTGTAATTGAAAGTAAGTCAGGTTCACCAAATGATTTATTATTTTTGGAGAAATTAGTGTTTAATTCCTAAATAATGAAAGGGTCTTAGGAGGAGAAAATTATTAAATAATATTCCAAATTAAAGCTACTAATTTTTGAAATTTAATTACAATTTGATCTTTTCTAAAAATAGTAACGAGAGAGAGAAAACTAAAATTATCTTATTATGCATTTGTCTAACTGAGACAGGGTCTAGAAATTTATGTTCAAGCCAGGGATGATGTCAAAAATAAGATCCTAAACTCCATTTCTTGATTGGATAGGAGTGCTAAAACTAGACACCATGGGCTCCAACATTATAGTCCTTCTGGGTTTTATTCACCTAGTTAGTGTGAGCCTATGTACCAAATTTTTTATCCTCGCTATCAACATAGATCCTTATAGAGCTATTTTTTTATGTCTTTATCTTTAATGAGGTTGAATAGAAACTTTTACCAATGGAGAAAAGGGGTTAGTGTGTAAGATACACTGCATGTGCTTCACACACCATGTGTTAGTATACTGCCTACATACCAATACTTTGAGGAGGGATCAATCCATATCTAATTCTCCCTTTAATAATGATTGGTGCAATAGTGAATGAAAATGCAAAAAATGTAAAAATTGAGTGTGCTTGAGATGACCAAGGGTTGGTGTAAGAAATTGAATTGGATTGAAAGTGTATAGGTTGGCTATATATAGAGAATAGGGAAGATTTCTCGAGTGTTCTTATTTGTATTCTTTCTTTATTGAGTGATGCTTTATAACCCTTTCTGAATGATCTTTGAATGAAATTTTATATGTATCTATTGGTCATGGGTTAGATGAAACTAGACGAAGCTGATATAATGAACAATAATAATTAGGGAAAAATGATAATCTAGGCTCGAATTGTGATTGGATAGGAGTGATGGAAAGGGAACACCCTAAGGTCCAGTGCGATAGTCCAACTTTGGTGCTATTGTCCTAAGCAGATAAGACCTGAGGGGATGGATTAATCATGGAAAAAAGATCATAGCTCAATTCGGATCAAGTCTAGAAGTTTATAAATGATTGGGAATCAATGAAAACAAGCTTGAGAGGGTTATGAGAGAAAGCAAGAGGGAACAAAGGATTGGGTGTCATTAGCCATGCTCAATTTGTCATTTTTTTACATTTTATATGACTATAGCTAGTTGGTGTAACATTTACATCAAAAGTGTTGAAACTATTTCTCTTATGATATTGTAGGGAATGTAGTGTTATTGTATGATGAAATAATTGAGTACAATATTTTAGCATAGTCAGATTGGCCATGGCAATAATTATGCCTATATGAGGATAAGGATGAATGGAATAATTTTAAATTGAAATAAATGATATTCTATGTGACTATGCATGTATATAATAGAAATGAAATGAATGTAAGACATATAAATAATACAGAGACCAAATTTCTTTGGAATATTATGACAACCTCTATGGACACATTTTTTAATACCCTAAAAATTAATTTTATCTTCATTAGGGGTCCAAGCCCCTTCATTAGATCCATTATTATTTTATTTCTTTTTTGTTCCATTATGGGTAGTCCTTACCTTTGTATTAAAAATTATTTATGGTTGAAGTTAAATATAGATTTAAAATTTAATCTCAAAAAAATACCAAATATGATAAGTGAAATCCAATATATTATTGGATAGGGTGAAAGCTGTATTATCCTTACTTTGGCAGGGACTAGGAAGTTGTTCACAAGTTTAATAGTTTTTCAACATGTTAAAAACTAAATTAATGTATCTTGCATCTAGTTTAAAGCTAAAAAATGGGAAAACATAACATAAAATAGGTTAGATAAAAATAAACATGCAATGGATTAAAGATGGAAATAATTACTATATTTTAAAGTGGGTGTGAAAATTATTGAACATAGGGAAGCTACATTCAAAGGTATTGGACAGTTATTTGGTGAGGGGTATGTATCCCTTCACATTTTTTTATTCTAGAATAAATTTTTATTAGTTATGGTAAATTTTATAATGTTCACAAGTTTTGAGAAGTTAAGGATCACACAATAATTAAACATTAGTCCATATCATCTAGATGGGCTTTATTAAATGATGAATGTGAAAAAAGATTGAGATACCATCTAAAATTTTGAATAACATGGCACTGACTATATATTCATGTTTTTTGTTTTTCATAACATTCTGGTAATGTATTTTAGTGACATTAAATCATGTTTATAACTATACAAATTGTAAAATTGATAAGAATTTAAAATAAAGGAATGCGGGGCTTTATTGAAAAATTAAATTAGTGATAATACAATAATTTTATAAAATAATATATCCACTTGTTCTTACTTCAATATTGATCAAAATTATTTAATTGGGTTCATTATTTTATGGTTAAATAAAATTAATATATATTCATGTCAATAAATCATAATTATTTATTTAAATTCATTAGTATATGGTTACAAATAAGTTTAATATATAGATGTGTCAATTTAAGTAAAATAGACTATAAATAGGTAGGAATAATGTTAGTGGTGACACTTGATATTTTGGATAGGTTTCTATATTTAATAAAGGATTTATCCTAATACTTAAGTGGGGTTTAATAGCTAAGAGGGCATTTGAGGATGGTTTGCCCAAATATTGAACACATTTTTTACTAAAAGTAGATGAAAGTTTCATTAATTACAAACATACTTACACCCAATAGTTGAGCATTGATATTATACCTTGAGTCATATAAAAAATTAAACTTGTACACAACATATTTTACTATTATTAGTATGAAATATTTCAACTACAAAATCTCAATTTAATATTTTCATGAATAAATGCAAATATTGAGTTTGTTAATATAATTTTTTATATTTT